>CM053508.1:123526710-123555130 GCA_028627145.1 Eidolon dupreanum | reverse complement strand
TAGGCTTTCCTGTGGCCAAGAGGCTTTGTTCTTATCACAGTCCCCTCCTTCCCTCCAATATGGAAGTTCTCAAAGAGGACGCCTGGAGAGTTAGGGTCAGGGACTCAAATGAGTTCCCCCTTGGCCAGGCTGAGGGGCCTGGGGCTCTGACTTTTGCTGTCCGTGTCCCTTTCTCAGGCAGCAGAGGCTTTGGGGTTAGATGAAGAATCGATGTGGCCAGAGGGAGGGCTTGTTCCTAGGAGGACAGAGACTTGTGTGTGTTTATTTCCTCTGGGCTGTGCTGTCCCTTCCTCAGGTGTGTGTCTCCATGGTAACTGCATGTTGATCTTTCTTTGAATCTTTTCTTTTCTCCAGATAAGAAAATAGAGAGACTGGACACGGATGATTTGGATGAGATTGAGAAAATAGCCAACTGAGAAGCCTCACCAGCCCCTGGTGCCTGCCCTTGGCACTCCCCTGCATGGGAGAATAGTGCTTTCATGTACAGGCCTCAGTAGTCACCACAAAGACAAAGGCACGAGTAGAGAGAAACTACCTACCTCATTTTAAATTACGTTTGGACTTGACAAAAATTGTGCAAATGATGGGGGAAGGTAGAAAAAAACTGTTTACACAACTTTTGAAGATTAGGCGTGAATACACAGAAATTTACATTTTGGAAATTTCGTCATTTTTTTTTTTTTTTTTTTGGCCAGCAGTTTCCCCATTGTTATACTTATCTAGATACTGTAGCTAATCACTTGCTCAGGATCTTTGTGGCAGCCCCTGCCTGTTCTCTGGCTAGGAGTGTTCAGGCCAACTTCCAGCCCTGGTGCAGGTGACAGAGTAGAGATGAAGAGGGAACAGAGAGAGAGAGAGAGAAGCCCCAAGTAGGATAGGTATATAAGCCACTCATCATGTTTGGAGTATGGCGTGAAGCAGAAGAGAAGCCCTGTGAGCTGCTGCTTTGAATTTGGGACAGGACAGTGCACCTGAGTATTGTCAGCCCACTCTTTCCTAATATCCACAGCAGGAAGGGATTTGCTAAGCATGCACCAAAATGCCAACCTGGAATCTTTAGTATATGCTAGTTTGTGTTGCAAGACCCTGACCTGTTCTTCTCAGCTGGTGCAATCTGTGTGTAATGCACATCTGATTACAGGTGAGTCCCTTGCTTATGCTGGGCAAGTCCTGCAAAAAATTCATTGTAGAGAATTAGAGATGGCTCTAACTTGCCACAAAACCTGGTCTCACAGGCACTTGCAGCATCTTTTTCACATCCCTAACATCACCTTGATCCCTTAGTAACCCCAACCAAATAAAAGGGGGTCTAAGGTTTGGATCCTCAGTAAAAATTGTGGTTTCAAGTTGCTAATGGCTAGCCTCAAGGCAGCTCCAGAAGTGATCTACAGTAGTCACAAATCCTTGCTTTTGTCTTCAGATCCCAGAGACAGGTTTTGTCAGAGCTGAGGAATGATTTCAGATATTTGGCATCTTGATTGTAAAAGGATTCTGAACGTCTGTGTTCACAGCACTTGGAATACAAATAGGTGCAACTAAGGGACTAGGTGGACCACAGCCATCCATCTGTACAAGGCAAGAATAATTGCCAAGGCCTTTGCTCCATTCTTGCTTGGCAGAATAGTCAGAGCAAATAATAGTAATGGACATTTCCTCATACCTGGCCAAGGCTGTTGGTACCCACAAAGTGATAGAACAAAGATGAGATGAAACTGAGCTGCAAGAGCAATATGAAGCCCCAGCCAAAAGGAGTCCTCTTCAGGTCTTTGACTTTGATACAGAATGGCCACTTTATCTAGGACCAGGCCTGCAAGAGGGATTTTCAGAGATGAGAACTAGTCCGGTCCCAGACCTTTCTTGTAGGCACTTCTGTGTTTTAGGGCCAGATTTGTCTCCTGAGAAGGGAAGGGGCCACTACCAGCTTCCAGGTGGTTTCCTAATCTGATGTTACAGATACTGCAGTGAGACTAACACTGCCAATCCTGCCACATTCCCCAGTGGGCACTTGACTGTGTAGGATCTTCTCTATGCTTCTGGCCAACTCTGACCCACACAGCGAGTCTTATAAGAAAAGAAATTTTATGCTCCCTCCTCAAAGTCCTGTGGACCAACCCTGAGATAACTAAAAACAAAGGCAATAATTAAAGGACTGTAGATCCTCATGAGGTTGCAGGCTGAGCACACTCCCACCTTCTCACAACATATACGTGGTATATGTAACCCATCTACTGAGTAGCCCTAAATCTGAGCAGGAAAATGGGAAGGGATGTGCTTTAGACTCTCCAATAGTAGGAGAAAATGGGTATCTGGTAGAAATCTAGGCCAACAGTTCTTAATCTGGGGGCTTGGACCCCTCAGAATTAAGTGGATGGGTTTCATGTAGTCTTTGAAGCATATGCAGTATTTTGAGTTTAAATGCATTTTCCTGGGGAGAGACTCCCTCCTTAAAGGAATGTGTCTTTTAAACATGTAAGACTGTTATGGATGGCTCTGGAATGTCGCCCCAGTGTCATTGAATTCCATATTACCTCACAGACCATTTCATTCCTGACAGTGCTTGGCTCGCAGCATTCAATGGACCACAGCTGCCTGTGACCTCCTGTAGTTTTGAGACATCAGTGATGTAAAATGTATTGAGCCCTTGCTGAGCTTCAGTCTCCAGGGTTTCTTTTACTATTTTTAGTAAGTTCCTATCTATGGAATGATAAACTGTGCCCTAGAACAGAGAAACTCAATTTGGGAAAAAGAAGATTTTGATCCAGTGTAAGATTCTGGATATGTTCATTATCCATAAACAATATAGATTTTATTTTTTCAAGTGTTGTTTATTGGCTGTATGCATAAGAAGTGATCAATTGTTGATGTATTCTTATTCATGTTAACTGAAGTTAATTGTGATGTGTTCATGTTACTAAGACATCATTAATGACTATAAGAAGAAAACAGCATGTTTTGGGTTACTGGGATTAGTAATCCGACATAAATGAAGACTCATATATTATCCATAAGCTAGTCATCACCTGATATTACTATTCCATTTCAGAGCTGATATTGCTCCAACATGAGCAGTTGGGATGTTTCCATAGGCCAAGGGTGCTACTCAGTTGCCAGAGGGCTGCTTACATTTCTTTTTTTCCTGCTGGTAAACCAGAGAATGCTGGCTAACTAATCAGAAAGAAGGTAGATGCCAGCAAATATAAAGTCTTTACATTCTATTTTTCTAGTCCTAGGTAAGGAATAAAAATAAGACTTGGAAAGATATTTTCTCCCTTTGTTCCCATCTCATTTATTATTTAACCTGAAGGCTGTTTCAAAGTGCCATTGGTATTCAGAGGTAAGGATCTCTGAGGTCAAAGAAGATTCCATGAAGGAGTGGAGTTTGCTTATGAGAGAAAAATGGGATTTTAAGTAAGAAGAGTGCCCTAGGTAGACTGTATGAAGACTAAAGCAACTTCACCAGTATAAACACAGTATACAGGAAAGGAGTGAGGTGAGCAGCCTGTCCATGTAGGTGAAGAAAAATTTCATTAGGTAGAAAATGAAGATTTGATTGTTTGAACAGGATTTGGACTTAGTAGTAAATTGTCATAGCTTTTAAATCACAAAGGAAGTGATGAAATTCGGGGGGGGGCGTGGAATTGGTCTAGCAGAGGTATGCAAGGTATATACTAGAGCTGGAAAAAGCTGATGCTTGAGAAACTAGTTTGGAAGATTATTCTATCAGTCCCATCACACAGCAAGTGCCAGGATATTATTGGTTATATTGAGAACACAGAAGAAATGAACTGGAGGTATACTATACAGGAAGGATGGGAGGCTTTTGCACTTATTGTTATTCCAAAGAGGATTTGTGGCTCTTAATCATTAGATTTACTATACAAAAATAATTCTGGGAAGAAAGCCAAAAGAAAGTTTGGAAAGACTAGGTGGCATCATGGTTGAGACTCCCATACAGCATAGTTGTATTATGTCAGGCCTGTCACTTTTGCAACACGGGACTGGCCCATCTCCTTCAATACCACCCAAGCTGTTGTACATTTCAGGGGACCCTCCAGGTTTCTCTTGGTCCTAGATATAGAAACCAGGTTCTTAGGAACCCCCTGCAGTTTTACCTGACCGCTTTTCTTCTTGGTAATAAATGTTCCTTATTCTGTTGACTGGGTCAGACTGAAGCATCTTCCAAAATTGACACAATGGAGGCGAGGGGACCTAAGGGGCTGATGCTAGAAGGTTCCAGTACCCTGCTTTCCTAATCCTGAATCTGGGACAGGGCTTTCCCAGAATAGCTTCAAACACCTAATGAGAAGTGAGAGGCCAGGTGGGGATCTGCTTGGTGTATGTGTCACACTCCTACCTTATGCTCTCTCTTTCTCCAGCCCTTGCTGGATACTTCTGCTTTGGCTTAGAAACTATTCTGGTGTTAGTATTCAACGGAGCAAGGAGCTTTTCCATATTAGTTCTAATTACATAGTAGTTCTAAAAGTACAATGGAAGGACATGGTTCCAGAGTGTAGCAGTTAGCATGTCTGTTTTACATGCAGAAGGTCCTGGATTTGTGCCCCAGTGGAGCCACAGTCAATAGTCTACAGCCATGCCACCCTGAACAAGCCCAGTGTCTGATCTTGGAAGCTAAGCAGGGTAGTGCCTGGTTAGTACTTGGATGGGAGACCACCTAGGAAGACCAGGTGCTGTAGGCATAAAAACAAAAAAAGTACAATGGAAAATATGAGTAGGTGGAGGCAAAGAATATTAGATGAAGTTTGACAGTGGTGGTTGTTTGGTACTTCAGCTGCTCAAATGAGATATTTATAACCTCTTCTTTATTGCTTTCTCATAGGTTGGGTGGCAGACCTTTCTTTTGTAGCCCTATAGCCCAAGACTACAGCTAGCTTTTCCCAGAGGGAGTGGGGATAGGGGTTGCTTAGATGCAACTCTCCTGGAAGTACTAGCACACATTTTGAGAGTCTTTACAAGTGTTCTGTTCTATCTTTATCCATATGCTTCCAGCATCCTTGGAATTCTCCAGTTGAAAAAAAGTCTTAGTTTCTTAGTTTTTCTCTGAGAGCAAATGACCCCACACTTAGACTTCAAAGGACATGAGTTAGCCTCTGGTCAGGTTGTATGGCCAGATGTGCTAGGTGTATTATCTGGTCTTTGTTCCTCTCAGACACCAACAGCTTGGATGATTTGCATGAAAATCATCCTGATAAACCAATGCCATTTGAGTCCACCTTTAACAACAAAACAGGTCCTAGTGTTTCAGTATTGCTTTGTTACTTTCTAAAACAAGTAGGGTTACGCTAGAGAAACAAATATTGGTCTGTTTATCTGATTTCATGTATTTAACCTCAGTGTAGAGGACAATTTCAGAAAAAATTTGCAGTGCCTCTAGCCTCATAGGTCATTGGTCCTTCCTGGTTAATTAACTCCCCTGCTCTGTTCAGCCACCATTTCAAGACTCACTTCAAACTTCCAAACCTGGTGTCTACCTCAGCTGTCAGCAAAGGATCTCCCTAATCCAAGTAAACAGCCAAGGAGATGGCCTCAACCTTCTACCACCAGACCTATGTCCAAGCACACTACTACTCTCCTTCTCCTGTTAGAATAAGAGAAGTTACAATGGGAGAAGTATCCCTATTGTCTAAACTCCTCTATTAGTGCACCGAATTCCCTCTCCTGTGGCTTTTTAAGGACTTGCTCCACAACTTTCTCTTATATTTTCGACTTTTCCCACCCCATTAACTGGTCCACCTTCCCACCCCCGAATTTTTCCAGTTTTTTTTTAATTATGGCAAAATACACATAACAAAAGTTACCATCTTAACCACTTTTAAGTGTACAGTTCAGTGGTATTAAGTACATTCAGCGGTGCAACCGTCACTACAATCCATCTCTATAACTCTTAAAACAGAAACTATAGCCAGTAAACAATAATTCCCCATGACCTCCTCCCCCCAGCCCCTGACAACTGTCATTTTTTAATGACTGGCTTATTTCGCTTAACCACAATTTCCTCAAGGTTCACCCATTACCTTTATCATTGATATTTTAACATTCATACCTATCTCCTATTTAAAATCCAACCCTTTATGCCTCATCCTTTTCTAGCCTTACATTCCTCCCTGATAGCCAAAAATCTTGTTAAGAGTTGCTTCTACTCACTGAGTTCCACTCCTTATCCCTCTGCAGCCTGACTGCTGCCCCACCGCTTCTCAGAAATAGCTTCCAGCAAGGACACTAATGACCTACATGTTAATAATCTCAAAACCCACTTTTTATTATATTTGACTCCTCAGCATTTAACGCTATGGACATCCCTTCCTCTAACCACTCTTATAGTGACTGATACATATTCATCTTTCTTCTCTCTGGCCACTTCTCAGTTTCCTTGGCAGGTTCCCTCTTTATTCACCTCTTAAATGTGAACATGGCTTAAATGTGAAATGTTCCTTATGGCTGTTTTGAGCCATTTCTTCCTCTTTCCCTACTATGAACATACGAACAATACTGTTCATTTCTGTGGCTTTCTTTCTGCTGGCATTCTTGAATCTATATTAAAACCCAATTTTTGAGCTCCAGGGTCATAGAAACACTGCCCACATGACACTTGCACTTGAGATGTCTTCTAGAAATCCTGCACTCAACATCCAATTGCATCACCTATTACCACCACTCCAAAAAATCCATGTTCTGCTCTTGGCTCTTTCCCTAATTTTATTTCACTGACACTACAATTGCCTGTTGCTCAACCCAGAAACCTGTGAATCTTCCTCCCTGACCCCAACCAATAATCACCAAGTCCTTCTGTATCTATTATCCAAAACAATAGCTGAAAAAGACAGACTTTTTCACAACTGTGAGGGTTGTCTAAGTGGCTTTGCTGATCTCTCCCAGGCTCACTCATGCAGCTACATTCCCCTAGCTGGTGTCTGGGCTCAGACGAGACCACAAGGTCCCTCCACATGGTCTTTCTTCTTCACAGCGTGGTAGATGATCTCTGGCTTCTAAAAGAAGAGAGCAGAAGGGGCAAGTTCTCTTGAAGTCTTGCCTCAGAGTGCCCCTAGGGCACTTCTGTCACATTCTTTTGATCATAGCCTGGATTCCATGGATGGGGAAATTCATCTCTTGATGGGAGCAGCTATGAAGTATCTGTGGCCATTTTTAATCCACTTCACCTGTCGATTCTACCTTCTGATGGGCTGAACCTACAAAAGCAGCACTTTCATATGCTTCAATCTAGTATGTCTTGAATTCACCATGGTCTTGATCACCATTGTCATCTGGTCTACTATACTAGCTTCCTAACAGGTGCTCCTGCTTCCAGTTGGGTTTTCCTCTGACTCATCTGTCATACAGCAGCCAGTGTGATCTTTGTAACATTTGAGTCTGATTATTCCACTCTCCTGCTTAAGACCTCCCCACTTTCCATTTTCCTTAAATACAAACTGTGTCTCACACACACACACACACACACACACACACACACACACACACACACAATCTCTAGATCAGGCACCCATTTAACTCTCTAGCCTTCTTACTTTCCCCCTTGTATTCTCAGCTCCAACTCCACTCTCACTGAAATTGCTCTTGTGCTAAGCTATGTCTCAGAGAAGTTGGTGATCCTGTGCATTTCCCTCCCCAATTTCTCATCTTAAGACTATATTTCCTCCCCTAGCCCACTTTGAAACAGAAACAAAAATTCAAAGAAACTGACAACTTAAGGGTCAGGTGAAGTTTTTGCCTCCAGGATTCTAGGTAAGATGGGCATGGGGAACTAAAAATGAGAGTCCTCTGATGTTGCAGGTGGCCAGGGAGTGGAGTGGAAGGAGTTCAGAGGACATTCCCTTCGCTCTACCCTGGTGCATGACCTGTGGCCAATCTGTTGTTCAACAGTCCTCAACAGGGCATGGATACCCTGTGTGAGAAGAGGAGCCTGGAGGGGGAACCTCGCCCCTCCACCAAGCTGCCCCCAAACAACCTGTAACCAAGTGCATCTGCTGCCATGGTTACACCTCTACTTCGAACTCTTCACCCAGTCCTTCCCTTTCTTCTGTCTCTTCCTAATCCTCCCTATTTCAGTGGTAAAAATCACTTCCTCAGGAAGATGTGTCTCATGCCTCTGACATAATCTCCCATAGTTCCCTGTACTAGTGCTTTTTACTTCCCTTAGTGACATTACTGTGTCAGGCAGCTTTCCAAAGGCCCACATAGATTAGCTTATTTATTCCTCATAACAAATGTATTATGATTCCTATTTTACAGATGAGGAAACAGGCACAGAGAGGTTAAGTAATTTGCCCTACCACATAAACCTAGGAAATAGTAAGCCAGGCTTCATGCCTGAGGACTGGATCCAGGGCCCACATTCTTACCCACTAAGCTGTATTTGCTTCATATAATATGTTTATGTATATGTTTGAGAATGCGAGTTTAGCATCTTTCTCCCCTTGCAATTAAGTCCAGTAAAGGCAGAAGTTTGTCTAACTCAACCAGCACTGAATTCCTAGCCGCCAGGGGGGTGTGCTGCAGATAAATCTGTTCGGTTAATGTGTATTGAATGAAAATGTGAGATATTTTTACCTATCTTCTTTAAAAGTATCCCCAATCACCTCTTCATACAATTTTAAAAATTGTTTTATCATTATAAATTAGTCATTAGACCTCTGTGAGCCAAATACAAAGTTGAGCTGGCTCCTGTCATTATTCCTAGGCTACTTTCTGAGTTCTTACAGAAAGTAGAGGCATCAGGAGAGAGGAGCAGTAGTTCCCATTGCAGAGCTGCCATTCTATTGTGTCCACCTCAACCACGATGGCAAGCAGTGCAAGTCCCTGTACTCATTCGCTCAGAACAAATAATGACACTACAAAATCTAGCGTGATCGTGAGAGATGGTTATTTGCAGATTATGTATTTATTGATTCGTCATTCCATAATCCAGCAGTCGTTCATTGTGCCCCTACTATGGATAAGGTGCTGGGGGCCAATGGTGAGCAAAACAGGTAAGGTCTCTGCCCCTGGGACACACAGTTGAATGAAGATGAAATCATCAGGTAATAAGGCATTAAGATGCAGTTCAAGTTCAGTCAATCAGCGTCTCATCAAGGATTAAGACCAAAGCAGCCAGTCTGAAAGTACCCGGGAGTCCCAGGAAAGCCAGTCCCTCATTATTCCCTCACTTTTGGTTATCACCCATTACTTTCTCAAACTGAGTTGCCTTGAATTCATATACAAGATTTGCCATTTATTAGGCCATGTGATCTTGGGAAAGTCAACTTCTCTGAACTTCAATTTCCTTATTTGTAAAATGAAGATAATGGTAGGAAAGTTGTAAGAATTAAATGGGAATGATTCAAGTAAATCGTGTAGGATGCATTAAAAAATGTTAACTCATAATGCTATTGTTTTTCCAGTCTGAATCCAACTCAGGGCAGGAGGCTGTCTAGTCTGCAGCTTCAGGAGAACTGCCTTTCTCGTGTGTCTCTGGTCTGGAGAGGAGTGGTATTCTCACTGGCTTTTGGCTGTATTCTGTCCTTTTGGAATATAAACGCTATAGCCCTGGCAGAGGGTTCCCTATTGCCCAGAGCTGCTCCAAACAGACTGGCACTCACCTAGATTAAACAAATGCCAATCAGCCTTCCAACAGGTGCAAGCAGTGAAATAAAAAGAATTTCAGCAAACATCCTACAAATCCAACACAAGCAAAACTCATATCCTCAATTCCCCTGGTAACCATGTTTAGCTCTAGGAACTGTGTTTCCGTAGAAGCAACGTTGGAATCACCCTCTTAGTGCTGCAGCAGCTGCATTTTGTAATAAAATAGCAATCAAAAGTGCAATGGGCGCCCAGACTTTAGTTTTTGTTCTAAAGTCCTCTGCCACAAAGAACTTATAATTCAGTCTTTTAGTGTTGCTGCTTTTGATTTTAATGAAAATCTTTGCTGTGTAGACAGTTGAGATAAAGAGTAAGAGGGAGAGGTGCCTCAAAAATCTAGTTTTTTAGCTTTTTGAAATAAGTGATTGCTACAATAGTAAGATAGAAGAAATATTATTCCTCAGAAAACCAATTAGCAGTGTCCCCTGGGGTTGCTGCCCAACACAGAATTAGACCATGGTGCTATCTCCTAATAATGTAGACTCCAAGCAGGAGCTCATTGGTGGTGAAGATACTGGGAATTAGACTAGTCCTTTGGGAAGACAATACAGTGTTTGGCATTCTCACTTCTGTAGCATAATGTGTGCATGCTCTCTGTTTTAATGAGTGCCTGGGAGCTGAGAAAACATTCCTACCCTTCCCCCACTTTTACAGTACAAATTACTACTGTATTTTTTAAACTTTGATTTTTTTCATTACATTGCATTGTGTTTCATTTATAATTGACATATATGTAGAGTGTAAGGCACAGATATCAGGTGTACAATTCCATGAGCTTTGAAAATTGTATACACACGTGTAACCACCACTTAAGATATAGAACATTTTCATCACTTCTGAAAGTTCCCTTGTGCCTTTTCAATCAATCCTACTCACCCCAACCAATCCCCAGGCAACCATTGTTCTCATTTATATCACTATAGATTAGATATACCTGTTTTGAACTTATATACATGGGATCACGCACTATGTACTCTTTTGGTGTCTGGATTCTTTTCCTCAATATAAAATATATGAGATGGCAAATCTCTCATTTGTGTTATATGTATCAGTAATTTATTCCTTTTCTTTTGCTCTTTAAATCAATGTTATTAGGAGGTACAATTTATACACAATAAAATTATAATTTACATACTGGAATACCTTGGAGATATTATGTGTTCAGTTTCAGACCATTGTAATAAGGCAAATATCACAATAGAGCAAGTCGTAATCTCTTTGCTGGTGGAGTGTCTTGCCTTCAGTTTGTTAAAACAAAACAAAACAAAACAAAACACCTGTGAAGCACAGTAAAGCAAAGTGCAATAAAACAATGTATATAGTTCCATGAATTTTAGCAAATTTTTACATCTATGTAACTAGGATCCCAATCAAGATACAGAATATTTCTATCACCCCAGGAAGTTCCCCTGTCTCCTGCCCAATCCTCCCCTATCCAGAGGAAACTACTGTGATAACTGTTGTCATAGATTTCATTTTTCCTTGTCTTAAATTTCATATAAATGGATCATACAGTATGCATCTCTGGTGTTTGGCACCTTTCCTTCAACGTAATGTTTGTAAGATTAATTTATTCATCATATGTATCAGTAATTTGTTCATGTTTTATTGCTCACTGGTATTCTATTGAATAAATATAACCATAATTTATTTTTTCATTCTCCTGTTGATGGACACTGGGGTTTCCAGCTTGGGGCTATTAGGAGTAAATCTGCTATGAACATTTGTGTACAAGCTTTTTTGTGGACATATGTTTCATTTCTCTTGTATGATAACTAGTGGAATTGCTGGATGATAGAGTAGGTATATATATTTAACTTAAGAAACTACCAATTATGGAAAACCACTGTGCCAGTTTACATTCTCTGCAGAAGACTATGAGAGCTCCGGTTGCTCCTGACAAAGTTTCTTTGCTTGACCAAACTTTAGTCAGGCTCCTGAACCTTCTCGCAGGCCCATCTGTGCACTTCCAGTTTTAGTAAGAACCTCCACCTTTGACATCTGATCACTCTCAGTATCTGATGAGGTTCTTCATCTTCTACCATTCACCAGGTGATGTCTGATCACCCTGAGTTGTCTTCAGCAATAATTGTGTTAGGTTGGTTTAACCAGAATTCTCCTTACCCTTAATGTTTCCTCTTGGTAGTTTTCCATCTATTGACACTGCCTCCTCCCCTTGACTATAAATTCCCACTTATCCATGCTATATGTGGAATAGAGCCCAATCTCTCTGTTTCTCTGCAAAATCAAATTGCAGAGATACCTATACCTATCTCGATGGTCCTGAATAAAGGCTGCCTTTAACAAACGTCATTGAATATTTTTTTTAATTTAATATTCCACATCCTTACCAACACATGGTGGGTCAATCTTTAATTTTAGCCATTTAAACAAGAGTATAATGGTAAGTCACTATGACTTTGATTTGCATTTCCTTAATAACTAATGATTTTGAGCTCCTTTCCATGTGCTTACTGACCATTTGTCCTCTTTTGTAAAGTGTTCAAGTTATTCATACATTTTGACATAAATGCTGCAATGATTAGAAATGTGTCCTAGAGTAATACATTTCTGAACTAAAGTCCATTAGTATGTTAAAAGATATTTGAGTGTCTGCCATGAACTTTTCTAGGTTCACTAATCAGCTGTGTGACCAAGCCATATGAGATCTTTGCTGTTATTTAAAGAGTTCCTATTCCAGTGAGGAGAGAAAGTAAACTGGCAGCAAACATATAAGATGATTTTTGATGGTATGGGGATACTCTTTGAAGTGTTATCAATTAACAATAAAATATCGGAAATAATCTATATCCCCAAAAGGGTAGAGATAGGGAATTTAGGTAAGTAATGGAATGGAAGCTTGATGGACTATTATAATGCCATTAAATTGATAAGTATGACTTAAAAAAAATACTTAGCTGTATAATAAAAAGGTCAAATTTAAAATTGTATGTATACTTTGTTAAGGACTATGTAAAATACTCACGCTATGATACGTACAGTCAATGACTGGAAGAACCCAGAAGAAAAAGAAAAGGCTGTCGTGTTTTTTGGAGTGGCAGAATTATAGGAAGGTTAAAGGCTTTTGATTTCGGTTTGTTGTTTGTTGTTGTTGTCTTACCCGTTATCGCGTTCTTAACAGTAGAAACTGGAATCTTGGAGTACTCTCATGAGAATTTCCTCTGCGTAAGGCTTGTGTTCAGAGACTTATACATTTAATATGAAATGTGACAGGTTGAAAAATAAAACGAGTTACGTCACTGTGAAATAAGGCAAAGCGAGGGCTAAGAGTTTCACTTCGTAGGTTTTAGAAATTGCAAGGCACCGAGAAGTTACGCCTGAGGAAACCCGCGGAAGTCGCGGTTCACGCCTGACGGGAGGCGTGAGGCCAGAGGACAGGTCAGCGCCGCGCGGAGTAGTGACGTCTCGCGCTCGGCAGGAACTTACGTCACTTTTCCGCGCCGCCGCTTGTGGTCCGCGTGAGTCTCGTTCTCGCGTCTGCGGTGGTCCTGGGGTCACTGTTGGCCTTCTGTCGGGTCCTTTTTGTTCGCGAGTCGGCCTCCCTCACGTAGGACCATGGCGACCGACTCGTGGGCCCTAGCAGTGGACGAGCAGGAAGCGGCTGTCAAGTCGGTCAGTGGCTTCTGCTCCAGGCGGGGAGAAGGAAGTAGGAGGGTACAAATGGAACCCGCTTCTAATTCAGGGAGCCCCACTGTTTGGGCAGGCCGATGGCTCACCGGGGAGTCACCCCCGATTTGCTCTTAGAGACCAAATTCGAGCCTTTTTTTCTTCATCTGAGCCTGTTAAAGACTTTTATCTTGTAGCTTTGTATGCTTTCTCATATTGCATCTCTTCAGTGGGGATTGTAAGGAAAGGCAACTTTAGATGCCGATTCGCTTTCTCATCTGTTTTCTGAACGATTCTATGCTACTCATTTTAACATTTTTTAGATCCATGCTAAACTTGGTTGGCAGTTTGTAGCTCTTCGCAGAATAACACGTCCAGATTTATATATATTTCAGTCTACAAATGTTGGCGGGAGTCACACAAATTGTTTCATTGATGTTTAAATGTTGTTCATTTAGTTTCATATACTGGTTCTTTGATTAATAAAGAGCCATTCAATTGGAAGGTAATTGAAATATAAACTGTGACTTTCTGTTATCCCAAAGTTTAAGTTTGTTTAATAATGGACTTGATTTTAAGAATATAGTTAGTTTTTTTGTTGTTTTGTTTTGTTTTTGTAGTGTCAAGTCTTAAATAACTTTTTAATGCCGAATATTAATTCTCCAGTCACCCTTTATTGCTTTGGGAGGATTGTCGGTTTGTCGGCAGGTACTTGAAAGGGGCTAAATTCCTTGGGGAACAGGAAGAACCTTCACGGTGTAGTTAGGAAGGCTAGCATGTGGGAAGTGTTATGAATATGGTGAGAATATGTTAACTCTGAGCAGGGAGAGGACATTTATATGTAGGAAAATCAAGGAAATTCCTTTTCAAGTAGTTTACATTAGAGCTGGATATTAGAGAATGAGTCATTTAAGGTAAAGATGGAAGTGAAAGGCATTTTAGGAAAATAGAATGCGCAAAAGTGCTGGACTTGCCTAGAAAACAGTAATCAGGACTCATTTTCGCTGCAGCTTGAGGTTATTGGATTGTAGTAGGAGCAGTATAGAAAATATTGTACAGCGTGTACTTTGGACCTTAATTGACAAGACTCAGTCTTGGTCTGCAGAGAACAGAATATATTAGGACTGATATCTAAAGAAAAGGAGGTCAGTGCGACAGTTACTCTAATAGCCCAGAGATATAAACCGTATATTGGGTGGTGAAAATGAAGATGAGGGGATGGAGTCAAGAGATAATTGTGGAGGTATAACGGGAAGGATTTAGAAAAAGAGAGAAGGGGGAAAAAAGGCAAAGATTACTGTTTGCAACCTTGATCCCATAGGTGGGATTGATAAAGTGCTAATAACAGGACTAGGGGAGTGGGAAGAAGGAAAGATTTGACATGGAGGATAGTGAGTTCCCTTTTGACTATTCTGAATTTGAAGTAAGGAGGACTTTTTGGTAACTACCTGAGTCCCCAAGAGTTGTCCAAGTTTGATGATTTCCTAGAAGGACTCACAGAACTCAGTGTATAATTATACTCACAGCTATGATTTATTGCAGTGAAAAGATAAAAAGCAGAATTAGCAGAAGGCAAAGGCACATGGGGCAAAGTCCAAAGGAAACCAGTCACAAGCTTCTATGAATCCTCTTCCAGTGGTGTCACATGCTCCACTTAATCCATGCTTAATTCCTCTATCAACAGATTTTAACAACACATGTCAAGGGTTGTCAGGGAAGCTCATTAAAAATTCAGTACTCAAAGTATTTATTGGGGGGGAGGGTCTCTTATCATAGTCATCCTCTGCCTAGCCTGTACCAAAATTCCAGACTCCCAAAATGAAAGTTAGTCTTAGCATAAACCACGTGTTTTAACAAAACATATTGAACACCTCAGCAGTTCTGGGAATATGGGAACCCTCTCAAAATCCCCATTCCCAGACACCAGCCAAGAGCCAGCCTTGCAAGCTGGCTTTCCCAAGGATAGTAGTCAGGCCTGCTACATTAACTCTTTTCTGCACAGTACCCATCAGGCATTTGTAAATGTGGTGCTGGAGTCAGGGAGAAGAATCATGTTAGAGGTATAAAACTGGTAGCTATCCACAAAGAAATCAAAAAGTATATGGTTCTGGTGCTGTAGTGTTTAGCATCAATTCTTCCATGAAAGACAGTTACCGAGCATTGGTTTCAAGTCTTTTTAAACCTATGACCCCAATCTAGCTATGGTATTATGACTATCACAAACACAGGCCTGAACATTCTTGGTATCTAGTTCTAACCAATTTACTTTTCAGAAACTGGTGTAATTAAATGTTTTAAAACATAGCTAGCTTCCTAATAGTTGGGAAAAAAACCCTTGCCCCTTTTCATTTTACCACATAGACTTGTATGCATTAGCTTAATAAGTAATTCATAATATTAGATTATTCTGTGGCTCTAATCTCAAGTGTTTTTTATTTCCATTCAGATTAGCAATTTGCAGATTAAGGAAGAGAAAGTCAAACCAGATACCAATGGTGAGTTACTAGTAACTGTAAGCTGGATACAAGCTACACTTTTGCTTTTGTTTTGCACTCATAGTGCAGTGTGAAAGGAGCTTTTATTTAGTATGTTTGACAAATGTCAGCACTGGATTCGACAGCCAGTAAAGTCAGTTTCACACTGAAGGGGATATATTATTTTTCCAGATTTTAGCTAGCCTCTAACCCCTTAAAATCAAGAGTCACTATTGGATCATACTGTCACCATTCACTTGATAATGTTTCTTTAAATTATTTTAAATTTAATTTTTAAAGGTTAATCTGAGTTCAAAACACAGAAAGTGTAAACAGGTGAAAGGCGTCCTTTCCATTCTGGACCACCGTCTACTCAGTTCCCACGCCCCACTTATATTAGTTTGCTAGGGCTGCTATAACAAACTATCACGAACTGGGTAGTTTAAACAACAGAAATTTATTGTTTCACAGTTCTGGAGTCCAGACGTTTAAGATGGAGGTGTAGGCGGGGTTGGTTTCTTCTGAGGCCTACAAGGAAGGATCTGTTCCAGGCCTTTCCCAAGCTTCTGGTGGTTTGCTGGCAATCTTTGGTGTTCCTTGGCTCGTAGAAGCATCACTCCAATCTCTGTCTTCATCTTCACGTGGTCTTCTCCTTGTGTGCATGTCTATGTCCGGATTTCCTCTTTTCATAAAAACATTGGTCATATTGGATTAGGGCCCACTCTAATGACCTCATCTTAACTAATTATAACTGCAATGACCCTATCTCAAAATAAGGTCTCATTCTGAGTTACTGGGGTTTAAGACTTTAACATGTGAATTTTAGGGGTACACAACTCACGATTCAACACATAACACTATCCTAGCCCATAATTAACCACTGCTATTGGATTTTTAACATTCTTCCAAAGTTTGTTTATGCGAAGCAAATAAATATACAGATTCTCCCCCCGCCCCGCCCCCGCCGCAGCCCTCTCTCTTTCTCTCACCAGAAGATGGCGTAGTGTACAGAGTATACTTTGGCAAATTTTCCATATCAGTATGTGGAGTTTCCTTACTCTGTTTTGTAATTGCATAGTATATTGTTTTGATACACCATAATTTATTTAACCAGTTTTGTTTGACAGGTACTTGGATTGGTCACATTCTTTTATTGTTATAAACAATGTTTCATGAAATAACCTAGAACTTAATTCTTTTCATATGTATGCAAATATGTTTGTAGGATAAATTCTCCCAAAATGGAGTTGCTAAGTCAAAGGTGTATTCATTTGCAATTTGCATTAGTATTTTCAAGGTAGTCTCCATAGGTCTTATACCAATTTATATTTCTATCAGTAAAACATTAGATTGCTGTTCCCCTATAGCCTCACCACAGAATTTTTAGTTCAAAACTTGGAATTTTGCTGATCTTATAGGTAAAAAATGGTGGCTCAGCATAATATATTTTAATTTGTATTTCATTAGTAAGGTTGAATATTTTCATAAGTTTAAAAGAATTTATATTTCCTTTTCCTGAATTGATGATTTGTATCATTTGCCCATTTTTCTGTTGGTTTTTTTGTCCCCTCATATTTTCTCTGCCTCTCTTGGGTTAATTGAATATTTTAGAGTTTCATAATGTATTTATAGCTATGTAAGTTATATAACTATATAGCTATATAACTCTTTGCATTAGCTTATACATGTTTTAAAGTTTTCTTTTTGTAAGTCTTGCATATTTTTTGTTAATTTTATTTTGGTGCAGTATTTTATGTTTTTAGTTGTCAATATAAGTAGGCTCTTTTCAATTATATCAGTTTGTATTTATATAAGCTGTTGATTTCTACTTACTTAAGTTGATAGTCCTGCAAATTTACAATCATATGTTCTATAAAAAGTGGTCATTTTACCTATTTTTAATTTTTAATAACTTTATGCTCTTTCTTATGTTTAATTATGTTTGCTAATATAATGCTGTATTTTATGTTAGGATATGTAAGTTATAGGTAACATTTTGATCACTTTGAAGTCAGTCAAAATTTCTAGAAATTGAAATTTTCTTATGCTAGGAATAAAAATCCACTAAACAAAGAAGTGCCAACTATTTACCATTTTTTTACAATTTTATTTATATTTATTTAAATTATTTACATTTTGATCACTTAAATAAGTTTTAGTATTTATACTTTCCCACCTTTTGGGTGGGTTAGATATTTGCCTTTCTGATTTTGACAGTGATTTTCTTGTGAAGGTGTTATCAAAACCAATGCCACAGCAGAGAAAACAGCAGAGAAAACAGATGAAGAAGAGAAAGGTAACTGCTTTTTGAAACCCTGTAGCAGGAGACACAGTATAACCCAAGACTTGCCTTCCTGGAGCCAGAGACACTCTGAGTTATAAGATGAAGGAGAAAAGGAAGAATCTGCAAAGGAGATTAAGAAGATATGGTCAGTGAGATAGAAGGACTGAAGGAGAGTAGTGTCCCAGAAACCAGGAGAAGGAAGTGTTTCCGAAGTAAGGAGTCAAATTTAGGTAACAAGTTAAGAGAAGAACTGAACATTGACTGTTGGATTGATTTAGCAGTGTAGACGTCATTGGTGAGCTTGACAGAGGCTGTGGAGGTCAAGTGAGGAGGTTAAATAAAAATACCTATTCAGTGTACATGCAACAGAAGGAGAGGAAAGGAGTGGAAATGAATACAGACAGCCTTTGTAGGGAGTGTTCCATAAAGGGAAGGCGCAGGGGGATGTTTCACAAGGGTGGGGTTTGCCAAATATGAAATCCAATTTCTTCCTGACAGAGGACAGAGCTGCCCAGTCGTTACTCAACAAGCTGATCAGAAGCAACCTGGTCGATAACACAAACCAAGTGGAAGTCCTGCAGCGGGATCCAAAGTCCCCCCTCTACTCAGTGAAGTCCTTTGAGGAGCTTCGGCTGTGAGTATTTGTTCCTTTGAGCTGTTCCTTGCAGGTCCCTCCTTTTTAAAACTTAGCATCTCAGAGATTCTTATGGGAATTTTGTTTTTCACTTTATTTTAAAAATCTTAACGTATTTACTTCTTTGACTAGTTAATAATTCACATGATTCAAAAATCAAAAATTATGAAAAAGTAAATAGTAATGGTCTCTTGTCCACCCTGTCTCTTGGCTTCCCAGTTCTCCTCTTGGTAGGGATTTTTTTAATGCCACAAATTTATTCATCATAGCTGAAAGTCTTTTTTCTTTTATGCTCTTAGAACTTTCAATAAAATATTGGCTGACAGGTGATTTCTGGATGTCAGGAACATTTCTTATTAGGTAAGCCCTTTTGTTAGACTATAGGGTTTACGATCTTAAGACCAGTTTATCTGCTTTTATAAGATCTGTCAAAAGAGCCTGTTCAGGATTCCCAGTGCCTACAATGGAAAGCAGCCTTCAACATTCTGAAATTTAAAAAAAATCCAGAACCCAGAATTAAATTTTAAGGGACCACATGTATGGTGGAATGAATGTATTCTTTGCCTTTATTCAGCAAAATCTATGGTACGTCCACTGTGAGCAAATAGGGACCACATTCCTATGAACTATCATCACTGCTTTAGAGTAAGAAACTTAAAATACGAGAGCCAACTAGAACCAAATTAAGTTGTTAATGAAGTAATAGCTAAGAACAAGTTTTTTTAAGTGTGGCCTTTTTTTTTATGTTTTCAGGAAATTATACTTTTCTATATTTCTTCCCTCAAGGGCTTCATTCAGCAAATCTGTCATCTCTACTTCTGTTCATAAACTATATTAGGACAGCTAGATGTGCTCTATTGTTTCCTGAACTGACAGTTTGCTTTTCCAAGTATCAATGTGTTTTTTTTAAGTTCCTTTCATTTAAAAGACGATCTCTCTGTCCTATCAGTGATGAATTATCCTCTTTGAAAGGCAAATTCTCTCTGATTTAGTTGTTAGTACCCAAAGGAAACAAAGATGAAACCTAATATACTTGGTCTACTTTGTACTTAAAAGATTTGAATTAATCTGCAAATAAAAGAAAAATAATGAGTCAGTGAAAGCTCTTGGATCACTTGAAAAGCCTCATTTGGTAGTGACTTTGTTTCCTTGGCAACCAGATCAGAATCTGCTGACCTTATAGCCTTTTCTACTAAGTGGAAGACACCAAAGGTTATGTTTTCAAAGTTCTTTGTGTCTGAGAACCAACATTTGTCAGAAGAATTTGCCTTTTAGAGAGATGGTTAAAATCCAAGGAAGGCTTAGAGAACAGAAGTCTTGACTTGGTTTGACTTTTCTTTAGAAATATCTAGTGTGATTTTTTTTGTTAAACACTTTGTCAATTTAGAAGTATCAGAGAGCTTATTGTAAATGAGATGTGAGAGTAACTTTAATTGATATTTATTATATAGCTGCTTATATAAGAAGTTATTGGTTTTCTAGTCTTGATTTTAACCAGACATAAGTAAATGGGCATTCATAAAGTTCCATATGATAATTGAACCCCTCTTACCTATGTACTATATAGATGAGCTACTGGAAACTGGCTGAATCAATTTTATTGCCTCCTGATTTTCCCAACTGTTTGAATAGCTGGCTTTGGAAGGACCACAGAACACAAAATGATTGGTTCAATTTAACATCTGCACTGAGAAATGAAAGCTGAAATCCCATTTTCTAAAGGGATTTCTATATCCCTGCAGCATATTAAGCAGTGTTTATTTTTAGATATGTCTTTTATAATTTATACCATGAATTAATAAATACCACTCTTGCAGTATCCGGGGAACACTTGTCATCCAAACCCAACCATATTTGTGAGTCTGCTGAAAGTGTGAATTTCTCCAAGAAAGGAAACTAGCATGTATTTTATGAATTGCATAGCAGTTGCAAATTAAGATTTAGTGGAAAAGATAGTGGCTTTGTTTTGCTTTAGGCAGTGTTTTTTAAGGTCTAGGAAAATATATCTTGAAGAGATAGGAAGCATCATTCTTTGCAAGAAAGAGGAAAAAATAAAATTCTAGGCCTTTAAAATAATCTCAACAACTAGGAATCCATCTTCTCTCTCCCTGGCTTCCTAGGAAACCACAGCTTCTCCAGGGAGTCTATGCCATGGGCTTCAACCGACCTTCTAAGATACAAGAGAATGCATTACCCATGATGCTTGCTGAGCCGTGAGTATGCAGACCCCGGGTGCACCTCTTCAGAATTTGGTTTAATGGCATCCACCAACAAATGTTAATTGTTCTTGGGAGCAAGATGGGACATTTGGGGCAAGATGTTTTTTCAGGAAACAGCTTGGGGAAGTGCAGAGAGAGTCAGATGGAATTCAGTACAGTTTCTGCTTTTCCCATTTAACAAAAACTGATAGTTAGCACTGTTATTCTGTTTTGAAATTTTTGAGAACTGCAAAAAGGTGTTAAGAGCAATACCAAAAACGTGTGTAACCCTTTTCTGCCAAGAAATAAAACATCATCAATCTAGTTACAATTGAAGTCCTTATGGACCCTTCTCCGTTTTTATCCTCCTCCCCCACCAGAGTAAGCATCATGTGGAAGTGGATCATCATTCTCGCATGTTTCTTTATACTTTTACTACATACCTATATGTCCTAAGAATCTAAAGAGTAGTTTACATATTTTTAAACCTTAGATAAATGATATCATACTTGATCCAGCAACTTTTTTTGTTCAATTCTATTATTTTTCTTTTTTAATGACAAAAATGCCACCTATTTCCATGACAATGGGTCATGTAAAATGAAATGTGAAAGAAAGGTCCTTCTAAAGCATCTATATGACTTGGTATCTTACATTTTCCATAAAGATGGGAAAAGGGAACACACACAAAAGGAGCTGAGTCCTAGAGACACATTATGGCTCAGCAGAAAATGTCCTCCGGGATTTGTCTTAGCACAGATCTTATTCTGCAGCCTTAATATCCATGGGGCCCTTAGAGTACAAAACTAGGGCACTCCAGCTCTGCTGGGGTCTAGAGTGAGGATTTCATGGTGTGAACCCATCTAAAGCAATCATTCTTTTCCATAATGTTTAAGCAGTTTTTTTAACATATAAAAAAAATTGCCCTTCTGTCCAATTTAGAAAACCTTCATTAGAGTAGGAAAATCCATATTCCTACCACAACCAGAAAGAACATTTTGACACCTTTTTGTGTTAACCAATATTATTTTCATCTCTTTTCTTTCTTGATCCAGTCCACAGAACCTGATTGCCCAGTCTCAGTCTGGTACTGGTAAAACAGCTGCTTTCGTCTTGGCCATGCTCAGCCGAGTGGAACCGGCAGAGAGATACCCCCAGGTGAGGGCTGGGGAATCCTGGGGGCCCTGGCTCGCCTGCCCTGGAAAGGGCAGCGCCATTTGGCAGGGTATTAACGAGGGTTCCCCTGGAGGGGTCTGACTGTTTCCAGTGTCTCAGAATGTGGCTCAGGCAGAGCAGGTTTGTGCACCATGCCTGGACCTGGGTAGTAGTCATTCAGAGGCAGCCTTAAACAGTAGCTTCTGAAGGCGTCCACCCAGCCAAGCTGAAAAGGTTGGCCTGGTTCGAGAGGATGTGATTCCCTGCACTGTGCAAGTGGTAATAACATTGGCATCCTTGTTGCTTTAGAGCCTGTTGTCTATTACTGAAAGGGTCTCCTAAACTCATCCTTTACGATCTCCCTGTCAGTGTTTATGCCTGTCCCCAACATATGAGCTGGCGCTTCAAACAGGAAAAGTGATTGAGCAAATGGGCAAATTTCATCCGGAACTAAAGCTCGCTTATGCTGTTCGAGGCAATAAATGTGAGTATAAAAGGGTGAGAACTAAGCAGTAAGCAGGGTAGAGTGGTTGGGGGTTTGAATTTTGAAGACGTAATGATGCTCTTTAGCTTTCTGGTTCATTCTTACCTTAGAGCCCAACTTCATTGCTGTTATTAGCAAATCTATTTAATTACTTGGCTAATTTGTTAGCAGTCCTCTCCATTCTTAAAATAAGATTTCACATTGTTAGAAAATCCCTGCATGGGTCCTGGAGTTCCTCACTGAGAATTCGGCATCCAGAGTTCTGGAAGCTGCTTACTTAGAGAGGGATTAGCGGCACTGAGGATCCCTTTCTTTAAAAGGAAGCACAGCTTTAGTAAGTAAACTAAGAGCATGCGCAGCCCATTTTGTCTTACCAAAATCAGAAATCCTTCTAGCAGTTTTTCCATGTGTTCTGCAGAATGTAATGTAAAGAATACGGGTTAAAATGAGGGGGGCGGGCAGAGTAGGTCATTAGAAAATTATCAGAATATATAAAACTACAAATCACTAAGAAAAAAGGAATCAATCTAGTAAGAAAATGGACAAAAGAGGCCTAGTTGAACAGACACTTCACAAAAGGAATTCAGAGGGCCAGTAAACATGAAAAGATAATGAGCCTCATTAGTCATCGGGAAAACAAATTGAAACCACTCAGATAAACAGAAATGAAGAAATCTGCCAGTTACCAGTATGGGTAAAGACACAGATGAACCGTAGTGCTCACACACTCCTGGTGAGGAGTGTACACTGGTACAGTCACTTTAGGAAACAGTTCAGCGTTGCCTAGAAAAGTTGGAGACCCTTTGACCCAGCAGTTTATAACTGCCTAAAGCAGTGGTTCTCAAACTTTTTGGTCTCTTAACACCCTTAAACATTATTGAGGACCCCAAAGCGTTTTTCTTTATACAGGTTTTGTCTATTGATGTTTGTCATATTAGAAGCCAAAATTGAGAAATTTTTAAAATACTTCACTTTTGAAGAATATATATGGCCTTCCCAATAATTTTAGATAGTCTTTTCTGGGTGCTATACCAAGTGGTAATTACATAAAAGTTAGTTGCAGTGTGGTATCTGAAATCATATTAATGAGCTTTTCATACTGTTACATTAAAATTTTTTGGTTTCTCTTGTACATTCAATGCATCTTTTGCCCAAGAATGATTTTCTAACATCATACCACGGTCATTCAGAAAATATTGTTTTAATGAATTATGCTGATCTTCCAGATGTAGACACATCTTATTATACAAAATTTTTTAATTGCATGCATTAACATCACCTCCAAATTCATCAGAGGAATTTATGCACATCAAGAAACTATCAGTTACAGTGGGACATATAAGTTTTCCAAAATTCTAATTCTGATTTTCTCTTAAAAACTTAAATATTATCATGGCAGGAAATACAGTCATTTGTATTTATTGAAGAGAAAGGCATTGTTCATTTTCAGGAAAAGTGTATATTAAATTCCCAACTTGATATGCTATATAGTTTATTTATCAATCAACAGACAAAAATGGCTAGCTAGTTCAGCTCACCACATAAATGATCAAAAAAGAGCTTTTTCTGGAGAAGACCGTGATTTGGTAAGCCTCAAAAGCACTTTATCCAGAAATAATTAGATTAGGTATTTTTGTGCATGTTTGATATCTCAAACTGATGGGTGTTGCTGAGTGAAATGTACCAGAATCTTGTGACAACACTTTATCTTCTCTACATTGTTTTATAATAACACGCGACTTCACTGTGTATGAAGGGTTAACATGTTAACTGTATTTAATGTGTCATTTTTTAATGCTTCAGTTTTGACTGACAAGCGGTGGATATTGAGAACCATGATATGTTTAAAAGCTAATTTAAAACTTTACCAATAGATAGTTGAATTTCTAGCAAAAGGGCCTTTTTCCGCATTTTAAATTATATTTGTTTTTAAAATGGTCAAGACATTGACATGTTTCAAATTGAAAAGATATATGGTAGAAACTTCTTTCTGCCAACCACCTAGTTCTTCCAAAAGCCAACCAGGACTACCATTTCTCATGTGTCTTCCTAGAGATACTCTATAGTTCATAATGTATGTGTGTATGTGTGTGTAAATATATAATGTATGTGTACACTCACATAGACATGTACATATATTACATGTATTTTTTTGCCCCTTATGGTATACAAACTTCAACTGTTTTTTCACATTTAAAAATGTATTTTGGAAATTGTTTCATATCAATTCCTAAATGGTTTTATACTTTTACTAGTGTCATTCATTGGGTGTATCATATTTTGCTTAATTAGCTGCCTTTTGATACATGCATAAATGTTATTTCACACATATTAATGTACATACAGGATTAATTCCTAATGGTGGAAGTATCGATCAAAGGCCACCTGCATTAGTAATTTTGATAGATGATTGTTATCAGTTTCAGCTCCCATCAGCTATAGTTTGAGAGTCATATGTTTTTTAAATCAAAGAAAATTTGTGCTTAAGAAAATTGTCTACACAATTGGAATGTCTAACAAAGCAAAAAAATCAATGGGTGAGGATTCTGGGACTAAAAATTACCAATGTGGGAGGACATCAGTGAACTATGAATGAATAGATGCTGTGAAAATAAGAGTAATGCTAAAGAGAAAGAGTTGGATGATGTTGAATTATAGGAGAAGGCAGGAAAGCGGAACTAACACGTAATTGAGGATTTACTCTATAGGATTTAATCCTGACCACATGCAGTGAGAATAGGTATCATTATGCACACTTTATGATAGAACCAAAGACCTTTGGAAAACACTCTGTGTTTTGAAATCTGGAATTAACTTGTTCTACTGGCTCTGGAAAGATGGGCAAGACTTTAATTTCCAGAGCTGGTTTTGCCATAGAAACACCCACAGAACACATATTGTCTCCACAGTGGAAAGAGGTCAGAAGATCAGTGAACACATTGTCATTGGCACCCCTGGGACTGTCTTAGACTGGTGTGCAAAGCTCAAGTTCATCGACCCCAAGAAGATCAAGGTGTTTGTTTTGGATGAGGCCGATGTGATGATAGCTACTCAGGGCCACCAAGATCAGAGCATCCGCATCCAAAGGTAGGAATCTGGAGCCAGCAGGAACTTCTTGGCCTCCCGATCTGCAGCATCTTCTCCTTTTACTTCAAACTCCTCTTCTTGCTCCTGTCAGATTCTTTGCTCTAGTACTTCCAGAAGCATTAGTTTGATGGGCCGTGTCAGCCTGGGTTGAGGAAAGAGACTTAGGGAATCTGTCACCTCCCCGTCCCTACCCCATATCTACTTCTGCCTCCTCCCCACAGTGCTCCTCCCCCTCTGCCACTTTCCTGGGGATGTAGATCATCCAAGCCTGGGGAGGCTGTGCTTCCGTTGGTTCTGGTGAAAAACTCAGGATCCCGCCAAATATCTGGGCTTTCTCTTGCAGGATGCTGCCCAGGAACTGCCAGATGCTGCTTTTCTCAGCCACCTTCGAAGACTCTGTGTGGAAGTTTGCCCAGAAAGTGGTCCCGGACCCAAACATTATCAAACTGAAGCGCGAGGAGGAGACACTGGACACCATCAAGCAGTATTACGTCCTGTGCAATAACAGAGACGAGAAGTTCCAGGCTCTGTGTAACCTCTACGGGGCTATCACCATTGCTCAAGCCATGATTTTCTGCCATGTGAGTAGCAGCAGGAGCAGCAGGCCTGGTGGGGAAGGAGCTGCACTGGAGGCTGTTGCCCTGCCCCCTCCTTCTCCTCCCTCTGAGAAGGACCAGGTTCCTCATATGGGACTGGAAAGGGAACAGTTTGGGAAGATGTAAGAGACGCTTGCTTCTTAGTGCCCTCTGAACTTTGTTATTTGTAGGAGATATATTATTAGAAAACCCAAGAGAATCGACTGGTATTTGTAAGAAAAATAAGAAACTAAACAAGATGGGTGGTTATAAAATTAATATAAAATAGCTAGTTTTCCAGTCTCAAATAGCAACCACTTTTTAGAAAATGAAAAGATATATCTCATTTACAATAGCCAAAAACAAAAAACTTCAAGAATAAATATTTAAGATATATGAAGAAAGTTCAAAATGCTGTTAAGAGGAAGACAGTTCTTCCTCCATTGTTGGAAGACATGTGATTTTAGAGTGACGTCCCTCCCCCAACTTTAGATTGAAACTTTCAAACCTACAGAAAGGAAAAAAAAAATTATACCCTTCAACTATTGTCATTTAGTCACATTTGCATTATTCATATGCTTGTATATGTGACCTATCTGTACTTTTTCTTTTCGTGGAATCATTTTAATGGTAGTTGTTGACATCATGATAATTCATACTGAAACACTTCCTAAGAATGAATGTGCTCCTACATAACCACAATACCTTATCACAACTTTGACATTAATACAACAATATTATCTCCTATACAGTTCATCCATATTCCACTTTCCCCACGTGTACAAAAAAGGTTCTTTATTGCTTTTGATTACTGTCGTTAAACCTAAGAGCCAGTCAAAGATTGTTGGATTTAATTGTCATGTCTCTTGAGACTCCTTTAATCTAGAACAGTTTCTCCACCTTTCATGACATAAACATCTGAAAGAGTCCAGGCTAGTAAGAATTCCTTTGATTTTTTTCTCCTGTGTGATTTTATTTGGTTAAATGTTTCTGTAAGATTACAGTCCAGTTGACATTGTTACTTCCTGTTACAGCATCATGATAATAATCTTAGAGATTTAAACCTTACCTGCTAAGTTTCAGGTAGAGTCTTCCAGATTCAAAATATTCTTTTCAGGTACCTTCATATCTCAAATGTTTTCCTTCCTTCTAGACCCGCAAAACAGCTAGTTGGCTGGCAGCAGAGCTCTCGAAAGAAGGCCACCAGGTGGCTCTGCTGAGTGGTGAAATGATGGTGGAGCAGAGGGCTGCGGTGATTGAGCGCTTCCGAGAGGGCAAAGAGAAGGTTCTGGTGACCACCAACGTGTGTGCCCGCGGTGAGCAGACAGCATGTCCTGGTCTGCCAGACTTGGGGTAGCTGTAAAAATCTTCAAGTGGGAAAAGTTCAAGACGGTTTGGGGGGATCAGGTTGGGTGGGTGGTGACATTCTTTTCTAGGAGAGACCGGATTCTCTCAGCAGACACGAACTTTCACCAAAGCCCGGAGTCCTGACTTGGAAGGCAACATACAGGCTGGTTCATAACGGCACCTTCTCTTCTTGGGGCACCCACTGAGGTTTTAGCAGCATCTCCAGGTGCTCGTGTTTCGCAGAAGTTCTCTTACTGACTTCATAATTTTGTTAGCACCTGACAGCGTTCTGTGCTAACAAAATTTTAAAATTAAAAAAAAATGGTTTTCCTCTGGGTTCTGCTATGTGCCACTTGTCCCTGAATCCCAGAGCTGACCCACCCAGACTCCTCCTTCCACCCGAAGTTGGTATATGTGGCTCGACTAGGTGACAGTGATTTCTTTCTCCAATCCTTACTCCTCTCCAACTCTCCTTCATGCAGGTATCGATGTTGAACAGGTGTCTGTCGTCATCAACTTTGACCTTCCCGTGGACAAGGACGGGAACCCGGACAACGAGACCTACCTGCACCGGATCGGGCGCACCGGCCGCTTTGGCAAGAGGGGCCTGGCGGTGAACATGGTTGACAGCAAGCACAGCATGAACATCCTGAACAGAATCCAGGAGCATTTTAGTAAGTCCTGGCAGCATCCTCTACCAGGGTCATTTCCTCACAAGGCCAAGTCCGGGAGTGGGGAAAGGTTAGGCTTTCCTGTGGCCAAGAGGCTTTGTTCTTATCACAGTCCCCTCCTTCCCTCCAATATGGAAGTTCTCAAAGAGGACGCCTGGAGAGTTAGGGTCAGGGACTCAAATGAGTTCCCCCTTGGCCAGGCTGAGGGGCCTGGGGCTCTGACTTTTGCT
>CM053508.1:123344863-123526210 GCA_028627145.1 Eidolon dupreanum | reverse complement strand
TAGGCTTTCCTGTGGCCAAGAGGCTTTGTTCTTATCACAGTCCCCTCCTTCCCTCCAATATGGAAGTTCTCAAAGAGGACGCCTGGAGAGTTAGGGTCAGGGACTCAAATGAGTTCCCCCTTGGCCAGGCTGAGGGGCCTGGGGCTCTGACTTTTGCTATCCATGTCCCTTTCTCAGGCACCAGAGGCTTTGGGGTTAGATGAAGAATCGATGTGGCCAGAGGGAGGGCTTGTTCCTAGGAGGACAGAGACCTATGTGTGTATTTCCTCTGGGCTGTGCTGTCCCTTCCTTAGGTGTGTGTCTCCATGGTAACTGCATGTTGATCTTTCTTTGAATCTTTTCTTTTCTCCAGATAAGAAAATAGAGAGACTGGACACGGATGATTTGGACGAGATTGAGAAAATAGCCAACTGAGAAGCTTCACCAGCCCCTGGTGCCTGCCCTTGGCACTCCCCTACATGGGAGAATAGTGCTGCCCAGGCACAGGCCTAGACAGTCACCAAAAGACGAAAGCACGAGTAGACAGAAGCTACCTACCTCATTTTAAATTACATTTGGACTTGACAAAAATTATGCAAATGATTAGAAAAGGTAGAAGAAAATTTTTTAATTTGGGAAAATTTACTTCTTTTTCCCCCATTTTATTAAGCCATGGTTTCCCTCATCTTTATAATAATCTAGATGCTATTGGTAATCACTGGTCCCAGGATCCTTTGCCTGTTTTCTGACTAGGGGTGTTGGGACCAGCCTCCAGCCCCTGAAGAAATGATAGAGGTTGAGTTCGGAGAGGCCACCATGCAGATGGAGTGTGGGAAGCCACAGCCGAGGCCTTTGATCTGCTTCCCTCGTCTGTCCCTGACTGAGACCTGTCACAAATGTCTCTTGCCCTTGGGGCCATCTTCCTTCCCCTTAAATCCAGAGGCATTCCAGCTGATCCCTTTTACTTCTGTTCTCTGTGCCAGAGAATATCCCTGTTTCTCCCTGGGTGAGCATCTTGGCTACTTTTGTAAACCTCTGATTTGGGGAGAAACACAGAAGGCAGTGAATCTTCAGAGAGATTAGTCTGGCGAGGGTAGATGAGTCCTTTGAGGATCTGGGCCTGCCTTCTCTTGCTGTTTTTTGTCTGCTCAGGTACCTGGTAGTCAGTCATGGCAGCCAGGAGACACCGGGCAATTTTCTGAGACACATCTGGCAGAGCGAGTTGGTTCTTACCCATGGGGTGTCACACTATGCCTGACGGTGAGCAGCGGAGTTTGGAAAGGAAGTTATTACCAAGTGAAAACTCTGATTATCCTGTTCATCTGTAACAGTGGACCTGTTGGTTACTTTAATTCATACATTGTATGAATAAAGATGGATAATTAGAGCTATACCCATCATTCATTATGTTAAGAAATTTTAAAATAATTATGAAACATTTACTAATCATGAGTTGTTTTTATTTGTATTTTTCTGGTTATTAGACTAATATATGCTCATTAAAAATATATTTGGGTGCATATATATATATATATATGTAAAGTGCAAGTGCTCTCTGTCTCCACCTCTCTGGGATCGCCATTGCTAGCAGCCTGGTGAACATTCAATATGTTGCCTTATGTTTGCATACATCAACCCACTTTTACAAAAATACGAACATTCTATTCACACTCTTGCGCAACCTGCCTTTTCACTTACCAGCATACTTTGGACATGTAAAATGTCCAGCACACAGGTCTCACTCTTGACAATGGCATTCTATCATGCAGCTGCCGAGCATGTACTTCATGGTTCCTCTACTGATAGGCATATGGTGTTTTTACTGTTACTGATAGGCATATGGTGTTTTCCACTGTGTTATCTTGCCACAGAGCCAAAGGAATATCCTCGCTCATCTCTGTGCCCTGCAAAGATTCCTTCTAGCATGTATTCCTAGAAGTAGTCGGGTTAAAGAGCAGAGACATTTAAACTTTTAATACTTTGCCAAATTAGCCTTCCAAAAGGTTTTTACCAGTTTATGTTACTGTAGTGATAACAAAAACACTACCTATTTTCTTAACCTGCTTGACAACCTACATCACCAATTTTTAAAACTTTGTCAGTTTGGGTAGCAAAAATAGGTTATATCATTGCTTTTTTATTTTGTATTCAGTGAGGTTTGGCAATTATTCAGTTTTGGATATTTGTATTTTCTTTTGCAGTGGTGCCCATTCTTGTTTCACCATTTTACTATTTGGATTGTCAATCTTTAGGTTTTTAGCCATCTTTCTATTTTAGGGAAATTAAACTTTGATTTGAGTGGTAGACGTTTTCCTAGTTTGTCTTCACAAATTCATGTTAATACAACACAAAAGTTTAATGTTACGTTTCATTTTTAAGAAATCTGGATTTTTATGTTATGGCTGGAAAAGCTTTCTTTACCCCAGTATTATAAATTATTTAGTCCTGTTTCTGTAGTAGCAGTTCTTGGGGAATAAATTTTCTAAATTCTTGTAGATCTGAAAATGTTTTGCCCTGCTCATTGGCTGAGTGATTATGGTTACCTGAGGTGAGCCGCGGCAGGACTGTGCGTGTATGGGCCTGAGCCATGGACACTGATCAAATGGGGAGGAGATACAAAGGTCCCACAAGGGAGTGGATGTGAGTGAAAGACTTGAGAGTGTGTGGGTAAAGCCAGGTACAGGAGGGAAGGACTGCAGGTATATAAGGGGCAGCTGTAACCCACAGCTGGAGGTGGGAGAAGGGAATCTGAGAAGAAAGGCTAGGGTTAGGATGGGAGCAAGGTTCAAGAAAGGCAGGGGACCAGGTGAAGTAGGAGCAATGGGGAGGCAGTGGGAAGGTGGGGGATGGAGGAGGCATAGTGGGGTGCCAGCCTTCCAGTTACGTGACACCCACTCAGCTGAAAACAGTGATACAGAAAACTAGAAAACAAAACACTGCCTGACCCCAAAACAAGATGATGATTTCTGTGGATTAGCAATGGGGCAAAATACAAAGTGGTGAGCATGCTTGAAACCAAAAGCTTTTTGGGCTCCAGTCCAGAAATGGAGTAGCTACAGGAGGTTTGGTCCTGTGGAGTAGAGAGGACTGGGAGTTCTGCACCCGAGCCCAAACCAAACCCAGCCTTGCGGCTGGGAGGGAGCTGGAGTGAACTGGCTGGACATGAGATTTTTCTTAAGACTCAGGACCAGAAAGGTGGCGGGAGGACTTGGACACCACCCTCTCTCCGCACCACTAGTAACTGACACACAGTTCTGTTGACTCTGCCTGGTCTGTGATATCCCCAGATCACTGAATGTCAGTGGGCCTAGTTCTAGAATAAGGTCCAAAGGAGCAGGGAGTTGTATGGAGTCAACTGCTAACCCTATCTGTGGATTGTGGGGAGAGAAGAAATCTAATGCTAAGAAAGACTGCGAACAATACCAAAACAAATTCGCCCCAGGTAAAATTAGTTTCATAGAACGGCCTGGTAAGGGACTTTATGTATGTTTGGATGCTCAAAGAGATAGTACATTTCGCTAAAAAAGAGCAAGGAACTTTTAGACAAAAGCAGTGGCATGCTGAAATTCACGAGAGCTAACTTAAATCACTGGTAGCCTGAAACTAGCCGTGCTGGGAGTCTTCATACTACAGAAATGAGCAGATGCTCCCAATCGGTTTTTTGTTTTCAGAGAGAGAGGCTACTAGCATACCATTGGGCAGAAATGAAACAAGATTAGAAATGAGAAATGTAGCCATTGTAAAAAACTCAATAAATGGGACTCCTAGAAATAAATCCTAATTATACTCTTGATTTAAAAAACAAGCTAAATTTCAGTTGTTTCACACAAAACTATTTCTTGCTCCCATAAAGTCTAAAGTGGATGTTTGTGATTGGTTGGGCTCTACTGGACACTTCTCCCTGACTCCTTCCATTAAAAAAATATTTTTTATAGACTTAATTTTTTAGAACAGTTTTAAATTTACAGAAGATTGTAGAGAGGGTTCCCATATATCCCCTCTGCCTCACACCCAGATTCCCTTATTAACATTAGAGTCATATATTTCTTATAATTAATGAGCCAATATTGATACATTATTTTTCAGATTTCCTCAGTTTTTCTCTGGTGTCTTTCTGTGCCAGGGTCTCATCCAGGACACCATATTACATTGAGTCTTCACGTCTCCTTAGGTTCCTCTTAGCTGTGACAGTTTGTCAGACTGTCCTGGTCATCGATGACCTTGACAGTTTTGAGCGGGGGTCAGGTATTTTGTAGGAGTCTCCTCTCTATTGGGATTTGTCTGATGGTTTTCTAATGATTAGACTGGGATTATAGGTTTTAGGGAGGAAGGCCAAAGAGGTGAAGTTTCATTTTTATCACATCATATCACAGGCACATACTAGCAACATGACATTGGTGTCATCAAGGTTAGATAGTATTTGTCAGGTTTCTCCACTGTAAAATAACTCTTATTTCCTCTTTTTCATACTTTACTCTTTGGGAGGAAGTCACTGTGCACCATGCATATCTAAGAAGTAGGGAGCCATCCTCCTCCTTGAGGGCAGAGTAGCTACATAAATTATTTGGAATTCTTCTGCATAGGAAATTTGTCTCTTCTCCATTTCTTTATTTAATTATGTATTTATATAAGTATAGACTGGTAATGTTAACCTTGATCACTTGGTTAAGATGACTGATATTTAAAAAAATATTTTAAGTATGCTCAAATTTTAAAGTGTAATTATTTCATTGATAGCAAAGAAAGCTTCGATTTCTGCTCCGTCCCTTGAGTGGCCTTTAGTGTGGTTCTTCGTGGAGACAGGGTTTCATAGGAAGAGCTGTGGAGATGCAGCCTGGGAGACTGGAACATCCATCCAAGGAGGACTGGGTTGTCTTTCCTCCTAATGAGTCCCTTTACACATTTTATGACGAATTATAGATACAAAAGAAATCTTGCAGGAAGGCCTTCCATGATTTAGTTTATATTCTTATGGATTGTTTGAATTATTTTTGTCATGAATGTCTTCCTTTTTAAATTAAAACAGGAAGTTATTTCATAACAAAAGAAAGATTGGACTCGGATCCTCTGAATGTAGACACCATCTGTTCTTTCTGCTTCACTGAGCTTTCTCCCTGGAGAGAAGCTACGCTGCCATAAAGAGCCTGTATTATTCTCAAGAGCAGAAACAGTCTGTTAGATGAAAGGTGTGAATTTTATATTCTCAGAAGAACAGGCTGGTCCTGATACCCACAGTATAGTAAGTGTGGGAGAAGGGGGAATTTTCTTGCATTTGTGTGGGTTAATTGTCGCCCAGGCACAGACTTGCTGCAGAAGCTGGATTTTTCTGGACAGGTAGTGAAGTGAGTAGGGACATTGATTCCTAATTCACACTCAGAAAGCAATAATTTAATTTAAAATATAGTAGTTTTAGGATTTTACCCTTCCCCTCACCTAACTAGAAATGATATTTCTTACCTTGCCAAACAGTTCTTTGCCTGCTAAATGTTAACTCGCAGCTGTTTTTGTGATGGATAAAATACTTCATTACTACCTTCCCTTACCCTGGCATCAGCCAGCATGCCAGCCAGGTGTGTATCCACTCACCCCTGCCCAGGGCATAAACCCAAGCATTTCTCTCCCAAGACTCCTCTGTGTTGTAGACTGTATTACTGCTCACCCCAATATGGTACCTCTCCTAGAGGAGGATTGCGCATCTCTGCCAGACTGAGGCATGGCCATGGGACTTCCTTGGCATCAAAAAATGTGAACTTCTTGACAGAAGCTTTAAGAGACAGCCTGTGATTCACCAGATTCTCTTTCCTTGCCCCCAAGACTAGAGGTCCATCACAGATGGTGTCACTCTGTCCACCTGGGTCCCTGAATGACTGTGATGCTCAGAGCCTCATGATGGAAATGTGGCTTGAATGAGAAATAAACTTTGTTGTTTTAAGCCACTGGGAGCTTGTTTATTACTGCAGAATAACCTAGCTTATTATTATCCTCCCACCACCCCACCCGCCATGGAATGGCTGGTTCTCTGTCCACCTACCCTAATGCCAAAGCAGATGGTAGGAAAGCCACATCCCATGATATATACATCACAAAATATATATAGCACAAAATCCCCAAGCGGCTTCTTGATCCACTCTTTCAAAAGAGAGAACAATCTTCAATTCCCAATTATTTAAAAGGCCTCCATCATGACAGAGAGGAGTTAAGTAAGCAACCACAAAACAACTCTGTGGAGACAGATGGAAATCAGGGAAGAAAAAGGCATCTGCTAAGTAGATGATTAAACATCACACTTACCTAACTTTCCTTCCCACAACCTTGCTAAAGTTATAGGGGAGAAATGAAAAAGTAAAAACTCACATGGACAAATAAAATGGGAGCAACTACATCAGTAGAAGAGTGAATTTAACAAAATATTTGGAACACACAAAAAAATGGATGAAAAAGCTCCCATTTTTAACAATACAGGGAGCTATAGAGTATGGGAAAAAAACTAATCCATATATATCATGATATGTATTCACATACATACACATATACATGTGTATATATACATATTTGATCTGTTTGAATATATTTAAGAGCTACCATTTTTAAGACTTAATTTTTACATTTAGTTCTGATTCATGATTCATTTGGCATTTTGGTGAATGGTTTAAGGTATGCATCTAATTTTACCCTTTTCCAAATGGTTATCTAGTTATCCCATAAAATTTATTTAAATATCTATTTTTCCTAAGTGATTTGAGAGGCCACCTTTATTATAAACCAAATTTCCATATGGACTTGGGTCTAGGCAATCAGACTAATGAAACAGAATAGAGTATCCAGAAATAGACTCAAGTGAATATGGAATATCAAGACAGTGATTACCATCAGGGGAAGAAAGGTTCATACTTGGCAAGAAAGATGGAGTGGGGAGGCGTCTGGGCTGCTTACACAACCTGAGTGGTGGTTATATGAGTGCTCATCTTAAAATGATGCATTAAAAAACCTCTATACCATTTTCCAAAAGGCTGTACCAATTTGCATTCCCACATACAGTGAGCAAGAGTTCCCCTTCTCTGAACAAGTTTTGACGAGGATGTGGGGAAAAGGGAACCCTCAATACACTGTTGGTGGGATTGAAAATTGGTACAGTCATTTTGGAAAACAGACTGGAAGTTTCTCAAAAAATTAAAAATGGATCTACCCTTTGACCCAGCAATTGTACCTCTGGGTATTTATCCAAAGAAAACCAAAACAATATTTTGTAAGGTCTTTGCACCCCTATGTTCACATAGCTAGGATATGGAAGCAATCTAAATGCCCATCAATAGATGATTGGATAAAGAAGTTATGGTTCATATATACAATGGACTATTACTCGGCCATCAAAAAAACAAAATCCTATCATTCTCAATGACATGGATGGACCTAGAGGTTATTATGCTGAGTGAAATAAGTCAGACAGAGAAAAATAAATGCCATATGATTTCAATTATATGCAGAATCTAAGGAACAAAAAGAACAAACTAATCAAAAACAGACTCACAATTATAGAGGATAATCTGGTGATGGCCAGAGGGGAAGGGATTTGGAGGGTTGGGAGAACAGGGTTAAGGGTTAAAAAAGTACAAGTTAGTAGTTAATAGATGGTCAGTGGGATGGGGAGGGTGGCAAAGGGAATGCAGTCAGCAATAATGTAATGGCTAGGTGGAGAGCCAGAGGAGAGAAAGAGCAATCAAGGGGATTGTTTCATAAACTATATAAATGTCTAACCAATGTATTATATACTTGAAACTAATAATAAAACAAAATTTTTTAAAAAATAGAGTTCCCCTTTTCCACAGTCTCACCAGGACTTCTCTCTCATTTATAAATGATAGCCATCTTAATAGGTGTGGGGTGACATTATATTGTGGTTTTGACTTGCATTTCCCTGATGATTAGGCATGTTGAACACCTTTTCATGTACCTGTTGGCCACTTGAGTACCTTCTTTGGGAAAAATGTCTGTGAGTTGCTCTGCCTATTTTTAAATTCGATAATTATTTTTTAAACTATTGAGTTCTAGGAGTTCCTTATATTTTTTGGTTATTAACCTCTTATAACATATGTGACTTGCAAATATTTTCTCTCATTCTATAGACTGCCTTTTCATTTGGTTGATTGTTTCTTTGCTGTGCAAAAGCTTTTATGGTTTGATATAGTCCCATTTGTTTATTTTGCTTTTGTTGCTTGTGCTTTAAGTATCATATCCATAAAATCATTGCCAGACCAATGTCATGGGGCTTTTTCCCTATGTTTTCTTCTAGGAGTTTTGTAGTTTCAGGTTCCATCTGGAGTTAATTTTTGTGAGTTGTGTAAGATAGGGGCCCAGTTTTATTCTTTTGCATGTGAACACAGAACTACCATACGATCCAACAATTCTGCTTCTGGGTGCATATCCAAAGGAAATGAAATTACTATCTCAAAGAGTTATCTGTATGCCCATATTCATTGCAGCATTATTTACAATAGCTAAGACATGGAAACAACCCGAGTGTCCATGAATGAATGAATAAAGAAAATGTGGTAGATATATACAAAATGGAATACTATTCAGCCATAAAAAGGAAGGAAATCCTGTCATTTGCAATGACAGGAGTGGAACTTAAAGACATTATACTAAGTGAAATGAGTCAGATGGAGAAAGACAAATACTTATATGATCTCACTTACATGTGGAACATAAAAAAAGTCGAACTCATAAAAACAGAGCAGACTGGTGTTTGCCGGGGGCAAGGGGATTGGCAGACTGGGGGAGTGCAAGTGAAGGTGGTCAAAAGGTAGAAATTTCCAGTTATAAGTAAGTTCTGGGGATATAATCTACAGTATGGTGACTATAGTTAACAACATTGTATCATATATTTTAAAGATGTTAACAGAGATTTTAAAAGTTCTCACCACACCCCAAAATTTTAACTATATGAGGTGATGACTGTTTTAACCAACCTTACTGTGGTAATCATTTTGCAATACATACACATACAAAACCACTACATTGTACACCTTACATATTTATATAATGTTATATGTCAATTACTTTTCAATAAAGTTGGAAAAATAAATAAAACTTTAGCTTTTTAAATTCTCCCATGTAACATGTTCAACCATCTCTTTTCTCCTTTTCTTCAGTCCATTTTGGTATCCAAATGGCAGTGGAAATTAATTGTTTTTCCTTTACCACAGAACTTATATATGTATATTATATATAATTCTACTATATCTATAATATATCTATTACATACAATATCATCCTATCTTTGCTCTGCCAAATAGATTTCTATTACGGAGCTTTAAAAATATGTATTATTCATTATGCTATATATTTTTCTACACTTATTTTTATGCTCTTTTCTGTATATATTATATCCCACAACAAAAATGGATTTAAAAAATTCATTTAAAAAATGCAGTAGTGATTGAGGCATCAATATCTTTGAAGAACTCTGTGGTGGCTGTCATCTGTAAGTCAGAGAATAATGGTATCCCAGCATAATAAAGGCCAGAAAGACATGCCTAATTACCTGAGATAGGCAGGCACACTTGCAGTAACAAACCACAGCATAGTACTTAAGAGTTTTGACCTGAGGGCTCAAGACAATACTTAATTGACCAATAGGGTCCCTAGAAATGAAATAGGTGCCAGGCAGCCTACTAAAGTACTTGATGGATTTTGGAGAGTAAATTCTAGGACTGCTGAGAAGAAACCTGAGTCACAGTGATGGGGATTCACAGCTTTTTATCGAGTTCCCAGACCTAATTGAGGTCACACACCTGGAGTTTCTTTTTCAAGATTGCAGGGTCCTTAAGGAGTGACCCTCTGACATAACTCAGATGTGAATCTTCCCCCAAGCCTTTCCAGAAAGACCTGTTTCCCAGAGTGACAGTGCACTGGGGAAAGGGAAATACCAAGACCTTCAGGAGTTATCCGATACTGGCTCTGGGACCTGAATGTCACTGTAGTCCATTAGTTAGGGTCGGCTTAGTATGGCAAATGATAGATGGAGCTCTGGTCTAAGTCCACTTAATGTCAGGTTTAATGAGACCACAGACTCATTTTAAGGTAATTTCCTCAGCCTGAAAAGAGAATAGAGACTTTACTACCTGGCAAAATCCTCATATGGGCAACTTGACCCATGGAGTGAAGGTGATTATGATGGAAGTTCCTGGAACTGTCTCTAAGATAGTCGAAAGTCAACACCACATCCCTGCAGGATTTGCAAAGATTGGTGCTGCCATCATACGAGTTATGCAGGGTAGGTGGTTTCTTCTTTGTCCCATTTACTCACCATTTGAGCCATGGAGAATGGTAGTAGTTTATTGCAAATGTAATCAAGTGGTAATGCCAACCTATGATTCCAAGTATGGTATCTTTGTTAGATCAAAGTGTCATTCCATTGCATGTAGGCTCAAGTGGGTTCAGATGGCCAAAGGAAACAGCACGGACAGATGTCCCAGATGCCAAGAGCACCTGTTCCTATAATTCTACTAATTTCCTGCCAACCTACACCTATGGCATCATGGGAAATTCCACAGAATCTGGAAATGGGGTGTGGGGGGAAGCCCACCTGGTGCCTAGTGAAACTGCATGCTGAGCTGGCCCTGGCAGTGGACAGTCTCTGTCCTGCTGATCCACGTGGGTGCCCTGAAGGACAGTGGCAAAGGATCACATTCACAGAGGGCATAGCTGGTGGTCCAGGGTTGGGAAGCCTCAAGTATAAGTGTCTGGGAGTCAATCTCTACCCCGTTCTTAGCCACTATTTGGTCATAGCTCCCTACTGACACATTTCAAAACAGACGAATGACCATACAGTTTGTTGTTGTTGTTCTTTTTAATTCAGAAAGAGCAAGGGAAGGAAATTTTAAAAAATGTTTAAATAACTATTGCAGAAAAGGAGATCTGGGCTGGATGCTGGGACCCACCTCTTCCAGTTTGGAGATTTATTAATGTTTTAAACAAAAGAAAAAAGAACGAAAGAGAAATAAATTATTCTGTTTAATACTGTTTGGCATAATTGCATTGTTTTTTCATCTTCTAAACACTCAAATCAGCCTCTTCGGGAAGCACTGCGATGAGACTGGCATGAATGGCTGGTGTCTTGGCTTTCTAAAATGGTCGGGGGAGGCCCTGAGAGAGGCATTCCATTAACGGCCCCCCAAATCCACCCCCTTTCTGTACTCCACCTACTTTTGGAATTAGGAAGAAACAGACTCAAGCTAAGTTCTCAATATATTAACTTTTGGGGGTGCCCACTGCCCTGCCCCAATCCTCCTCTAATACCCCTGCTAGCTACAGTTCCCCCAGCCAGCTGCAGGAACGACACCAATGGCCAGGAGGCTGCTTGGTGGTACCAACCCACTAAGAAAAAGAGTGGCATTTGTGTTGTCACTGTTGGGAGGGGGGTCCTTTTAGTGGTTTGGAGCTTCACAGAAGCCCTTTTTCCCCTCCTAAACTCCTCTAACCCTGAAGGGTGAGAGTACCATCAGCAGCTTCCTCTAGGGACTTCAGCTGGGTTCGGTCATGCAAGTAGCTTCCACTTGTAACCCCTGGTTGTTAGCTTCCCAGCCTTTTCCAGAGCTGGAAATGGAAAGTGAGAGTGAGGAAGCAGGTGAGCATGGGGAAGGAGATGCATGGGCGGGGGAGGTGGCATGCAGGAGTGTGAGTCTACTCCTCCCCAGCTAGGATCCCAGCTATTTCCACGGCCAGTTCAGAATTTTAAAAGAACCTGTGTTGGTCAGCCATACCTGGTAGCTTCAGGTTAAATTATGAGCCCAAAGCAAATACCACCCCCAAGCAAGAGGTTTCCTATTCCTCTTTGGGGTGATGGGTGAAGGAAGCTGGTGCATGCACCAGGCAGCTAGGCTCCCCATCTCCAGCCTTCTTTCCCACGTGTTGCTCCCTCTCCCTAGAGCCAGTGTGTGGGGGGCGGGAGGCGGGGGGGACAGGCAGAGACAGAGACAGAAACAGGAGAGAGAAAAGCAGCAGTGCCCCAAACAATCTCAGGGCAAGTTTTGATTTTTTTTCTAGAGCAAAGAGTAGGCTGGTGAACAAGCTAGGGCCTAAGGAGAGACACTAAAAAGGTTGTGAAGAACAGTAGGGGCAGAGGGTACACGTGAGTGAGAAGCACCTTACATTTGATGTGACGGGCCTCCTTGTCTCCTGTCTTCTTACACCTTTGTTCCAAAGTTAGGCCCTAGTCAAATTCCAACCCCAAGCAAGGGGTGAACAAATTCGTTTTCTGGTGAGACACTAAATGCCCTGGTCAGAAAGGCCATTCCCAAGGGTGGCCAAAGGCAGGGAGGAGGAGGGTGGAGGAGGGGACCCACGTGCCCTCGGGATTCTCACTGCATTTCTTTGGTGGGTTGACACCCATCTGGGCCTGACCGATAAAGGAAATGTGGGGTCTAAAATTCTCTCGGAGGCCCGGAGCGGCTTGGGAGGGCTCTGGCTTTTCCTCCGGGGTGAGGGCGCACTCCCTGAAAATCACCTGGACTGCCCCTCCACGCCCCCGAAGCCACTAGGGACTCCCGGGGAGGGGAAGCCGAGCCGCCGCTCCCCGAGCCCTCCCCTGCGTTTCTTTCCTGGCGCCACCAGCGGGGTCAGGACCGCAAATGACTGCGACAGCTCCGGCCGAGGCTGAGGAAAGTACTTCTCCGAGGACAGAAGTAACGGTTACTTCTTAAAAAGCAAGACATAAAATCCTACCCCAGCGCATAGGGGAGTGGGGATTGCAACCGCTGGCCTGCCTCCGAAGGCCATTGATTGGAGATGGGGCCCAGCGCCGGAAGTTGACTCTGGAACTGGGTCGTATGATTGGTTGAAAGAGGCTCCGACTGCAGCGTTGATTGGTGCCAGGCCCCTGAGTCTTGTGATTGGCAGCATGATTGGTCCAGACCGCGGCGTCGCTCCCGATTGCCTGGAGACGCCCCACACCTGGCACCACGCCCACGCCCAGGCCACCGCCCATGGCCCGGAATGGGTCCCCGCCAGCAGTGCGCCCTCGCGCCTCGCGGCCGGGCGGGAAGAGTCGCGGCCAGACCCGGCTCAGTTGCCTCGGTAGACCTCGATCTTGCTGGCCTTGGCCAGCATGTCTATGATGTGGGCCTCGAAGTCGGCGTCGTGCACGCCGGTCTTCCGGAACTCGCCCGCGTACCGGTTATTCTCCCAGTAGTGGTGCCAGTTGCCCCGGCTGTCGGCCCCGAACCCGTACACGTTCACCTGCAGGGAAGGACGGCGCAGGTCACTCTTTCTGGGGACCGTGGAGGGCTGGACGCAGGAGAGCCTTGGGTCGTGGTGGGGAAGGAGAAAGGAGCCACAGCGACCCGACAAAAGCCGGGACACCCAGGCCCGATGTTAAGAACACTGATTCACAGTGGGAGACTGCTGCTCTCCTTCAGATCTTCCACTCGTCTGTTTGCATCAGGAGAAACGGCCCGCTTTAGAGCTAGTCCAACCCAGGCTAACTTACTTACTTACTTATTTATTTATTTATTTATTTATTTATTTATTTATTTAATGGAGTACTTTTATTTGAAAACTGGCCAAGTACTCAATACTATACGCTGAAGAATTTACTGGCAAAAGTGGGTGTACTAGGAGTGCGCATTTCAGTGTATGGCATAGTAGCCCTGCCAGCTAGCGAGATGCAGGCCCTTGAAGGACTAACCTCCGTGTTCAATACACAAGAGTAGGCCCGTGGGAGACAACCATCCCGCTGAAACTTCATTCTATTTATGTTTTTGGTTACTTTTTCTTTATGGCAAGTAATATCAATTATGATAGTAGTATTCTATTTCCTTTTTAAATAATTTTAACTTTTCCAGGAAGTGATTTCAGACTTGGCAAATCATGAAAGTATTAAGTTTGGGAAATGCAAATCTATATGGCCTAGAAATGGAGGGAATCAAAGCCACTGGGTTTCTGCCTATAGAAACATATTCCTCTTGAGGCAGTGCTAAGTCCTGAGAAGGGCTGCTTTCCCTCTGTTCCATGGATCCCACTATTTTACCCCCAGACTGGGCTACCCACCTCATCACACACATGCAGGGCAAAGAAGAGCACCAGCATCCCTGTGGAAGGGTACCGCCCGTGATGCTCTGTCCATCTGTCATGGATGTACTTGAAGAAGGCTGGGTTGTAGATCTGGACCTGGGGGAAGAAAATGTGATAGGCACATGATGGGGTTTTGGGGCCCAGAGACTGAGGCCAGGTTCTGAGCAGCTTTTGCCAGTTCCTCCATGCTTTCCAGTGGACCTGTTCACCCATGCTCCCTGGTTCCTGCAGCCTCTGTGGAGGTCAGGCATATCAGCAGATGGGGACTCTTGACGGTTCTAGAAAAGCACTAGGGGACACTTGAGCCAAAGGACCAGGCACACCAGGAGTCAGGTCTTCACTTTCCAGTGAGATGGGGATGAAGAAGGGAGAGGATGGGGCTTACCTTTTCTTTGTCCACTCGAAGGAAGGATTTCACTGGGGCATAGGTGCTGCAAACAAATGAAAAAATAACATTTAGATGGCCCCGTGGGACCCAGAAATGCCTTTCCTCTCACAAAGGCCTGCGTGATAACGGCCTCACAACAGGCCTCCCTGCTTCCAGACTGTTCTCCCACAGCACATCACTGTACTACCTCACTCAGGATCCTTCAATGGCTCCCCATGTCCTTAAGGGTAAAATGAGGATGTTTTAGACAAGCACTGGGGCCTTCCATAATCCAGCCCCAACTTCTCTTCCCACAACTCTTTGCTGTGAACTCTCCACTTGAGTTAGCAGATCATCCCAAACCCATGATGTGTGTGCTCTTACCTGTGCCCACAATGACCCTCTCGCTTCTCTCCTCACATTTGGTATAGAACCCTCCTTCTCCATTAGATAGCCATGTTCCCATAACCTACACTCCCTTTTCTGAGAATCTGTGGGACTTAAAAAACTCTGTAGCACTTACTTTAGCTTTTATGTCTCTCAAACATAAGATAAAGTCAGGAAACTGTAACTTATACTGCTGTGTTTAAAAATACATGATGACAACAGGCAAAAGGTAGAAATAACCCACATGTCCATTGGCAAATGAATGAAAAACAAAATGTGGTATATCCATTCAATGGATTCCTATTAAGCCTTTAAAATGAATGATATCCTGATACATGCTATATTGGTGGACCTTGAAAACACCTGCTAAATAAAATAAGCCAGATGTAAAAGGATAAACATCTAATGATTCCACTTATATAAAATACCTAGCACAGTCAAATCATAGAGACAGAAAGAATAGTGGTTATCAGGGGCTGGAGGGAGGAAGGAATGGGAAGTTATTATTTAATGGCTACAGAGTTTCCATTTGAGATGAAAAAGCTCTGGAGATAGATGGTGGTGACCTTTGCACAACAGTGTGAATACACTTAGTGCTACTGAACTATATGGTTACAATGGTGAATTTTAACTTATATAAATTTTGCCACACACACAGAAACCATGGTGAGACAGAGTTGATTAGTAGTTGCCTAGGGTTGGGGGTGGGTGTGAAGAGAGTGGGGGTGTACAGGGGTATCTTTACATCTTTATCTTTAAAGACTGTCATCTGTAGAATATGAAAGTTCTAAAATTAAACTGTGTTAATGGTTACATGACTTTGTGAATAGACTAAAAGCCACTGAATTGTTCACTTTATATGTGTGAATTGTCTGGCATGTGAATTACATCTCAGTAAAACTGTTAAAAAAACACTTAGTGAATTGAATTTCCTGAGTTTCCCAGCTATGACTCGGCAACTTCTCTCAAAGTTCTCAGAAGATAAGAGTTCCCACAGACAGGAGCCACCTTCTGGAAAGGAGACCAAAACCAGATTGTCCTTTTCTCACCTTTCCACCACCAGTACGTTGGCTGTCACATGCAGGAAGTGACACAGAACACGCTCTGGCTTCAGCTAATATACCATTTGGGGCCCTCCCTACTATTGTCTCCTTCCTCACCAGCCCCTCTTGGCCAAAATACTCATTAAAGGAATTCTATGATGCAGTCCCCAGGTAGACTCCTCCCAAGGTGGTCCCGTCACCCATATTGCACTTCCCAGTCAGCAGAGTGACTTACAATCGGATCTGCCCTGTGGACAGGGCGCTGGCAATCCACAGCAGGTCTAGGGCCTTGAAGGGCACCAACACGAAGCTGACGTTGGCGGGCAGGTTCTTGGCACTCTCTGGGTACATGAAATGGTGGGTGGTTCGGCTGCCAACATCCTGCTCAAAGCCCACGGTTGGCGCCTGATTCATCCTGCAGGGACAAAAAGGCGACATGAGAGAAAACTGCCATAGAAACTGGTACAAAGTTTTTAGAGGACAATCTGGTGCTAGCCATCAAAAATATAAATGGGTGCACGCTTTGACCCAGCAATTCCATTTCCAGAAATCCAGCCTATAAAAATGGTTGCATGAGTGTGCAAAGACGTGTACAAGGATGTTCACTGCAATATCACTTAAAATAGTGAAAAGTAGAATCAATCAAACTATAAAGAACTGGTTAATTTCATTTTGGCCCATTCAAATAATGGAATACCACGTAGCAATTGGAATGAATGGAGTAGATTTACATGTGCTAGTAAGAAGTAAGTCCAAGAGCTATTCAATGGAAAAACCAAGTGGTGTGAAGTATCCCACTTCTTTCCTGATAATACCTATCTCTTGAATACCTACTGTGTGTAGCAGGAAGCAATTATAATACCAAAAAGGAAAACTTAAAACTAGATAGTATAATACCATTTTTGTTTAAAAAAAGAAAAAAGAAAGAAAAAAAAAGAAAAAAGAAAAAATACTTTTGTATATTAATAAAAAAAATCTGGAACAGTATTAAAATTGTTGACGAGTTACTCTTGGGGAATAGGATTGGGGAGGGATAATTCATTTTTTATTGTATTAATTTGTTTGTTTTTGTCCCTTCAATAACACCCCACCTCTGTGAGGTATAGAGCAGGCAGGAGAAAAAGGCTTAACAGGGATGGTGTTTTCCAGCTGCTGGGGTACAGGAGGTAGCAGGCAGTGGAAGACTTGTTTGTCAAGTTGGCTGGGGCCTGTGCTGGGCAGGAGCTAGGGTCAAGGTTCACTCTTGTGAGGACCCAAGAAACAAATCTCATCTCACCCCAGATGGAGAGGCCAAGTTGATCCTGCAGATCAAAGGGCTGCAGCCCCCAGGCTGGATTCTGAAGACAGCCCCAGGCTGGATTCTGCCTTCTCCACTAAATCAGCAGCCAGAGTGTTCATAAAGTCTCTTTTTAGACCTGTCAGCCAGCATCACCCCGCCTCTTGCCCTTCAGTTGGCCCTGCTGCAGAGCCTATACCTCCCTCAGGTTCCCCCAGCTTGCTCGGCAGGCACCAATTTTCAAAAATTTGGGAATGAATGGAGTAAGAGGTCCTAAAAGGTATTTCAGAGCCTCCAAGACAAAGGGAAGGCACATGGCATACTTTGGGGGACAGGATTTTGCTTTGAGGCTCTGATTCACTCTGGAGAAGCCAAGCCCTGGAAAGGGACAGGACAGGATAGAGAGGATGAGCTGGATTCCTGTATCTTAAAGGCAAAAATTTCAGAATTCTATCTATCTGGCTGCCTTCAGCTGCCAACGAAGCACCTGAGGGTAGGAGCAAAGGCAGGCTAGACATGCATTTGTGCTCTGGTTGCCTAGTCCCTTTCATTCATTCACATTATTTATGGTGAGCCTATGATCTGCCAGGTACTGCTCCAGGAGTTGTGGATCTATCTGCTGGCTAGATAGGGTAGGAAAAGCTCAGCTCCATTTGGATTTGTCAGCAGGGCTCAGAAGATATATAGTAGGAGGCAGCTGGGTATGAGGGCAGGTGGGTAGAGCCATCGTCTCCTGTATCTCAGCTTGGCCCTCCCAGTGGTGTCTTACATCGATCCTGCTTCCAGGAAGGGAGGTCTCCACACTGTTTCCAAACCAAGATATGCTTATAAGCAAAGAGTCATTTCCACTGCTGTCTGGCTCCCTCTTGTCAGCAGCCAGCCAATTACCATCTGAGTCACCCCTTCCATTAAGTGATTCTGTGGTCCACTCTAAAATAGCACATCTCCTAGCCTGGTTCCTATGAGGGAACATCTGTGAAGTCCTTTCTGCAGCCCGGCCTACGCAGGGGCCGCCCAGGTGTCATAACAGCCAAGCCTTTTAGTCTATTGTGCTTCTACCCTGGAGCCTCCCAACCATCACCAAGGCGCAGGCAGCAGAGCAAGGGAGGCAGGGGCTTCAGGCAATCTAGAGAATCTCCCTGGACTTCCCAGGTGTTCCAGGGCTGCTCCGGAGTGGTAGACTTTTCATTCCCCAATCTCAGCCACTGTCTCTGGGTGGAGAGAGGCCCCTCCTCTCCAGCTCTCAGCTTGCTTCCCTTGCACTCTGGGTGCCAGCAAGTAGAGGATGGAGAGGATCTCAGGGGGCCCTGGGTTCCTGGATGGGGCCTACTAGCAACCCCCTCCCTCCCTCACATCCCACCATCCTCAACATAAAAAAGGTTTTGCAAGAAATGTAGAAAGCCTCAGAGACATATTGCTGCCTTGGTGTTGCTATGGAGACAGCAACAGTTTCTAAGACAAAGCCCTTCCTTCTGCCTCCTGGGAAACCTGGTCTTTCGGCAATGCTCAACTTAAGAGATGCTTAGGAAAAACTGGGCATATCCAGTATCTTTATTTTTAAGGCTCTTCATCAAGGAGTGGGGCAGTACTTCCTGTGCCAAAGTCTATAGATGAAGTCAGAAAACAGGTTCAGAGCAGAAGAAGCAGCTCATGCTCCAGTTACAAGTCGACCCTTAGTCCCTGGCTCCTTGCTGTGTCTCCGTATGGAATGAATGTCCTCCCGATCCTTCTGTCCTCAAGGCTGGGCACCAATGTCTGCTGAATGAATGAGTCCCGACATAATCTAAACCTAACAAAAGATAAGGGAGAGCAGCCCAGAGCAAACACCAGGCAGCTACTTTTTCTGCCCAGGACATCCTTCTTCTGTGAGTCTGCCAGAAGGAATCACCTGTGGCTATTAAGCAAGATGCTAGGTTAGTTTGGGGCCCTCACTCCTGGCCCAGCTACTGAGGGGACCAGGCAGATGGAAGGGGCTCCAGTAGGAGTTTTCACTAGCAATCAGCCAGGAATCTAGAGTCAGCTCTTTTCAGAGTAATTCAGAGTTGGAAACTGAGAGCGGGCCTCAAGCAAAGACTAGAACGGATATTCTGCCTCCTCATCTACACAACAAGGCAAGAGCCTGTCCAGGAGGTTCTGGGTGTCAGAGATCCATAGCAACCCCAGCAGCCGGCAACTCCTGTATGGCCAGACAAGGCTGAGGAGGCCAGTCCCCTCTCCCGGAGGCTTGTCCTGGGCCTGCCCTCAGGCTCCCCATGGCTCACCTCATGATGAAGTTGTGCCCGTCCACATCTGGCCCGTAGCCGGAGCCCCGCAGGTTGCCCGAGTTCCCCACCACAGCGCAGCGCCGGCACTGCTGCGGGTCTCGGAAACGGTAGGGGTTCTCGCCAGGTACGATCTGGAACAGCTTCTCCAGCACCTCATTGGTGTTGTGTGACTTGAACTGGGGCTGTAACATCTGTAGAGGGGAGGGGAGAAGAGCAGGCATGAGCAGAGATGGACTCCCACCTGCCTCTCCTCTCCTGCCCTCACTCTCCAGTGTCCAAGCCACACGGGAATCCTGACCAAGCTCTGTCAGGGAGCAGGAATTGCCTGAGCACTGACATCCCTCCCATCTCAATGACAGTGAAGTCTCCCTCTGAGCTGCTTTGATGCACTGGATGGGGCTCGGAGTCCACGAGTGACATTCCAGAGAAGACAGGGGTGAGGTGAAGGGAGTTAAAAGCAGCAGAAAGGTGATGGGACCCAGAATGGGAGACTTTGGCATCCCCTCATTTCCTCCCCTTCACCTTAGTCCTGAGGGGAAGTGACAATGCTTCCTTATCCCAGTCCAGAAGAAAGAAAATCTTTTTCTGGAGAATCAAGTGAGTGGTCCTCATGGTGTTTGAAATTATTTAGAGCCAACATTTACAAATTAGGATATTTAGCAAAAAAAAGAAAAACCCCTGGACTTCCAGCTTTTCTCAAAGGGTCAGAAGATCCAGCAGTGAGGAATGACACCACTGCATAGCTGAGAGGCTGCCTCCTCTACAAAAGGCAGGCTTTCTCACCCCGTGGTCAGCGTCCTCACTTTCCTCTGTCTTCTCGCTCGGACTTCTTCTCTCTCTCATCTACGTCCCGTGCCTGGCCTAGCAGGCATTTCTAGTTAATGCTCAGTCCCTACAGGCACTAGATGATATTAATTCTCTCTCCTTCCAGGGCAAACCTCGCTCTGCCGTTTAGAATCTGTGATCCTAACAGATGGCTCTGGTCAAATGGGCCTCTCACATTGTCAAGGTTCTGGGGGCTAGAAGATGGCTCAAATCTATGAGGAGGCTCTTACAGTGACTCTTACTTAAACAGGGGACCCCTCAGAGGGGCAGCAAGGTAGGCAGGGGGGGACCATGGCTCTCTCACCATCCACCACCTCTGGACATCCGGCGGCAGATCCATGTTCTCTCTGGTCCAGACAGGGGAAATCTTGCTGTCAAAGTGGCTGTCAAACCAGTCGGAGGTGCCGGCATCACCCATGCAGCGGCGGCAGGCACAGCTCTTGCCAGCAAGCCCCTCCTTGCTGAGGCGCTGCAGGCCAGCATAGCCGGGCACCAGCTTCACCCGGTGGGTCCCCCCCAGGGCCCCTGAGTCCAGGTAGGGCAGGGTGGCCATGCTGTGATGGGAGTAGGTAAAAAGCAGGGACATGATGAACACAAGCAGGAAGGCCACAGAGAGGAACCACACCCGCAGGGAGCACTTCATGGTGCGAAGCACCAGGAGGCTGGACCACCAGCCCGGCGGGCAGCCGGGTGTCACTGTGGCCACTCTCTTCCCAGCCCACTGGTAGGCCAGCCACAGTGCAGACTTCCTATTTTGACACTGGATGCAAAGGGCATAAGGGTGCGTGCTGTAGAAGGGTCAGCAGCAGGAGTCCCAAATCACGCCCTCTTTCAACTGTAAGGAGAAAGCACGTTGGCGGGAGTGGCTCCCCTGTCCCTGAGCCACTTGGGCCCCTGCTTATGGCTTCATTGGGTCTCTCCGTCACTAGCTGGGCCACAGATGCTCTGCTTCTCCCGCTGCCCTGGCAAGAGGGAGGTCAGTCCATTCCAGCCTTCTAGTCCCTTGGGGTTGCTGGCTGCCAGCTCTGGAAGCCCCCCTCTTTGGTGGCTTGAAATAGTCCAGTCTGGAGCAGTCGGGGTCCTTGTGGTTCATGAGCAGATGCCGAGGCAGCCCCTCGTCCCCTGCAGTGGGGAAGCCCTCAAACCCCAATCACAACACAGAACGTGTTGGCTTCAAGCAGCCTTGATTCCATGCAAGAGGTATCTACTCCTCAGCTGGTCCTCCCAGCCCAACCCCTCAGCCAGGGAAGAAAAACCGGACCCCAACCCTGAGAGAAGAAACCCAGGAAGCTCTGTGGGTGTCAGAAAACTCTTCGTAGAGAACAAAATCCTCCTTGCATTAGCTTCTGCTCTTCTGCTTCCAATCGGAGGTACAGGTTCCTTCTCCCAGTGGTCACAGCCCCAGCTGCAATTGTGTAAGGAGTTGCAGGAACAGGCACAGCTGCTGCTCGGTGGGGTGCTCCTTCGAATGCAGTCTGGGTCAGCCGAGTGTGTGCCGAGCTCCCTGCCAGGGCCCGGGCTTCCTTCCTGGTGCGGCTGGCCCAGGCTCAGAGGTTGCTCTGCCCATTCCTGGGCCCCTGAGGCCAGCCGTCCAGCCGTCTTGCTGTTAGCTCCTGCTAGCAGTAATCCCCTGGTAGGTTCCCCCTCACTTCTCAGGCGCTGAGCCGCTGCAGCACGACCCTGAAATTGCACAGAGGAAAAATAACGTGTAGATAAATTGTGCATGTGCACACATGTTCTCCCCAAGCCCCACCCCCAAGTCCCAGGGTGGGAACAAAGCTGGAAGTAGCAGCGATGCCCTCTTAATCAAAAGGGAGGGCTCTCACCTCTAACTATTCAGATAGCATGGCTCTAGTAACCTGGGGCTTCAGGGGACGAGAGCAGCCCACCATCCTTACTTATTAGCCAGAAGGTAAACGAGGACAGTGATTTCTCTAGTCACATGTTAAGTGTCTGAAAGAACCAGGTTTAGAAAGTTCCTAGCCCAGGTATGTGATGTTAAACTTAACTGAAAAATAACCCACAGAAGATCTCAGGGGACTGGGGATAAGATTCCCCATCCTGCTCTTGTGCCCTCTGATGCCTGTGAGAGGCTTCTTCAAGTAAGACAGGGCGCTAGGCCTGGGCCCTGAAATTTGCCCTCTTCTCTCTTGGATGTGGATTATAGATGAGGTATTCCTGGGTTAGCTTGGTGAACTATTAACAATCCTTCTAGCTCTGGTGTCAGGAAGAAAACCTGACTGTGTCTGGATACAGGAGTGCCAGGGTTGGCACCATCACCACCCAGCACTCTGGGCTGTTGCCTTCATCTGTAGCTTATGGATGAAATAAATGCCAGGGTCCGGGGTGGGGAGGGGGGCGCTGACAGCCTGAGGCCCTGTGCTGCCCTGGTGGGCGTGAGCAAAGAGAAGCCAGTTGCCAGTGGTTGGGGGCTGGGCCCTAAGGAAAGGAACCCGAATCCCTGCCACATGCAAAGGAGCCAGGGCAAGGGGTAAGGACAAGGCTGAGAGTGGAGCCTTCAGGCCCTGGCCCCATATCACAAGGATTACTTAGCCCTGGCTGCCTGTCCCACCAGCTCCTGTCTGAACCTGGCTGGCCCAGTTCTGACCTAGCCCCTGGGCCTCACAGCCCATCACTGAAAGCCCCAGCTTTGGCCAGCCCTTCTGGGGTCCTCTGGCTGCTGTCAGCAGTTGCAGAGAAGGCCTGTCCAGCTCTATGTTCAAGAACTTCAACTACCCCTTTGTGGCAGTTCAAATTTCTGGGGCCAAGCCAAACCACAAAGTATCAGGGAACAGAACCACCATGTTCCAGTAAGGCTGGCATTATTCTGGGGGTGGCAGGGGAGAAGGGGGACAACCTGGTGGTAGGCATGGCGTTCCCCAATACAAAAAAAGACAGGAAAGACATGGGTTTGGGTGGGAAAAAGCAAGAGTCTTGTTTCAGGAGATTAAATTTGAGACACCTTTTAGACATCCATGTGGAAAGGACAAGAGGAAGTAGGACATACATGTCTGAGGCTCGTCGATGAGGCCAGAGCTGGAGGGATATGTTTGAGAGTCGTCAGAGTATAGTTTATTTTTAAAACTACATGACCAGAAGAAATTATCTAGGGAGAGCCTGACAAGGATAAGACAAGGTGGCCCAGGAGAGAACCTGGGGGCACTCTGATGTCTAGAAGAGGAGAAGCCAGTAAAGAGACAGGAAGGAAAGGACCAGTGAAGCCAGGGTGAAAACCAGCCCTGTGTCTGGGAGGCCAAGAGAAAAAAGAGTTCCAAGAATAAAGGAGAATTCACTGTATCAAATTTTTCTGAAAAAGTTTGTAAGATGTGACTGAGAACGGACCATTAGCTATGGCCAGATGGAGGTCGGCAGTGACCTTCACAATGGCTGACCCAGAGGTATGGTAGGGGTGAAAACCTGACTGGGTGAGAAACGGCCAACAAGCAGATGAAAAGATGCTCGACATCATTAGCTATCAGGGAAACACAAATCAAGACCACAGTCAGATGTCGCTTCCCACCCACCACGATGACTGTAATAAAAAATGTGAGGAGGACAGCTGCCCCGGGAGCCGTGCACATGGCTCTGTGTCCTGCTGTGTCTGACCCCATGGGTCACTGCTCGCCGTTGCCGAGCCAAGACCACCCAGCAAACAGTGCTCCAGGGCCCAGGGCCCTGGGGCTTCTGCCTCGTGGAGGACAAGAACTTCCAGCAGCCTCCCTCTGTTCCCCGGTCGCTCCTGAAAGCAAGGCTGCTATAGCTAATTTATGTATATAGGAGGTGTAATCACAGTCATCGATGGGGAAAATACTGGCAATATGACGCACTTGGAAACTCAGAACAAAATCAAGGGCTGCACAGACAACATGACTCACAGTAGCCAGATCTGAACATAAAGTCTGGCTTCCTCTGGTGACAGAGGAAGGGAAATGTCCTCCATACAAGATGAATCTGAACCACAAGAGGTCCCATACGTTGGAAGCGCCCGCAGGCAGAGTGCCAGGCCCTTCACTGCCTCGCCTGCTTCCAGCTCTTCCCCCAGGGTCATCACAAACCAGTACGACAAACCCTCTGGCCTCCACCTCTCTGAAAACATCTTCAATTTCAGCAGCCAGCAGACTGGAGACAAATGGCAGAGCCTTAGAGCATTATCAGCCTCCAAGTGGACTTGTCATAGACAAGGAATCTGAAGTTTACAAGATGCTTCAGGAAAAACAGGAGTTAAATGAGCTCCTCAATGGTCTACTTCCTTCCTGGTTTTGCAGGAAATCCTGGAGTCTGAGGAGAAAGGGGATACCAACAAGCCCTCAGAAGGGTTAAGGCTCCGGTCACCAAAGTGGCTGCATCTATCGGAAATGCCCAGGGGTCACCCATGTGTGACAAATGTGGCAGTGACATTGTCAGTGTGCTTGTGAAGCTGCAGGACCATTACCACACTGACTGTGGCACAAACTTGAAACAAAGGGCTATTTCTTTGTGGAAGATCCAATCTACTGTGAAAAGCATGCCCGAGAGCAGGTCACACCACCTAAAGGCTATGATGTGGTCACTCCGTTCCCCAAGTGAACCGGCAGATCTGCACCAAACACTGTTCTCCAACTAGCCCCTGTGGCAACTTGTTCCCTAAATGCCCAGACCCTCTCCTCTTTTGGAAGTTCTTGCTTAGTTTGGTTTTATCTCTGCTCATTAAACGGCATGCCTTTGCTAACTGATTCACTGCCATGAAATGCCTCCTTTTATAATTAACTCAAGACTGTTTTGTTTGGTATCCCAATGTCTTCTCTTCACCTCGGTTCATCTCTGCTGCAAACGGACATCAGCCAAATTTGAACCAAACCGAGTTTAATGTCTGATGCTGAGTTCGTTTTTATTCAATTAATTTATAGACTCTAAAAGGAAAGTGAGGAACCCTCATACATTGCTGGTGGAATTATAAAATGGTGCAGCCACTTTGGATAATAGACTGGCAGTTCCTCAAAAGGTTAGAATCACCATATGACTCAACAATTCTACCCCTACGTATACACTCAAGAGAAAAGAAAACATGTGTCCACACAAAAATTTGTATACAAGCAGCATTATTCATATTAGCTCCAATGTGGAAACAACTCAAAGTTCCATCAGCTGATGAACCAACAACAAGTGGTATATCCACGTGACGGAATCATACTAGGAATGAAGTACTACAACATGAACGAACCTTGAAAACATTGTGCTGAGTGAAAGAAGCCAGTCACAAAAGACTACATATGATAGAGTTCCATTTATATGAAATGTCCAGAAGAGGCAAATCCATAAAGCAGATTAGTGGTTGCCTGTGGCTGTAGTTGCAGGGGAGAGAGGGTATGATTGCTAATAGGAAGGGAGTTTCCTTCTGGGGTGATGAAATGTTCTAAAATTGTTTGTGGTGAAGGTTGCACAACCATGTAAACAGACTAAAAACCACTGTGTTGTAGACTTGAAATGGGTGAACTGTATGACATGTGAATTGTATTTCAATAAAGGTGTTACCAAAGAAAATGGGAATGAGATAAAGTGGCATGGGGGTTAAGCTGGGAGATATTACAGAATGTTTATATATTAGTGGGAATGATTTAGTAGAGGAAAAGTTAATGCTGCAGGAAAAAGGAAGGATAATTGAGAAGCCAAGTCTTGGAGTAGCAAGAAGGGGTGGGAGCCAGTGCCTACCTGAAGGCCTACCTATGAAACAGGAAGCAGAGCACAGCCCTGGGCACAGACACAGGGAGTGATGCATTCGGTGGTAGGAAAATGAAGAGGGTCTTTTTATTGCTGAAGTTGGAAATTTACAGAGATCTGATGTGAAATAGTTCTCAGAGAGAAGGAGAGTAACAATGGAAACTTAGTGGGTGGCAAGCCAATGGTATGGTCTTCTGAGGTCTGTAGTCACAGATTAAGCAAATCTGGTGAGACTGTTTAACAATAAACGTCCCCTGGATGGCTGAAAGAGTTTGATACTGAGACCAAACAGAGGAATTGGCGACCAGCATCCACGTTGGGGGCAGCAAGGGCATTGAAGAATGGATGATTTCCCTCCAGTGAGAGCCTTCTGCCAATCAGGGCATGAACGCTTAAACAGATACAGGGAATCAAAGATGGAAGACAAAAGATGGCCCTTGCCAGCTCACAGGTGAAGGAGAGCAGAAGCAGCCGCATGGGATCGAGCAGCAAAAGCTGCCCCAAAAGGAGAACAGCGGGGACTGGGTTGTGGAGGCTGAGGCAGTTTTTAGAGCCATTCTCGGGTCAGTTCCCAGGAGACAAGCCATCAAATTAACCTAATGAAGCACAGGATAGCACAGCCTCAGACCAGCGCAGCTGAACACAATCTTCTTGGCAGGCAGAGAAAAGAAATGTCAAAATAAGGCGCAGAGGATAGGGGGAGGAGGGCTGCTTGAATCTGGAAGGGATGGGGAGAAGGAAAAAAACCCAGCCTAAGATGCTGATAAAGCACCCTCTTTCCACCCACTGACATACAGCCTGAGGACGTGTCCCAGAGCCACAATGTAAAGGCATCAAACCACATATTACTCACACTGCATGATGCTCTATGAGTTTCTGAGCATTTTCGGGCAGAGCCTCTCGTTTGGTATTCACAGAAGTCCCAAGACTAACTGAAGTAGGTCAGCCAGGCGGTGAGCAACAGAGCTTTAATGCCACTCCAGGTCTGATGGCCCCAAGGCCAGTGCTTCTTCCACAAGCACCCGATGCCCTCCGCAGTGGCTTTTCCCACTAACTGGGGCACAACCAAGGAAGGGTTCCCTGTGCCCCAGATCCCTGCCAACCTAGCAACTCCAGCAAACTCCCTGCATCCTGAGTGTGGCAAAAGCAGAAGCCAGAACGTGGCAGGGTGAGGCAGGGGGTGCAGAGGGGGATGGGGAGTGTCAGTCATTATCTTGAGGAAGAAACCAGACAGCCCCTCCCTTACACGTGTCTCAAACCCAGTGAGGCATGTCCTTGAAGAGGTTGAAATCTGGTGGCTTCGCCTCCACATGCTTGGCTAACTGAAGGCATTGCATTGCAACATCCTGGCACCAGCCTCTACCGCAGACCCTCACAGGGCCTCCCTGCTCCCCAGTGACACCCCCTCGGGGAGCCTCTGCCTTTAGAGGCCCTGTCTTCCTGCAAGATAACTCACCTTGACTTGGTATCCTGTCCGAGATCTCAGCTCTGGTACTTCTGATGCTGCCCGGAGTTAGCAGCCAGGAAAACAGAAAGCAAGAGCTAAAAAGGTCTTCAAACCTATCATTGTCATTCTGGTTAACTTTTAACTAAGTCCTAGAGAAAGAAACCATCGGTCTTCACTGCGAGGATCCGTGCTGCACCCCGAAGAAGAGGCTGTTCAGGGAGGAATGCTGGTCGCTGGGGCATGGGGAGAGGTGGCGCCAGGAGAGAATTGAGATGTAGGGTCCCGCTCTGCTCCAGACCTGTCCCCTCAAGGAGTCCCAGTGTGGTCTGTCTGTGTCTTGGGGAAGGGAGGAGGGGAAGTCTAGGAATGTGTTATGTATGCATATCTACACTAGGGCAGGAAATAAAGTCTTTGAAAAACAATGTTATCTCAATAACTAGGCAGATAAGGCCTGACAGAAATGGTTGAGGAGAGATAGGGGAAGATCCCGCAAGGAACAGAGTCATTTAAAGAGCAGAATCACCTGAGGTGAAGGCGATTCCTGTGCTGTCCCTGTGTCCAGCCGACCAGGTCTCTCCAGGCCCCCGAACACTGTTAGTCGCTCATTATCGAATCTGATAGTTTTTCTTTTTAACACGTTACATTCATCATGTATTTGGATTTATGTTACTATCATATGTTGTGTTTTCTCTTCACAAATTTTTTAGTTCTTTTTTTTTCCTGACTTCGGTTGGACTAACACACTATCCCCACTCCCATCACAATTTTTCCCCTCCCATCTTGGAAATTATATCCCTCTTCTTTTAGTGGTTATCTTAAATTGTTAGCATATATACATTTTTCTAATAGTCTACAGTTTTTAGCAGTGCTATTTTCTTGAACAAGGCAGAAACCTGGTGTGACTTAACCAAATTCTCTACTTTATTCTACTTTATTTTTCCTTGATAACGTGGTCAACAATTTTAGTTTTCCTTTTTTATAAATTAAAAAACGAATTAGACACTGGATTTTTGTTTGTGTGTTTTGCCATCTGTGGCAGACGCTGTTGTTGCCTACCAGCAGCCACTTTCCCTTCTTTCCTGCCAGCAGAATCCTGATTTTGTTCAGGTGGCAAAGGAGCCAGTTCCAGGAGATGAGGCAAGCCTGTTACATCCACACAGTAAGCCTGTTCCTTTTTACAAGAATTACTCTAAGAATGGGCCAGCCATGGCCAGTGAGACATAAGATGTCTGCTGGGGGCTTCATGGAAAGAGTCCCTTTCTTTCCAGAAAAAAAAAAAGGCACATTAGAAAGCTTCTTTTCTCCTAACATTTCCCTGCTTCCCGATTGGGATGCTATATGGTGATGACATGATGTCTGGAGCTGCAGCAGCATCTCACAACCATGAGGAGGGAGATCTTACACCCTGAGGATGGCAGAACAGAATGATGGAATGATACAGAGTCCTTCAGGTCAATACTGGACCACTGTCACAGCCCTGGAACTCCATACCTCCCCACTTATTATAAGCTAATTTAATATTTTTTAGAGTTTAAGTCACTGTGGATTATTCTATTATTTGTAGCAGAAAGCATCCTGATATACTGTCTATAGTTAATTAAATTTGCCAACATAATGTGTCAATTTCTGTGCTCAGTGTTGGTGCTAGTAACCTGCTCCTTCTCCAGAGCTGACTTTTCTTCTTACTGAAGTATACTTTTAGTGGATCTTTTAGCAAGGGTCTGTGAGTGATAAAGCTGTCTTAATATGTCCAGAAATATCTTTATTTTACCTCATTCTTGAATGATAGCTGGATATAGGATTCTAGCTTCTCTAAGATACTCCTCTATCATATTTTGGCATCTAATATTGATGAGATGTTGCCTGTTGGTCTAATTGCCAGCCATTTGAATTCTTTTTTTCTCTAGTTTTTAATATTTTCTCTTTCTTATCCACAGTTTCGCTATGTCTAGGTATCTATTCTGTTTGGTATTCATGTTGTTTCTTCACTTCTGGAATTCTCAGCCATTATCTCTTCAAATACTATTTCTTTGCTATTTTCTTAACTTGTACCTATAATTCTTACTAGACACAAGCTAAAGCTTCTCAATCTGTCCTCTGTGTATGTGCTGCATTCCAGACAAATCTCTCAGTATTAGCTTCCAATTCATGAATTCTGTGTCCAGGCTAGAGTTCTGTCTATTGTGTCAAATTCTAATGACGCTATTTTTTACTGCTAGAATTTATTTAAAATTTTAATTTTTACATACTCCTGTTTCTTCCCCCTCCCCCCATAACTACTCTTTCTTTTCTTTGATGGATTTCATGTTTATCTCTTTGAGGGCCCTGAACCTATTTATTAAAGACTTTTCTGATGACTCTGTTATTTTCACTTCTTCTGAAGCAAATTTTTCTTTGATTTTGTCCTTTTTTTTTTCCTTGCAGTAGTTTTCCTCATGTGTTTCTGAACTTCTGTGTATAAGCTAATTTTATCTCTTATTTTACTTTTCCATCCCCATCGAGGGGTTTTCATCTTTACCTCCCCAGGTCCTCCTTTGGGTCTTCCGATCTAAAATCAAATCTTGTAGCTGCAGCTCAGCCTGAGTCCAGGCTGTGAGATTCTGTCTCCGAATAGAAGCATCCTTTACAAGCCACAAACCCCAAGGAAGGGTTGGAAGGAAATTTTTCCAGCCTACTTTCCTAGCACCTGGGTTCAAGCAATGTACTAGCTCCAATTCCATGCGTCACGTGGAACACTTTTTAACTTTGTTACCCCAGAATTCCAGCCGCCTGCCTCCTTCCAGACTCAGAGACCAGCAGACTTACAGCTTCAGCCCTGTTCTCTTGTTTTTATCCCCTTTCTCATCACAGGGATGTTTTATCATTTTGTGTGGGAGGAAAGAGAGGGAGCACATGACTGTTTTTAGAGTTTAATCTTTTTAGGTATTACCGCTATGTGTTTAGAGTATAAATTTACGGTGCCATCTTGACTGGATGAGTTGGATTAAACTATTTGTACTGGGGAACTAGGGATCCCTGCCAGCCCTGTCTCCCGGGAAGGCATATCAAACCAACTCTAATGAGATTCACAGAACTCCAGCCGGCACACTGAAGGAAGCAGACTGACATAGCCTGGGGTAAGCTGATCAAAAGTCCCAATTAAAAATGTTCTCCTCTCTCTTCATTCCAGTTCCACAGTTGGGTGGGGGCAGGGTGGGCAGACAGGCAAACAGGATCTTTCAGATGTGGTCTGACCCGACCGACCTTCACTGCGGAAGGCCGCTCCAGCTGTCAGCCCCTCTTCCATACCACCTGACCATTTCAGCCTTTTACTGCGCCAGGGGAAAATGCACACTGTTCACATGGACACCCCTGATGGATGACCCATCTGACTCTCAAGTCCCCAGCCTGCCTGCAGCAGGCCCAGCCTTTAGTTTCAATTATATCAGAAGAGCAGTGGATTCAGGAGCCAAATTCGAGTCCAGGTTGTCACCAGGCAGCAAGCCACTTTTCTTTCTAGGCAAGATTCTTTAACAATTAGAAGGAAGCGGTCCTACTTCCACCCTCTCCTTCTCTGATCATCTCCTGTTTGCTCCTGCTGACCGCCACTTTGACTTCTGAGTCTCTAAAATCTACTTTCTTTACTCAGACCTCCCTTGTTTCTTTGAGCTGCTAAGGCGTCCTGAAGGTTCAGCCTTCAGCCCTTTTTGCTTCTTTGCCTCTCTACTGTGCACCATCCCTATCACATCTAAGAGCCTGTCCTTCTACCCTGGGTTTTAGACCCACATTTTCAAATGTCTCTTTAGCTTGTCCAAATGGCACTTTAGACTTAATAAACTCATCACCTTCCTGCTTATGAGATGGAGTGCCTTTACTCAGGGGGCCAAGGTCAGGCTCCTTAACATAGATCCAGAGACCCCAAACCAGGCCACCCTCCTAAGCCTCATCTCTCACCATACCCGATCTTCTAGAGGTAGTTTGGACCATAGGCCAGATTGGGCCTATATTGATTAAGAGGGTACTAAGAACTTAAAAAGACATGCACGTGTCTATTTCCTTCAGTACAGAGACCATGTTATAATTCATCATTTCTGTCTCAGCATTGTAGGACCTACCGCTGACCTGCATATGGCAAGCATTGAAAAAATATTTGTTCAACTGATTATCATCTCTATATGTAATCCCAGAGTTATAGGAATCAGAATAATGGTAATAAAAAAAAACGCTTTGACACCATTTTTATAAAATATTATGTAAGTATGCATATGACAGTGATGATTACATTTTGCCCCCACTCTTCCAGCTCTAATGTTCTAGAAGCAAAAACTTTCTCTTGCTTCTCATGGGCCACTATGAAACATGAAGCCTCAAGTACAAACCAGATTTAACCAATCGTAGGCAATGAGAAAGGTGTGTGTGTGAAAGTGAAAGAAGCTGCCTGGACCATGGGAATGGTCAAAGTGTTCTGCCCTCAATTTTCCATTGGCAGAGACACACCAGGGCTGCTAAAATGGTACCCTCTCTGTTCACTCCCCAAAGCACCACAGGCTACTTACTGGCTGCAGTCCTCCCCAGCTAGAGCTTGTCAGATCTCACGTCTGTTCACCTCAACTCGAAGCCCCTTTCCAATCAAGCCTCCCAAAGTAAGTGCCTAGAAAACCCTGGATTCACATCTGGCACTGCCACTTGCCAGCTATTAGCCATTTAGCTTCTTTCACCTGTTGTTTTCACTTGCAAAATGGGAACATCATCCATCTCAGAGGGTGGCTGTAAGGATAGGCAGCAGAAAGCTCCTGGCTCAGTGCCTGTGCTCCAGGGCTGGGCAGGTTAAGCGCCACAGTTCTGAGCCCCTGCCCCGGCTTGGGCAACTCTCCTGGACTGCAGTCCCACGACCCTGGAGAGGCATCTCGGGCTCCTCAGCCCCACTCTCTGGCCAGCCCCAGCAGGGCTGTGCTTCCTTCACAGCCTCCTTTCCTGGCTAGCCAGGGGCACTGCCTCCCCGCTCCTCCCAGTGGCAGGCAGCGGCTTCCAGGGAGGCTGGCTGGGCAGCATGGGCCTGAGGTCTCAGAGTCAGCTCTGTCCCAGTTGACCCTCAGACTATGCAGAAAGGAGTGCTATGTCCATCTTGTGGCAGAGCTTGTGGGTCATGGAGCCTGTCACCCCCTCCCTGGCTGCCACTTCATCAGTCCACACAGAACAGAAGCCTGCCCTGAGCTGCTTCCAAATAGCTCACCAAGTTCCATCCCACAGTGGCTCTCTAGCCACAGTTTGGCAGCGAGACTCTAGAAAAGACAAATAATGGTTTCACCGCTGGGCTGAAAGCCTCAGACATTAAGAGAAGCTGGGGACAGGTGAAAAGAACCTGAAGGTAGGAGACTGAAAAACAAATCTAAATTTCTTTGGGGATTTTTAGCAGAAGCAGGGAGTGGGATGAAGGAATGGTGGTGGCCCAAGGCAAGCTAGAGGGGAATTTGGAGAGCTGGTGGTGCAGACCTTATTATTGTGCAACTCTGCCTAGCGGGGGCAATTAAACTTGACCACACCGCCTCCCAGGGTCAGGGTCACAGGCCTAGGGAGTTCAGAGTCTGCAGATTTCCTTTAAAGATAAGGTCAGAGCACCAGGTGGCTTGGCTATTCTTCACCTTTTATGATGCAGATCTCAGTCACACCACAGATGTATAAGGAAAAGAGGCAAAGAAGCTACCGGGCCCTCCTTTGCCTTCTGAGCTTGTCTGCATGTCTACGCTGTTTTGAATCTCAAGAGAAAAGCAGAGGATGCGTTCATTCAACAAATATTTATTGCCACCAGGGAGTGGCAGACAGCATGGAGAGAGTCCCAGTCCTCTTTGTATAGCTGCATCGCCGTCCCTTAGCATAGCTCTTCTTCCGAGGACCCTGCGGCTCCTGCCCTGTCAAGGAGCACAGCAATGGGGTTCCTCTGTTTTGAGGGCTCATCCTAGTTCCACCAGCCTGTCCACCGCCCAGGGCTCTCCTAGGAGGGCTGTCCTTCCAAGGGTATGCCAGGCGGCAGCTGACCTCAGAGACTGGCATCCCAGGTCTCAACTGTAGGTTTTGTCCTCTAAAGAGATGAGAGCTGGTGACGTGATTCCACAGTCTACCAAAGAGGCCATCACAGGGGTGTAACCAGTCAGAACACTGGTGAAGGGCAGAGTCAAGGGCTTCAAGAAGAGGTGAATCAAACCTCAATTTATAGCCCTCCTCAAAGCTGGCTCCCCCAAACACACGCACCCCCCTCCCCTAGGGTGGAAAGACCAGGTGGATCTACGAGGAGGTTTAGAAGAGAGTCTCATTGCACTCCATCCCCCTCACTGGAAGGGGCAGAAAGCGAAGAGGAGCAATGGTTTCCCCAGGTAACCTTCAGCCCCCTCATCCTCATACGTGTACCTACATGGGAAAGAATCGGCCAGTGAAGACATGGCCCATCACACCCAGATGGCTTCCTGGACACCCCCGGGCAAGGGCGAGCGTACTGAGAAGGAAGCTCCAGCGGCTGGGGGCAAGGAGCACATGCTCTCCTAAGGCTGTGACTCACACAAAATGGCAGAGGGGCATGGCTTTCCCTCCCTAACTCCCAGCCAGCCCTCCTTCTCCCAATTCCTGAATCTGATCACTCTCACCCTTACCTGGGGAAAAGGGACAGGAGAGGTGCTGCCGCTGGTGCTTTCCACCATTGCCCTCTCCGGCCCCTCCCCAAGCCTGGACCATGGCAAAGGGCTCTGCACTGGGTTCTCAGCTCCCTCCACCTGTACGCGCTGGAAGGCTGGCCACCCTGAGGAAGGCTCAGGCATGCTAGACCCCCTGAGGGCCTGACAGAGAAGGACTGAGCCAGGGAACATACAAGTCTTGCCAAAGCACACCTAGGGAAGGGAGAAGCTATGTTTCTAGAAGCTTCCAGGCCACAGTCTCTGTGGCTCAAAACTCCAGCCAGGACTTGGCCCAGGTCCAGAATTAAAGCGCTCAACTCAAAACTCTAGCACCTATCGCCAGTTCCTCGGTGAGATGGGAGGATAAGGGAGAGAATGCCAGGGGAGAGGTCATACCCTTAACTGACAGTACTTGAATATTCAAGAAATGGGCCCAGGAAGCAGGGTGACTGACAGCTTCACTGCAGAGATGGGGTCTGTGCAGTCACTGCATGCGCACGACTCAACAACAAAGCAGACAGCAGACCCCAGTTCTTCCTGGGTGGCATACTGGGATGGGCTTGGCCCAAAGCTCCAACACACAGGACAGGCTACAGCCCTGGGAATGCTGATGGAGCTTCTGCCCCTTCCTTGGAGTGCGGCATCCCGGTTCGGGGATTCTTCCCTCTCCCAGCCCAGGGGCTGGAGGCAGGAGCAGCACGCTCCCTCTGCGAGGGCTCGTGTCTCATCTGAAGGTGCAGGTGAGAACACAGCTCTGTGTCATCAGCCCCTGTAATGCACTGGTATGACCTCTGGCTGTTAAATTTTCAGATCTCATGGCCCAACCAAGCCACCCAAGTGGAATGTCTGCCAAACACCATGAGGGCGACAGCCTGGGCTGTAGGCATGGAGGCTGACTCTGCACGGGGCAAATTTCTCCAAAGGGCTCCAACCTTAGCAGGGTGGGGACAGTAGGCTGATGACCACCTCCCTTTTTCTATCCACGCTGCCCCCACGTTTCCTTGTGAAATGGTGGTCCTTTTGTTTTTTTGTGGTTTCATCTGAAAATTCGGTATGATATGGGAGCGTTGTGTGTGCTGGCAGACAGCGGCTTGGAGTGTGGAGACCTGTGTGGCTCCAGGGCACCTCTCACATGACCAACAGAAAGCTGAGGCCGCTGTAGGCCGGAAACTTTGTGGTCAGGCTCTTATCTACTTCCTTCATTAAGACTAAATGACTTTAAAGTGTTCTTTTTGTTTTTGTTTAAAAACAAACACCAGAAAAGTCTTTCCCCAACCCATCCAAAAACTTCCACCAACCAGACCCCCTTCTTATCAGTTTCTATTCTTGTGACCCAGTGGGAGCAAGTGGGGAGACGTGTACATTTCCAGCCAAGATCAGATGCTGGAGAACCACCAGCCCTTCTATGGCAGCTCGTGGGCTAAGCTGGGGCCTGAGCACGGCATCCAGGGACAGATCCCATGACAAAGTTTACTTTGAATAAGACAGCACTCCTAGAAGGTCCAGTCATGTAGATGCCAAGCCCTTAGGGGGCTTAGGGAAGGGGCCAAACCTCACCGGGCCACAGGCGCAGTCAGTGAGCCCTGGGTAGAGAGGAAAGTGGGACAGGCACTTGGCCAGGAGGCAGACCAGGCATCTTGGAGAGAATTCGAGGTGGTGTGGGTTCGAGGGAGTGCCTCAGGCAGGGAGACAGGTCAGTACTGGAGGCCGGAGACCGGCACAAGGGCATGCGGAAGCAAGCTGGCCCTCGAGGCAGGCATCTCCAGGGGGCAGAGTACTCTGAAAACCCTGGAAGCAAAGCGGTTAACCTGTACTTTGTGAGCTGGAAACAAAGCGGTTAACCTGTACTTTGTGAGCCAGACTGTTTTTGTTCTTCATACACCCTATCTTAAGCTTCTTCTTGTTCTCTTTTTATACTTAGTCATGTCTTTTGGAACGGTCGGCCTGTGGCGGCTATGCTAATGGAAACCCACAGGTGTCTGCACCCACGTGTGGACCAGCAGATTAAAGGAAGGCAATGTCCCTCTCCCCCAGGAGTGCAGGTACAGAGAAGCAAAGTTAAAGGATGGGGGAGCCCAGAGTTGGCCCCTTGCTCAGCTGCTGTGTCCTCCAGATGTCGCCTTTCCAACAGATACTTGGAAGTTCTAGTTAGGGGCCCTGAGCCTGTGCCCAGCCTGGTGCCATCAGGTAACTTACAGCACCAAACCTACAGCTGGCTTTGGGAAGCACTCCTGCCCTGTACCCCCGCCTTTCCCTGTGTCACTAACGTTCAGCTCCAGGACGCAGAGAGCAGGTGGCTGGTGAACTGGAGAGGCCAGCTGCCGGGCTAGGCCACACCCAACACACACACCTGCTTTCATTTCTCCCTTGGTCTGGCTGAGCAATCTCCTTCTTCACTGAGGAGCTGATAATATACCATGACTGCTTTGGGCAGGGCCCCTCAGAGGAATAAAGATCCCCGAGGTTGCTAGGTTATCCGCTTTGCCACCTCTGGAAAGTGGCAATATCAGTTGCTATGAGTAGGCACAAAGTGAATCTTCCCCTTGCACTGCCTCTGACCTTCACCCCCAAGTGAAGGGAGCTGGGATGGGGTGGGAGGGGGAGCCAGGAACCGTCCCCAGTCCCCTGCTTGGGGAGTGATTCATCCTCCGGAGCTAGCCTAAGTTATACACTCCCTGCTCAGATGATATCCATCATGACATGCATTCCTGTTGTCAACTCTGGGGGATGTGGAGAGAGGAAAAAGACACAGCCCAGGGTCCATTATGATGGTCCCCAAGGAGAGGCCTCTGTTGTCTGGCTTTATTATGTATCTCGGGGTTGCACAGGGAAGGCAGACATGATGGTGCTTCTTTGGGACTAGGGCTGTGCAGGTGACCCGGGGGCTGAGGAGAGGTGGAGCCCAGGGTCTGCTTTCAAGCCCCTGGCCCTCCCTGGGAAGACTGGGGTATTGCCACCCCAGCATGTACCTATGAGTTAACATTTTACAGTGCACTCTGGCCTAAACCCAGAGGACCTCAATTCCAGGACTGGCTCTGCTATCTGAAAGTTGTGTCTCTGGGAAAATCTTACCTCTCTGGGCCTCAGGTCCTCCGTCTGTAAGATGAGTGTGATAAAGCCTGTCCTACTTATCTCACAGTCCCTGCCAAGATGAAATAATCGATGGCCGCAAGCTGCAAAACACTCTAAACCCGAGGTCCCACAAAGCTGCAGACTCACAGAGAATGAGGCACAGCAAAGCCTAAGAGAACAGGGAGGTATGGCCCAGGCTGAGTAATCTCTTAGAACGGGGCCCCAGACAGAAACAGGCAGGCAAGCGGGCCTCTGGGAGCTGAGTAAGAAAGGCAGACAGAGCATACTGGTCAGTGGGGGCTGGCAGTTCAGGAGAGAAGAACTGGCTGTCAGCAAATATCTAAAGTGCAAGAAGAAAGATGCCTGAGGAGATGATCAGAATGAAAGGAATTCAGTCCCAAACTCAGAAGAGCCCTACCTCATTCCCTGGGCAAAGAAGAGCTGGTGAAAACTGCTCACAAGCTTCCAGGACCTACAGCAGCTTGTTAATATATAGCTCACATGCTCAAATAGCCGAAGCCCCTCACAGGGCCAGCCTTCCCTTTCTGGACCAGAGGCCCAGAGAAGGGACTCACTCAAAGCAAGAAGTGGTGCGTCAGACTGAACTTGAAGTCTCTTCTTGCTCATTTGGAGGCTCGAAGCCCAGAGCTCTTTCCACTACATCCCATTCCTGGCTCAGCCAAACCAGGTCAAGTATCTGGACCTTCACAAATTGGAGATGATTTGGAACTGAGGCCAAAATCATGCTATTTGCCTATCTGTACCTGAAACTGACACCACTGTCCTGGGCGTTTTCTTTCAAGGAAGAAGACAGAGGGGCACAAATCTCCCTAGTAGGAAACACTCCAACATAATCCAGAAGGCACAGCAGCCCTGAAGCTACATCTTTATCCAGGCCCCAGCCAGAAACAACACAGGAGAGGGTGAGCATGCAGGAAGCCAAGATGACAGGGAAGATAGAGAAGGGACAGAAGCAGCACCAGGCAGAAGCCAGCCAGAACAAGGTCCATGCCTCCTCTGTTTATTGGGACTGGTTGAAGCCACAGCGTGGACAGACCTCTGCGTATCACCAACCGCCATGCAGACGGCCCTGGGCCACCACAAAGAAGTGACCACTTGCCATAACCTGCCTCTGTCAGCTCCTGTCCTGCAATCCAAGGGATGAATGACTTCCTATGGATGGCAGCTGGGGTACCAAGGGGGTCTCCTCCTTAAAAGATGCCACCTCATTCTGGTAAGAGCCTCTAGCCTGCATGTCAAATGATCCAGGTTCTGGTCTCAGTTCTTCTGTCTACTGGTTTGAGGATATTGGGCAAATTTCTCAACCTCCACTTCTTGCTCTGTACATGGAATGACTCAATGATTCCAAGTTCCATTCTATATTCTAGCATTTAAGATTTAACAAAGTAAATTAATAAATGGCAATAAATCCTTACTAATTTGTCTACAGTGGTATTTCTGACATCTAAGTCAGGCTGGGAGCCACTGAAAGGTCACTTAGGGTCCAAGTGCACACCTAGCACTGCCTGCTGCCTCGACACATGATGTGTCTAGACTGGACAACACACCATCTTCATTTAGGGAACCATCTCTGTGCCATAAAACCCAGGCCTGGCCAATCAGAGCACCAAATGCACCCAGCCACAGTACTTGCTCCAAGGTTAGGCATGGGCCCCAATTCCAAGAGCACCCAGGACTCCTATGGGAATCCTGGGAAGGGATGCTGAGAGGATGGAGGCCCGCACTGATGGCAGGCACTTTCTACCATGTAGCTGAGTGTCGTCACCACAGAGAAGAGCAGGGTGAGATGGAGGTGGTTTGAGCGCCTCATCTTCCCTGCCTGTGGCCAGCCAAACCCTCAAGTATGAGTCAACTGGTTCCCTTTTATCAAAGGGCATTCTGAGTTAGATTTTTGGCCCTTATAACTGAAGAAGTCCAACTGATACAATCTTGCGCACATGTACAACCAATTTCTAATTCATTTGAAAGAATTTTAAAAAGTCACTTATTGTATCACTTGCTATCTAATGCAGAAGGACTGCCCTGAACTTGTCTCAATGCCCGTGCTTCATCGGTCAGCCCAGCTCAGAAGCCTGCAAGCCCACAGGAACAAAAGTGGTTCTGGGATTTCCAGCAGTGGCTCTGTTCTGGTCAGGACCCAAAGCCTTCTCTAGGCAGAGATACTGCCCAGCTGTGCAGATAGGAAAGCTCCAACATGCACAGTCTTCCTAGATGGCCTGGGGTTAGCCCTGCCCACCACCAGAGTCCTCCAACCACAGGGAAGACTCGGCAGGGGAGGGTGCCATGCCTTTTGCTGCCCAGGCTGGGTCTGAACCAGCTGAAGTGATCAGGGAAAGAGAAGACGACCCTGGACATGGAATGCAATGGGATGTCAGGACCCTAAGTTCCATTCTTCGTCTGGCAATGGATTTTGGAGGAACACTTTCCAAACCTATCTCTTAATCTGTTAAGAGTCATGTCTGGCTTTTCATAAATGCCAGACACTCTCCTGAACTCCAAACCCATCTATCCCATTCATTTCTGGATGCTACTCCCTAGATGATGTACCTTAGAGATACTCCAAAATGTTGGGTACCTCTAACCTGCCCCAAGCCAGACTCATGCATGCTCTAAGCCCACCCAAGCGCAGTCCCCTTTCTGTATTCCCAGTTTCTGGGAAAGGGACATTGTCTATCCAACTCTGAAACCTAGGAGTCATCTCTGCCCCCTTCTTCCTTCAGCCTCCCTCAGGCAACCTATTAAAAGTCCACCTGATTTTTACCACCGAAATCACTAATCTTCCTCCTTCTCTCCACGTCTACCACCATCACACAATCTAAGGAGCTGTTCTCTTTCACCTGCATTAGCCCTCTAACTGCTAAAGCCCCAGATCTACTAAAGAGACCCCTCTGACTCATTCTGCACAGAGAGGCCAAAGTGACCTGCACAGTTCCCATCAGATCCCTATCTCCCCTCCTCCCAGCAAAACAGCTGGACTCACAACGCTTTGGGGCAAGGTTGGGACTCCCCAAATGCCCTGTGACCCAGGTCTGGCTGGCCGAGTGGCAAGGGTGACCCTGAGACCAAAATGGACCAGGCAGTTCTGGGAGTCGCTGCTAAGCCCAGAGCCTCGGCCCCTTCCTAAGTGGCTTCCCACCTCAAAGTCAGGTTCAGAATTGGCTCAGCCTTGCCAAGACTGACCCTCCCCCAGTGCAGACTTCATCTGACTACAGATGGGAAGGGAGCCGGCAGCCAGGCTGGGGAAACCCAGCTAGGCTACAGCCAGGGCGTGTGTATTTCAGGCATCAGAGAGAAAGCAAGGGCAGCACCACAATAGACTGTCAGTGTCTGTGGGGCCGGCTGAGAGAAGGCAGCTGTCAGGCGGATAAAACTCAAGAAGTCTATCTCTTCCCTCTTATCACACTGACCCTTGGCAGCCTGCAGCCTGCTGAGAACAGTCATTAACAAGGCCTCCCACACTTCCTGCAAGCACAGTCCTATGTGACCGGCCCAGCCCACGGCAGAAAATCTGCACTTTCCTTCCTGCCAAGGTGGGTCTTAGAGCCCATCTCTGGGCCGGACTTCCCCATCCTGCCCCTCCTTACTGGGCAATGATCCAAGAAAACTTCCACTCTACCCAAACTGATCTCAAGGTCTCCAGGCTGCCCTGGCCTTTCATCCAGGCCTTTTCATCTTGGTATGTGCTGCCTTTTCCTCGTGGCCTTCCTTCTCTCCTCGCCTATGAAATTCTATACCACCCCCTTCCAGGCAGTGTTCTCAACTCCTGCCAAGTAGGTGTTTGTGCTGCTGACTGGGCCCCTCCTGTGATCAGCCTGGAATCCCACCTCCCACCCTTGGCTTTGGGAAAAAACCTGGCTAGAGCAGAGCCCAGGGCATAAGGGGGTGGCGGCCCTGGGAGCAGAAGGAAATGGAAATCCTATACAGTCACCCTGGGACCTAACTGGTGGCCCATGTAGGAAGGGAGGAATGTTATGAGAAACCAGATGGGTTTTTCTGCCTGATCCCAGGACAGATCCAGAGCAAGGGTTGCAGGGATGAGGACAATAGGAGGCCCGGGGACGGCTCTCTTGGCTGCAGGAGCCCAAGTTCTCCAGAGAGAGGCCAGAGCAGGCTGGCTGCTCTTCTGTCCTTCCAAGCAGGTTAGGAGGAAGGTCAAACTGAGTCCCATGGACGTCTGGACCGCACGGTGGCAGCCCGTGCCCCCAGCGCGACGTCTCGTCTCAGGATACGGCGTTCTCTGCTGGGTTGACCACATGGTCTGAGAGCGAATCTCTGAGCAGGTTTTCAAATTCTTTATTCACATATGAGGACATGGAGGCCCAGAGAAGAGCAGAGACTTGCCCTGGGTCACACAGCACCATCTCCCAGGGGTAGCTAATGCATCGATGCCAACTGGGCCCTGGACTGTGAAAATCGTTGAGGGGACCCCCGATCGCACAAGCTGCTTCCACTTTGGAAGAGCCAAACAACTGTATCCTGAGGCTCTTGGGCCCTTTGCCAGCTCAGGCCTCACCTTGGCCTCACTGGCTGTCAACGGAGGGCCTGCTGGCTTCTCTCTCTATTTTGCACAGAATGAATGGCAGGGTAGGCCCACAGATCTGGTTCAGAATTGGCGGGAATCTCCAGAATGGGTAGCCTGAGTGAAAGAAGGCACCCTCCAAAGTCCCTCGCCCAGGTTTGAAGGGAGATATCCTCTGTGTTAAGCATAGGAAATGCCACTGAGAGATTAGAACTTACATTCATCCTAGAAGTTTGCTCACTGCTACTTTAGGGTTAAGTGTGAATTGCTTTTCAGGCACTGAGAAAAATCCTTCATCAAACAGCTGCCTCTTTGGTCTTAGGCTGAACCTCTTTGACATAAATTGTTTACCCTGCTCCCCATTCCACAGCATCTTCCCGTCTAGGGAGGTGCCAACTTGGCTCCCCAACACTGGAAAAGCCTAAACAGAGTCCTCACTTCTCTCTCCACCCCCTTCAGCCTGTCCTGTCTCCCCCTACTTGTGGTACCTGGGCTCTCCTCCTGAGCTTTGCCGGATGCCCCAAGCACCAGCCAGAAGCTTGACGGGCATGGGTCCAGGGAAATACCAGGCCTTCTGGGACAGGACTGAAGAGAGAAGGCCGACCCCTGGAAACTCCTTTGTGACCTGGCAACCCAACTCACAGGCTTTCTCCCCTCCTCCGCCTTGTCCACGAGGCCTCCTTCTCTTTGGCTGCTCTCTCTCCTGAACACTGCCAAAGGTCTGCAGAGACTTTCATTTCCTCCTGACTCGGGTTCCAGCTCACTATCAGTATCAAGTGATTGCTATTTAGTCTATAACTGAACTTGGGTGAGAATGAGGGTTGCAGGGAATTTCGCTTGTGGTGAGGGAGATTCAAAGTTTGATTAATGTCCCTTTCAAACCCAAAGGAACCCGCAAAGAAGGAGGGAGTGGGGTGGAGGCGGGGGATGGGGGTGACAAGAGCGGGAGGGGGCATTCCCACCCTACCCGCAATCCCCTCACCTGTGCCCCTTCCTGTAACCACTTCTCACCCTTCTTTGCTAGCCCTCCAAATTCTCTTTAGCCACACAAATAAACTTGTTGATTTTTCCATACCTGAGCAGTTCCCCCTAGACCAATTAGCTATTTGTGTTTATTGCTGATTTTCCTCCTCAGAAGGCGGCAGATCTACCCAGGCTGGGACTTTACAGCTGAAGAATTTTGGAGAGAAAGGGCCCAGCAGGGTGACGATTGCTCTCTGGGGTTCCTGGGCCATGCCCCAACACCTCAGGGTTTCCTGCCCTCTCTCAAGCCCTGCAACTCAGCCCTTAGGGGAGCAGGAAGGGCCTCGCACCCTAACCAGAGGTGGGGCTGCTCTGTGCGTCCCTCTGGTACGTTTCTCACCCTGATCCTAGAGAGGACAAGACAGAAAAGGGAAAAGGAAGCTACTGAGCAAAGATCAGAATCCAAGAAGATATAAGAAATAAAGGATTTGAGGATGGAGAACACTGTCCTCAAGGCAGGAGACCCATGTGCCACCACAGCAGCTGGTAAGGATAGTAAACTGCTTGCCCTCTGAAGCCAGATTAAGGATGTTTTTCAACATCCTATACCAGAACTATGTGTTTTGTTTTAATATTACTATTATGCAAATAAAAATTTAGTATTGATATCAAAATTTTTAAAAATTACATTTTTCTCTAGATTTCCCAGTTCACCTTATTGTACATGGTATTACACACTGTGTTCATAGATGGCAACATGTCATGTATATTTGAATGCCAACAGCTGGAATTGGAGATTCAGTCCAAGAAGATGACCTTCTCTCTGAGAATCTGTGGGGAAAAAGTACCTCTCAGCACAGCTCCTCCTGCCCCCATCCCAGCGAGGACCCTAAGCCCGCCCTTCCATTCCTGTAGGAGGAAACTTCCCTGGTTCTCAGCTGGAAAGCTGGGGCGGCCCAAAGCCCAGTCTATGCCCTGCAGCCTTGGGCGAGATCTGCAATGGCAACATGAAAGCTAGATTGACAATATGTTGTAATCAAAATAATGAGTTATAAATAAGCACCAAGAAGTACTCTAGGATGGCTGGTTAGGGACACACACAGGCATCCCTGATGAGCATGGCAGAACTGGAGGAAAAGCCTATGTTCCCCAGATAGCAGGCAAAGTTCCGACCCTCTCCTTGGGAAATGTCACTCGGAGATGTCTACCCTGACAGTTAGCCAGGACTTACTGTTAACAAGCTTTTGAACAGAAAGGGAGGACCACCTGAAAACCTAGGGCTCCAAAGAGCTGTGCCAGGCCCTTTAGTAGGCAAGGGCTTGGTTACGTGGAACATGGGGTGGGGGAAGTCGGGACACAGGAACTGAAAGCAGGGGAGGAGAAGCCTACTCCAGGCTGAAGTGTGGAGACAGAAGAGGTGCAGGCGTACTGAGCCTGGGCCGCAAAGCTGCAGCTGCTTTGGGGATGTACAGGGCCCCTGGGACTTTCAGGCCCTACCTCTTCAGGGCTGAGGCCACAAACCTCAGGCAGCTTGGAGTCAGGAGGAATGAGCTCACCAGGATTGTGGGGGTGCTGTCAGCATCCCGTGCATAGCTCCTCCAAAGTATGGACACATCATCTTCTCCTGCAAACTCTTCCTCCCCGACTACCCCACTTCAGCCAAAGGAACCAACCTCATCACACAGGCACTGTATCTACTTTCACAATCTCTCTAGAATCAGTCCCTTCTTTTGCATTTCTACTACCAAGTTTCAGCCTTCATTAGAGGGTCTTGCCTGGACCCTCTCTAGCTTTCCGGTTCCTCCCTCTCTTATTTGTCCCCTTCTGACTCAGCCATACCCTGCTGCCAGTCTGCACTCTGCCTGCTCAGAAACTTGTCAGAACTAAACACTCCCTTCACCACCTGCCAGTTCAAGTCCTTGCCTAGCACCTTTCTGGATTGATCTCTTGCAGTGCCCATTTCTCCTTCTTCTTGGAACTTTAGTCTGAGGGTACTGCCTACTATGCCACCAGCCCTTCCCTGACTAAGAGAGGGAACATGGTCCATGTTGGGCCAAACAGGCATTTCCTCCCTGGGATGTGAATCCCAAGCTGTGGTGGCAAAATTACTGAGCATGGCTGAAGCAGATTTATCCTGGTGACAGTGGTACCCTGAACAGGCTGGCCTTTGGTTCCTATCATACCCACTCCAAGATCCCGGAGGGGACTTGGGTGCTGAGTCATCTCTGATTCTGGGAGTTCCCATAGCCTTCCAAGGAAGTCCTCTTGTGCTGAAGTCGGCCAAATTATTGCTTGTAAACAAACAGGATGTTCTCATTGCTTTTTTTTTTTTTTATGGTGACATTGGTTAACAAAATCCAGTAAGTTTTCTCATTGCTTTTTGAAATACATCTCCTATGCTCCAACCAAAAGGGAAAACTCCCTAAAAGTGCCACGATGGCCACTCTCTACATCTACTGGCCAGCATACCTCTCTAGTCCACAGGCATTGCTGGAACTCCACCTGCCCCTTTAGTGCCCAACCCAGAGGCCTCTTCCGAACTCTCTACAGGGATGACTTCCATCTACTTTCTTCAAACCTATGAGCCTCTGGCTGCCCCTTCTGCCTTCCACTGTAGACATTGGTCTTATCCCCCTCCCAGAGGGCAGTGACTTGGTGATTGTCTCCTCCATATCACCCAGGAAAGTTCTAAGCTCAGTAAAATTCATCAGGCTCTGGGGGCAGACAACTCAAAGGACAATGACAGGTATGCTGAGCAAGGCAGACAGTGAGTGACAAAGAGCATGGGAAAGATCTGAATTTGAATTCCAGGTCTTCCACATACCGGCTGTCTGAGTTTGGGCAAGTCTCAGTTCTTCATCTAAGACACAGTGACAATAATGCCAACCTCGCAACGGTGCTATGAGGATTTGATGAGCTAACATGTGAGAGCACCTAGCATGCTACCTGGCAAGTAGTAAGCGTTCAGTGAACAGCGGCCATTATTCCGGCTATTAGTAGCTACTGGTTTAGCACATGCTGTCAGAAGGCTGGAATCAGGAGTCCTGAGGCCTGCTGTGCGACCCACATGTGCATCTCTGTTTCTCAGTAACCCCACTTGGGTCTGTATCTGCTTTATAAATCTCCCGAAAAACAACAGGTGGAAAATGCTTTACAAAGTAAAAGGACAATGGAAGGGATTCCTCCCACTTCTCAGTTTCGGAGATTCCAGGCATCCTGTCCAGGACTTGGCTTTGCAGGCATCCCAACCTGCTCGGTCTGAGAGACAGGGACGGGGCAAACGAGTGCCTAGCTCAGTGTCTCCTTCCCTATGTCCATGCGGCTGCCCTTTTCCCAAAGCCCTGGTTCCTGAATGTCCTGCCTGCTTTCGTGGGGCCTTTCTTCAAATAACCATGGGGCAGTGTCTGCTGTGCGGTTACAGCGAGACTGGGAGCTCAGGCACCACAAGTCACTCTTGCCTTCAACCTAACCAACATTGGGCAGTGTGAGAATGAAAAGGGCAAATCCAGTGCAACTGCCAGAATAAGACTGGGTGGGGACACAAGGTGGAAGGAAGTCTGTTTTGAGATTTTCCACCTGCCTGGATTAATCTCCCAAGCAACTACTGATGGCCACAAACCAGGGGTTCTCAAAGTGTTATCTCCAAGGAGCCAGGCAGAAAAGCAAATTCTGGGCCCTGCCCAGACGGAATGAATCAGAAAACTCTGGGAGTGGGGCCCAGCAATCTGTGCCTTAAACAACTCTCCAGGGAATTCTGATGCCCGGTTAAGTGTGAGGAATTCTTCCCTAAACCTTTAACCATTAAGACCCTCAAACATTTACTGAACACCTACATCTACTATGTGCTAAGGATCAAGCCAGGTTGAGTTATTTCAGAAATGAGGACACATTTGAAGAACTTCCACAGTCTAATGGGAATCGAAATCAAGTACACAAATACATATGGTAGGATGTGGTATAGAATAAGACAAAGGAATCAGTTTCCCACCCCTCTCCCCAGACCCCTACTCCTCAGATCTTCTCTTATCATGACTTGGGAAAAGACAACACCAGTTCTGGGGAAAATCCACCCTAGTGTTGCTCTTTTGGACTCCTCAATCATGGGTAGATTTCTTAAGAGTGATTCTTGCTCTGAGGCATGTCTCAGGTCCAGAGGCTTGGTTGGCATTTAGGAAATGTTCCCATAAGGCCACACCCAGTGATTCCTAGGGGTTTGGGCTCAGAAGGTTCCTACAGGGCTGTAAGCATGCCACAGCACATCACAGCAATGCATCCCCAGGCCAGGTCACTCCCACAGGCCCCTGGCAAGCTTGCACCCCAGTGTGCAGATGCAGACATAAACACATACACAGACAATCAGCCCCCTGGCCTCCCTTCCTCCATGCTCCAATTACAAGGTTAAAGGCATCCTATTCATAGCCAAAGGGGAGGGATGAGAGAGAGGGTGCTGAAGCCCAGAACCATCTGGTTCAGATCAAGATTGTGCATTCAGGACCCGACTAACTCCTAGAACCTCCTAAGCCCTCCTGATGGCTTAATGATTTCCCTCCCTCCCCTCACTTCCCACTGGGACACTGAGGATTGGGCTAGAAAGGGACAACCCAGGCAAATCTGCCACAGGAAGACAAGAAAACAAAAAATTGAATTATATAGGCAAATCTGTGTCACGTTTCTGAGCCCTGGTTCCTTCTTCCCTTCAAATCCTGAACACCATGACTAAACTTGAGATCACTTCTTATAGACATTGTGCCTTCCTCCACAAAGAGCTCAGGGCACCTGGCAGGCATCCTTCCCTGACTGGGAACCCCCTCCGAAGTTAGCAACAGAAACAAAATGAGGCTTAGGGGTGTGGTCTCCCAGACTATTCTTATGCGGCCACCTCCACCACAGCAGAAGATTCCTTCCATCTGAAAGGGACTTCTGAGCCCACCAGGCATAATGAGAGGAAGGGACAACCAACCAGCTTCTGGGCAATTGTCCCAAACACAAGATGAGTATGTGAGTTACTGGCTAGGAATGACTGTTTCCCTGAAGCCCCCTGGGCAGCTTTGGCTGAGAGAGGCTGCCAGTCTCCTTCTGCTACAAGCACCTCTGTCTCCGCATTACCCCAACACTACTTTAGACTGTTCTACAGTGTTTTACTCAGCTGGGAAGCAAGAGGCAAGACAGGAGATGGACGCAGTTGGCAAGAAATAAATCAAAAGGCTAACTTGAGTAAACAACGGGTGGTTGATTTTCTACAGACAGAGAAAGCCAGAGGTGGGATATTGGGAGAGGAGGTGGGGGAACACAGAAGTGGTAGAAAGCTAAAGGGGAGACTAAAGTGAGCTCAGCCCAGAGCTGCAGCAGGGCGCTGGGAAGTTTGGTCCAGTCACAGAAGAATGACTGGAGGGAAGAAATGACTCTTCCATTTTGAGGCATGGGCTCAGGCCAGCTCCCACAGGACTGGGGTATTGGCCTTGGCCGAGTTCCTGGCTTGTGCCTCAGTTTCTCCAAAATGAGAAGGACGCCAAGCTGTTAGGTCTTCTTAGACAGAACTGGGCCAGTGGGTGTGCCTAGGTCCAAAGGCTTGGCAGTGCCAGGTAGGGGAAAGAGGAGAAATGCTGATGGTGCAAAGGCAGCCTCTGGCCAAGAGGAGCGGAGAAAGGGTCTTCAGATAGTGTAGAGGCCAGGAGCGCACGAGGCTGGGGTTACCAACTAGGTAGTGGACTGGAAGTCGGAGCTGGGGCTGGGGGCTGCCACCAAGGAGTGGAACAGTCGTGCCTGGAAGGCAGGGAGCTGCTAGATGCGCTTAAGCAGCAGGCGAGGATGGGGACTGGGGCCAAAGCAAGAGGACCCCCGCCCGCATGGGGAAGCCCAGTGCCCCGACGTGGGGGAAGTTGCCGGGGTGAACTGGGCCGGTCTGGGCCGCTGGGCCGAGCCAGCTGCCCGCGCAGGGGGGTTTCAGCGAAGCGAGGGGCCCGGGGCGCCCCACATCCTGCCCGCCCTCATCCCGCCCGCGCACCTCAGTCAGCGCCAGGCGCCGCGCGGGCCATGCTCGCCGCTCCCGCCGCCGCCTCCGCCCGTGCAGAAAACCGCCGCCGCCACCGCCGCCGACGTCCGGACCCGTTAGCTCCGCGGCTCCCTCGTCCGCCCGCAGCGGACCAGTCCCGCCCTCGCCGGCCCTGCCCTACCGGAGCGAGCCACCGCCGCCGCCACCTCGGCCCGGCCCCTCCCCCCACCCCGGCCCAGCTAGAAGGGAAGGGTGGGGGAAAGGGTGGCGGCTGCCCCCTCCCCATTCACATCCTCCGGGTCTCTCCTCTACCTCCTCCTCCTGCACGCGCGCGGGCATGCTGGGATGTGGAGTCCAGCCGGGTCTGAGATGACAGGGTTACCCCTCATCCAGGACTACTACTCCCAAAAGACAGTGCGCGCGCCCTAGGGCTTGTGGGCTTTGTAGTTCGGCCGGGGCTCCGGGGGTCCACCGCGCCGGAGGGGCGGGGGGATGGGAAATCTCCGTTCCCAGAAGGCCGGGACGGCGTAGGAAACAGATATGGGTGTGCTGTTCCGCGGGTCCGGGTTGAACTCCCAGGAAGGTGCAGACCAGCCCGGGATGCCTGTTAGACGCGGCTGTGGCCAGCTGTGGCCAAGCTGGGCTGGAGGAGAAGCTACCCCGCGACGCGCATCGCGAGCACCGTTTCCACTCGCGCTCGCGAAGAGCCGTGACTGAGGCTAGCTGGCATCATGCCTGGGCTCTGCAAAACGGACGTGCGGCGGGGCTGCTGAGTCCAGGCCCGAGGAGAGCGCTCCGGGAGCTGCGCCGGTGTGGGGTTTTCTCCACCTAGGAAAAGGGGGCGAATGTCCGCGGGTTTCTTGGAGCGCTCACGGACTGGGGTACCCTTCTCATTCCAGTCTCACTCTTCTTCTGTTAGATACCCTTAGCTCCCTACTGCTTAGGGTAAGGTGCACACATTTTACATATTTTTCCATGTCTTCCCCTGTCCACACTTCCAAACGTAGCTCGAATCCTTTATGAAGTTTCAGGCCGATTGCAGTTTCACCATCCAAGCTTCATCCGCTCGGGCAGAGGGGAGCCCTGTAAGTCAGTGTGCTGGCTCACACCCCCAGTTTATCTTTCATCAACTCTGGTGGGCCAGAGAATTTGCATTTCTAACAACCTCCCAGAAGCTGCTGATGCTGCTTGCTGGGGAACCACTTTGAGAAACTGCTTCTGTTGGGGTTCGTTGGGTAAAGTTCTGAAGGGGTCAGCTCAGTAGAATCTGCTGCCTCTGGGTGAGCTCTGAACTAAAACAGGCAGGGGAGCACGAGGTGGGGAGGTGGATTTTTGACTTGTCAGGTATCTGAGAGTGACTCTCACACCTACTCAGGTAGGCAGGCCCTCCTTACCACCTGTTGCCCTGGTGTTCTGGATGCTACAGACCTCTGAAGGGGACACTTGGTGACCATCATCCTCAGCCATGATCTCAGACTCTTCAGTTGTAAGGTAACAAAGATTCTCTGCTTGACCAGGTTCCTTTGAGACCTGTTCTCTCATAGGCCTCAACCTTGGCCTCTAATAAAAACTACACTCAACACAAATTCTTTCATCCATCCTCCTCCCCTTACATTAAAACACAAGAACATAGTTTCTAGCAGCTCAAGGTCACATGCCCTAGGATGATCCTAGACCCCTTTAAAGTGCCTGCCTGATAAAACTCAAGGCTGCCAAAAGAATTTACTATTCTAGCCAACCCCCAATGATAGGCCCCTGGCCTCCTCTTATTAGAGCATTTATTAGAAAGGGCTTATGATTGTGACTCCTACTTCTGTCCCTCTGGGATGTATGTGTATCTCCTACAACTGAGGCATATCTTTCCCAAGGACCAGGAAGGCATTCCTATCAGGAAAGATAGGACCTCTGTCTTCGAGTCTCTGTGAGAAGATAAAGTCCTAACTCCTATAATCACCAGGTAACAGACACAGCTGGCCTAATCAGCAGTTAAACCAGCCAACCCTTTGTCATCTTTCATTTCTCTGATTCTAGCCCCTGCTCACCTTCTTCCATACTCCCTCAATATCCCTTTAAAACATCTGGTCACTTCTGGACGAGTCCAAGTTGAGTTCAGTTCACACTGGACCCTCTACCTTATTGCAATAGTTATTACCGGTTAAAGTCTGTCGTTACCACTTTAGCGTCCAGCTTTGTTTATCTTTAACAAAGAGGGTCTCCCCTCTGAGTCCTGGGGGCCCAGGCTCTAAGCTTCCCTTCTATCCACCAAGGTCCAAAAGAGTGGGTGAGTTGTTCCCTAGGTCCAAGTGACTACCAGAGGCATTGGACCCTGTCTAAGGCTGACTCTAGAATGCTTTTCTGATTCCTTTAGATTTGTGTCCCCATCACAGGCTGTGGGAGGCTAAGTGATCCACGTGCAACCCCATGCTCTGCCAATGAAACCAGGTGCCAGGCTCTTCTGCAAGGGCTTTGGCTCTGAACTGAGTCCCATGCAATGGCAACATTCCCTCACAGGCAGGAGGTCAGTGAGACTTTTGGAGTTTACATCCATCTCCCAAATCTCCCTAGCCGATTATTCAGAGAAAATTAAGATAACCTTTCATGGGCAGAACAGAGAAACCCTTTCTATCCCTCAGTTCCAACAGAATCCCCCATCATCACCCTCGTTACTTTCCAATTAGATGTCACATTGGTTCATTCATTTCTCCTTGCTGGTTGTGCTTTACCATCTTCTCCACTCACCCAAATTCTGCCTGACTGTCCAAAGTCTACCTTGAGTTTTTCCTCCCCTAGAAGATCCTCCCCACCTGCCTCAGGCCCAGGTGAGCCTCACCCCTTGTGTAGCAATTGAATTTGCATCATTCATTTAAAAGCCTAGCTTTGCTGGTGAATTGTCCAATGAAAGAGAGGCAGTGAAACAGGCCAGGGGACGTGGTGGATGAGAGCACAGGGCTTTGAAGGCAGGCAGCTACTAAGCAGCAAGGTGCAAAGAGGAACAGGCTCTCTTCCTGTACTTAAAGTCAGACCAACCTGGCTGCTCCCACACATAATGGTATGTGTGACCCAGAGAAAGTTACATTTCTTTTATTCATAAGATGGGAATAATAATAATAATACACCTTACCTTTTAGAGTTGTAAAAGAAATGAAAAACAAATACAAAGATCTCAGATAGGATGACTATCAAAAGGAAATCAAGTTAATCTATAAATTTAATATGGTCCCAGTACAAATACCAGCAGTTTTGTTTGTTTTTGACGTGGGAAGGAGGAGTAGATAAATGGATTTTAAAAATTCATTTGAAAAAATAACAAGTCAGAATAGTCAAGAAATTTTTGAAAAATGAATAGTAGTGAAGGGTGCTAGCTTTTGCAGGTATTACATATCATAAAGTTACAGTTAAAATAGTGTGATAGATTCTTGACACAGACCTGCAAGTCTTGAAATAAACTCAAAGATTTGTGGAAATTTGGCTTATGATAAAAATAAATTTCAAATAAGTGGGTGAAGAAGATAAATTATTCTATAAACGGTGCAGGGACAATTGGGGAACCGTCTGCTAGAAAATTAATCCAACTCTCAATAAATTAATGGATCTAGGCCAAAATTACCAATGGCTACCAATATCATGAAAAGTAGACAACTGGAGTCATCTGAAGACAGATAACTGATCCTTATGGAAGTATGATACTCTCAAAGTAGTGCCGAAAAAAGAAATCACCCCAAATGTGACAACACCAGTGTACAGAAAATATAGTTATCAGAGGAACATGCTATTTGAAACCATGGGGGGGAGGTGCAATCAACAAAATTCAGTGAGGAACTATACAGGACAAATAACCTAGTTTCTTCAACGAATACATTGCAATTAAAAAAAAGACCTAAAGGAGAATCTAAGTTTTAAAAAGCCATATCAACCAATTGTAATGTATGGACTTTATTTGAATCCTGATTTCAAACAAACTGGAAAAAAAAATTGTATGAGAATAGAGGAAATTTGAACACTGACCATTGGATACTAGATAATTGTTAATTTTAAGTGTGCTAATGGTGTGTGTGTGTGTGTGTGTGTGTGTGTGTGTTTACACCTACAGCACTTGGTATTCCTAGGTGGTCTCCCATCCAAGTACTAACCAGGCCCAACCCTGCTTAGCTTCCGAGATCAGAAGAAATAGGGCACATTCAGGGTGGCATGGCAGTAGTTTTTGTTTTTTGTTTTTAAGAGAACTTATTTAGTGATATATACCAAAATCATATTTATGGGGTTATAAGATATCTGGGGTTTGCTTCAAAATAATTCAGGATTGGGAGAAGGTATAGATATGACAAGGTTCATTATTGTTGGAGCTGGGAGATGATGATTATTGGGGGTTCATGATAACATTTTTTTCTACTTTTGCATGTACTGAAATTTTCCATAATAAAATGGTTTAAAAATATTTCAGTCAGAGCTCTACCTCATACCTAGCTAAAAACCAAAACCAAAAACTACAATCAACAAAAACCAAGTCAATGGAAAAACGGAAGAAATTTTTGCAATTTATATTACAAAATACTTTTGCAAATCAGATGACCAAGACACCAGCAGTGAAAAGGATATGAACATACAGTTCATAGAAAACGAAACACAACAGCTCTTACATGAAAAGTTGCAGAGATTCATTTAAAAAAAATTGGTAAAATACATATAATGTAAAATTTACCTTCTTAACCAACTTTAAGTGTACAGTTCTGATGGTTCCTCAAAAAATTAAAAACAGAATTACCTTACAATCCAGCAACTTGGTATTGTGTCCAGTGGTATTGAGTACATTCACATTATTGTGTTGCCATCACCACCATCCATCCATAGAACTCTTTTTATCTAAACCCAGTAAACAATCACTCCTCACATACTCTCTTCTCCCAGTTTCTGACAATCACCATTCTACTTTCTCTATGAATCTATGATGTCATTTAAGTGTGAAGACAGTATTTGTCCTTTTGTGTCTGGCTTATATCAGTTATAATGTCCTCAATGTTCATCCATGCTGTAGCACATGTCACAATTTCCTTCCTTTTTTAGACTGAATAACATCCCATTGTATGTCTATACCACGTTTTATCCATTCATCTGCTGATCTTTTGGCTATTGCAAATAATGCTGCTATGAACATGGGTGTACAAATATCTCTTCAAGTCCTGCTTTCAGACCTTTTAGTTATATACTCAGAAGTGAAGTTGCTGGATTGTAAGGTAAATTCTGTTTTTAATTTTTTGAGGAACCACCAGAACGTTTTCCACAGTGGCTTTACCGTTTTACATTCCCACCAACAGTGTACAAGGGTTCTAGTTTCTCCACATCCCTGCCAACACTTATTTTCTCAGAGCTTCGCTGTCAGTAAAAGAAATGCAAATTAAAGCCATGCTGAGATATCACTTTTCACCTATCAGATTGGCAAAGAGCAAAAAGCTTGACAGCTAGCTTGGCAAGGGTGTGGGGAAGAAAAATTCCTGCACACTGCCAGTGTGACTGAAATCCGTACAGCCCTATGAAGAGCAGCTAGGTAATATACTCTAATTATACATACACAAGCCATTTGAACTAGCAATTTCTTTTTTTTATTTAAATTTTTTTTCAATTACAGTTAACATTCAATAATATATTAATTTCAGGTGTACAGCATAGTGGTTAAACATTTATATAACTTATGAAGTTATCTCCTTATAAGTCCGGTACCCACCTGGCACCATACATAGTTATTACAATATTATTAACTGTATTCCCTGTGCTGTACTTTAAATCCCTATGACTATTTTGTAACTGCCAATTTATACTTCTTAATTTCTTCACCTCCAGCCCCCTTCCTTGTCCACTGAGAAGGCCTGAGAGCAGTGACACCCATTAACAACAAGCAGGCTGAGTCTTTTTTTTTTTTTATTGAGGTGAAATTTACATAACATTAACATTTTAAGCATAGGATTCAATGTATTTAGTATATTCACAATGTTTTGTAACCAGTCCCTTTATCTCAAAACATTTTCTTCATTCTCAGAAGAAAACCCTGTATCTATTAAGCAATCACTCCCCTTCTCCCCACCCCAGCCCCTGGCAACTACTAATGTTTTCTGTCTCTATGGATTTACATATTCTAGATATATAAATGAAATCATACAATATATGGTCTTTTGTGTCTGACTTCTTTCACTTAGCATGTTTTCAAGGTTCATCCATGTGGTAGCATGTATTAGTATTTCATTCTTTTTATGGCTCAATAATATTACGTTGTATAGATATATTTTGTTTATCTAGTATATTGATTTTTAAAAGTTGTAAGAAGAAAATAAACCTATCTACCTTTGTTTAATGATTCTGCAGCCTCTCTACAGCAACACTTGTTAACATCCTATAGAAGCACTCTTTGGAAAATACTGCACAAGACATTTGCCAATGGCAATGGTCAGGCTTAAGTGAAGAGGGGCCACTTAATGATAAAGCACACTTAATAGCTCTCCAAAAAATGTTCGCTGTTTGGTTGTGCTTTCAAGTCTGTGTTTTAATTTTTAAAAACTATACCAGCTGTTTCATTTTCTCCTTGGAAGTCCCAGCAGGGGAGTTTAATGTCCTCTCCCCATTGTCTTCATCCAGTTCCCATCTTTTCGCCAGTCTCCCTGTAGTAAATGCTATTGGTGATATCCCTTTACAGGGATGGTACACCCATTCTCCAGCTGTTGTGTTGGCTGCTAATGGCTCACAGTTTCACCCTTCTCTGGAGAACTGTTCTCAGTCCATGAGCTGCTTTGCCCAGAGATGCCTGGGAAATTATGTTCCTCCTGCCCCACCTCCCAGTGGTCCACAGCTCATGAATGACTAAAGTAGAGTACAAAGTCTAGCTCCCTTGCTTCTAAGAGGATAAACCCTGTGGTGCATTTAATGTTTCAGAGCTCACTGTAGGATCAGACTGAGGCTAGACTTAGCTGAATCGACATCTTTGTTTGGCTTCTTCACCTGCCATATCCTGCTTCCCTCACTGCCCTAATAAATAAATCATTTGCACAAGAATCCCTGTCTCAGGCTCTACATCTGGGGCACTTAAGAGATCTTAAGATATCACTTAAGATATCTCTGTGGGCAGTCCTGGATCCCCGAGGGACATCCTGCTATCAGCAGCAGCCACACATCTCATCCAGGGCCCTGCAGATTGCCCCTCCTCCAGGAAGCCTTCTGGTACCTGTACTCTCCACTCACTGGCAGCCTGTTTGTTTAATAATAAGGAAGTTTGATGCCTACTCTATCCAGGCACTGTGCTAACCCTTTTATGTGCATTAACTCCTTGAATCCTCCAACAACCTGATGAGGCAAATACTACTGTAGCCTTACAGATGAAACGAAGGCTCAAAGAGGTTGAGTGGCTCGCTCACAAAGAAAATGATGGGAATTTGGATTTGTCTGATTTCACACCCTTGTATTTGACTACTAGATTCTACCCTATATTAACAACATCAGAATATATTTTTTTTTTAAGGCTCTGTCTACCCTAGACAGTGGGACTATACACAAAGCAGAGAGCTATATGTTTTTTGTGTCTGCTGCTGACAGATTGCACTGAGGGCTTCACCTTATTAAAAACTCTCCTTAAATATCCTTGCTTCTCAGGCTGAGAAGTGCGAGTGGCCTTGGAACCACCCCCACTCCTCCAGCATGTCTGCTCTAGGAGGTGGGGTGAAGCCCTTTGCCTCATTGTTTTCCTTGAGCTCCCACCAAAGCTGCAGGCATCTCTGCCTCCCACTTCCCTGCAGAACAGGGATCTGCATTGATGAGAACAGCAGCAGCGGGAGGCAGCTCATCACTTCCCTGGAGGCCTCCTGGGTTCACAGAAGAAAGAGCAGGCCTTGAAGTGTGGGAAGGAGGATGAGACCTGGGCCAAGCAAAGAAAGGAATGACTCTAGTGGGAGAAGACTTTGAGGAAAGGAGAGAGATTTGGGGGAGGAGGTGGGGTAGTGGGAGCTGAGCAGAGGACTGCTCTTTATTCATTCATTCAATAGATTTTTTTTTACCACCTACAATGTCCTAGGCGCTGTTCTAGTGATCAAGGATACAACAGTGGACAAACCGAAGACCCTGCTTTAATGGATCAGCACGGAGATAACAATAAAAATAATTATGATAGGTTAAACAGAAAATCTTCACAGCTCAAAGCTTTTCTGACAGAAATGGTTTAGTGAGCCATATGCTAGTCTGAAAAAGGACCACACCCTGGGACAAATAGTCTAAACCACTAGAAGCAGGGCTAGATGGTGAAGAACATACCCGCAGTCCCAGAGCTGGGATGGGGGAGAAGTCTCCTTTATGCAAAGAGTTTGGAGAAGAAAGATGTAAATTGTTTTGAAAAAATTTATGTTGGGTATAGAAAATGGAATGGGGCGGGAGGTGAAAGGGACAGTTCTAGGACAGGCACATAGTCAGCAAGGAAGAAACATTTCCTACTTCGGGATGGGTTGTGGGCAACAAGCCAGAAAGCTCATGCATAATAAGCAGGATAGAGTCTGGTGGTTTGCTATTTATTTATTTTTTTTTAGATCATCACCTGGAAGTTGATTGCGTTTTAACACACATTCAGGAATGTGAGCAGTCTTTCGTTGGCTTTGGCCTGTGGCCAGTTAATTGATTAACCTTTTACCTCTTCCTCCCACCCTCCATCTCCGAATTTTTCTCTTTTCAAATGGTTAGTATTTTTTGAGCATTTACTATAGAGTCAAGCATTTAGCATTTTATTTTATCCTCATGATAATCCCAGGCCTTTGGTACTATTACTACTCCATTTTAGAGATTGTGACAAGGAGACACAGAGTAACCAATTGACTGGCCCAGATTACACAGAGTTAGAGTAGGACCCTATCTCCTTTGAGAGTAAAGGCAGGGCCTGTCAGGCTCCCTATTAAGGACAGTAGATTTGGAAAGTATGTTCTTGTAAGAAAAATTCAAACTATACAGATAAAGCTTAAGTTCTTGCCTCTCCCCATTCCTAGCTGTCTCCCTTCCAATCCTGTTCCTATGCATACTACGTGTGCATATACATTATTTTTGACATGAATGGCCTCCCTTACGTTCTACACCTTGCTTTTCCCTTAACAAGATGTATTGAACACTATTTCCTACTGTACATACATACACTTCTACCTGATTCTAACTACTGAATATTACTCCATTGCATGGATGTGCTTAGTTTATTTCTTCAGTACCCCAGAAAGTGAGTATTTCCAATTTTTCGCTATTACAAACAATGCTGCTATACACAACGTTTCCAAAAAGACGGGGATCCTCTTCGCACTGCAGAATTAGAAAGTTTCTTCCGGAAGGACCCACGTGCTGAACCTCTCCTCCGCCCCCAGAAAGCACTATTAATTGCCAATCCAACCGTAGACGCTCGTGCAACATGTATGATCCCCGGCCCCACCACCCCACCTTCCTCCGCCCAGGGATTTTTTTCTCTGGGGAAAAACAGCTACCCCAGTTCCCGACCTGGGAGTTTAAACAAACTCAAAACCTGAAATCGTGAGTCCCGGAAAAAAGAGCCTATATCTTTAAGAGGTATTGGTTCCTTTGGGAGTTTTAGTTTTGCTGGCCCACGGAGCTGCCTTCTCGCCTCTCCTTACTTCTGGATCTGAAGACACTGCCCTTTCGGAAAGTGATGCCCTGAACATATCTGCTTGCCTACCCTCACCAAATCCGCTCGCCCACCGCACCGCCGGAAACTGGTGTTTTGGAGAAGACAAACCAGGGCCGGCAGAGGAGCAAAACTACATTTCCCAGGGTGCGCCGCGAAAGGACGCGCAGCACCACGTTAAAGAGCCCGCTGAGCCTAGCACCGGGCGGAGGCAGGTAGTGTGTCTGCGCAGTCACCCTTTCCTACTCCTCAGTAACCCTTGCCCTTTCCTGGCCTGTCCTCTCCAAGGGGCAAGAAGGAGGCAGGAGTTTCAGGGGACTGTGCTGGGGCCCCAGGAGTGCCCACTGGCCGTAGGGAGCGTCTGCAGGTTCTGTTACCCCTTTGGGTCTTTCAGTGGGAGTTCCGGATCTGGGAACGCGGGGACAAGGAGGGGAGATAAGGGCCCCAGGGGCTACTCACTAAAGAGCAGATGGGGTGTTGGATGCGGGGTGCTGCTGATTTTGCTTTGAGGCCCCTTCTGCCGCAGTTTGCCCTAGGAGGTCTCCTCATTATGCACAAATCTCAATTACGGTAGTTCCCCTGGCCCCCGTTATCTGAGGTTTCGCCATCCACGGTTTCAATTACCTGAAGTCAGCAGTCTGAAAATATTAAACGATGTGTATTTTAAATTATGAGAAGTTTGAAGTAGCTCGATGTAGTCTTCCCCCATCCTATTCTCTCCTGTCTGGAGTGTATTTCATCCCTTGTCCCACTTACCCAGGCTGTATGTATATGGTACTAGCTGGCTAGTCACTTAGTAGCCTTCTTGGTTGTCAGATCAACTGTCAGGTATGGCAGTGCTTATGTTCAGGTAACCCTTATTTTACTTAATAATGGCCCCAAAGTGCAAGAGTAGTAATGCCAGCGATTCGGATATGCCGAAGAGAAGCCATAAAGTGCTTCTTTTAAATGAAAAGGTGAAAGTTCTTGACTTAATAAGGAAAGAAAAAAATCGTATGCTGAAGTATCTAAGATCTATGGTAAGAATGAATCTTCTGTCCGTGAAATTGTGAAGAAGGAAAAAGAAATTCATGCTAGTTTTGCTGTCACACCTCAAACTGCAAAAGTTACCACAATAGTGTGGGATAAATGCTTAATTAAGATAGAGAAGGTATTTGTGGGTAGAAGACATGTGCAGAAAACGTGTTCCAATTGATGGTAATGTGTTGCACCAGAAAACATTGAGCCTGTATGAAGACTTAAGCAAGGGATCCCCTGAAACGAGTGATACCAAGCCATTTACTGCAAGTAAGAGATGGTTACACAGATTCAGGAACAGATGTGGATTTAAAAACATAAAAATTACTGGAGAGGCGGTGTCTGCTGATGAAGAAGCTGCTGCCACATTTCTGGCAGAGTTGAAGAAATCGATTAAGGAGAAAGGATATCATCCAAAGCAAGTCTTAATAGGTATGTATGTATGTATAGGAGAAAGCATAATATGTATAAGGTTCTGTACTATCTGATGTTTCAGGCATCCACTGGGAGTCTTGGAGCATTTTGTATCCCCCGTGGGTAAGGGGAGACTACTGTACTTGCCTTTTGTATAATTTACAATGTGATTTTATTCCTAGTCAACTTTCTTCTGCCTTTTTTTTTCAAAAGGCAAATCAGATCCTCCCATGTGCCTGTTTTTTTTTTTCTTTAAAGATCTAAAATGCAAAGTCCCTGTCTTATCTTTCTTAAAAAGCATATCCAAAGAGGCCTTATTATTTTATTTGTTTGTTTGTTTGTCTGTTTTTTTATTGGTATCCCTGGATGGGCCCGAAAAGGCCTTATTCTTTTATACTGTCCCTGGTTCCCCTTCCCTATTCCAATTTTGGGCAGCATGTGACTGAGGACATTAAATAATATTTCAATTTGGCCTCAATATTAAAAGTGGGCAGAATATTGGAATAGAGGTCTATTTTCTGAGTTTTCTTTACAGATGTCAGGTATGACAGGGCAGAGGCTCCAAGTGAGGTGTCTTGTTCCTACAGGGTAATTAAGAACATGAACCTTAGACTTGGAAACACCTGGCCTGCCAGTATTAGCTGTATGTGACCTTGGGCAGACTATTTCATATCTTTAAGCTACAGTTTCCTTATCTGTACTGTGAGTGTGATAAGATCCAACTCATATAGAGGACTATTGAGTGTGTTATATGAGCTGATACTACAATGCCTTTGGTGTGGTGCCTGAAAAAAGCACTCCCTAAGTGTTAGCTATGAGTATCATTCCACCTTTTATGTTATCATAAAATACCTTTTTGACGGATCTAGCATGCTCCTCAGCCTTGCTTGCTTTACCTAGGCTTTCCCTGATTTTTCCTTCTTCGGGGACGTCGTTGACCAGACTATTTCAGAGCCTTCATTTCTACTAGATTTAGGAACAAGTTACACTCTTGTGCTCTCTTTTCCTACTGGAGAGAAGTACGTTTATTGAGCTTCTGCTGTCTGCTATGTATTTGACGTTTTGTTTAATACTGACAGCAGTCCTAGGACTGTTGGCCTTAGTTTTCAGATTAGGAAACTGAGGCTTAGAGAGGTTAAATAACCTGTTCAGGATCACACAGAAAGAGGCAGAGATGGGTACAGAGCCCTGGGGGCTGATTCCCAGCCCAGAACTGTTCCTCTGCCCTAGTCTGTAGTAGGGTGCAGTCCAGATAGGGCCCTCCCATCTCTGGCTGTGACCTGTCACCTGCCCATGTCTCCCAGTTACTATGCAGAGACTAAGACTGGGGTCAGACCTTTGGACTCTCCTTGGGGCATTTCTTCCTTGCTCTCTTTCATCACCTTTGCATGGGACCAAACACCATTATCACCATTACCTGAGAAGATAAGAATCGGAGAGACCCAGGTCCCAGTCATGGCTGCAGCATCTACTAGCATCTGTAAAGTGGACAGAATACTTACCCTGCAGGGGTATTGTGGGAATGAAAAACTCATCTGTGGGCCAGAGTGGGTGAGCTCACTCTTAGTGGCTGTTATCATTAATGTCATCCTCATTTCATTGTCACCTTGTTTTGAGCACTTTATATATATTTACTCCTTTTGTTCTTTTTTAAATCCTACAAAGTTGGTTCAGTGTAGTGGTTAAGAGCATGGACTCTGGAACAAAAGGGCCTGCCATTTGCTAGCTGTGTGACCTTGGGCATGTGACTTTAATCTCTATGACTCAGTTTCTTTATCATCTATTCTATGGGGTAAAGACAGTATTTCCCACACATTAAGTTAGAAGTTCTTACAGTGATTTTTCCTTTGAAGGTGCCAAAAGGGAGAGGCTATTGTACTCCCCATGTTTGCTTGGATTTTTGGAAAAGAAACCAAGATAGGATTAGATTTATTGGGGGAGGTAGCTGGAGGAAGCAGGGAGGGCTGTTAGTCTGCTCCCTGTGAAGGAGCACAGGAAGGAAGGAGGGAGGGAGGGATGGGTGGGAAGGGTCTCAGACTGCAGTGTCCTTCTAAGACAGTTTCTGTTGGGTCTGTGGGGAGTCCTGGAGAAAAAGATGGCCTGTCTTGGCTCCAGGACTCCCCATCTTGCCGGAATCAGTCTGTCTCGTTCCTGAGGCATTGGTTGGGAGCAGTTGGTGGGAAACAAACAAGCTGGGGGCATCTGTCAATTATACTCCCTGCTGCAGGATGCCCAAGAGGGTTAGGGGTGCCAAAGATCACACAGTGAGTTGGTGGCCAGGCTGGAATCCCTCCATCTGGGTGTCCTAGGGAATGCCTTTGCCCTCAGGTGCCTGGCCAAGATCTCTAGCTCAGATTTACACTCTGGATTTCCCTCCTGGGCTGAGCGGGGAGCAGAGCAGTTTCTGTTAGTGGTGGAGGCTTTCCCTGAAAGCTCACGGGAGCGTGGGTGTTGCTAAGTTGTGTTGTCTGTCAACTTTAACCATAGGCTTGGTGGCAGTAGAGTCTAGCATAAGATGAGACTTATTGAGGTTTAGGGTTCCTGCTGGCTCTGGCTGGGTTGTAGGCTGACTGCTGGACATGCATTCCAGGTGCCTCTGGGGTGGCATGCAGCTAGCTCCCCTATTTCTCCTGACACTGAGCTTTGGGGCTGAAGGGAAGAGGTGGAGATGGCTGCTTCGTGGGACAGCAGCCGTGACCCTGCCAGAGGTGGATGCCAGGGCACTCCTGGGGACTTGTCTGCTGAGGTGTTGGGGAGGCCAGGGGCTTTGGAGCCAGACTGGTTTCCCCTCTGGTAGGAGAGGAGTGTTGGGGGCATAGGAAGGTATGAAGCCATTGCTTTGACCTCACCTTCCCCTCACTTGCTCAGGATGCCTGGAGGAAGGTGGCTGACAGGTGGGTTTGCAGCCTTCTTCAGGCTTGGAGCCCCTGAGAGGAGAGGTCCCCTCTGAGGCCCCTGTAGTGGGTGCTTTTGGCGCTCTGCCCAGATCCCCTCGAATAGGCTGGTGCACCCCTCCCAGAGCTGCCCCCTTCTCCATGAAATTGCCCTCAGCCTCAGGAGCTTGGGAGGCTAGACCATCCCTCCCCCAGCTCACAGTCAGTGACTGAATGATGAAGGGCCGATGGTACAGAAAGGGCAGCCCCTTGCTTTAGGGTGGGACCCACTGTCTACCATCACCCCTCACTCCCAGCTCCTGCTCCCCTTACTTCTTCTCCTGAGAAAATCATATGTACCCAGATTGAGAAATTCAAAGATATACTCGTCACATGACCCAGCAATCCCCCACTGGGGTAACCGCCCAAAGAGATGAAGTCTAATGTTCGTACTGAACCTACACACAAATGTTTATAGCAGGTCTATTCATGATTGCCAAAACCTGGAAACAGCCCAGATGTCCTTCAGCGAGTGGATAGAGGAACAGACTGTGGAAGATCCATGCAATAGAATACTGCTTGGCAAACAAAACAAAACAAAACAAAAAACAAAAAACTACTGATATGCTCCGCCAACTTTGATGAATCTCAGAGGCATTATGTTGGATGAAAGAAGCCAATTGCAGGAGATGCCATTCCAACTCTAGTTATGAAGTACTGATTGATGGTTGTCAGGGGTGAGGGGTGGAGGAGGGTGTGACTCTCAAAGGGTAGCATGTGGGAGTTTTTATTTTGGTGCAGGTAGTGGTGACCACAACAATCAGAAAACTATACAAAAAAATCAATTTTAAGGTATGATAATTTTAAAAATCACATATACCCTTATCTCTTGCCTCAGGAAGCCTATCAACTTTGGCCAGAATGGAGCAGCCCAAGGGGGTGGATTGGACAGTTGTCATCCTGACGTGCCAGTACAAGGACAGCGTTGAGGTCTTCCAGAGAGGTAGGGAACCCTCACCATACATACCCTTACAGCCGCAGGAGCCAGGCAGACCTGGGCTCAAACCCGGAGTTTGCTTCTTCCCAGCCATGTGACCTTAGACGCATCACGTCACTTCATTGAGACTCACTTTTTTCCTCTATAAAGTGGGAATGATTGTACTTACCCCACCAAGTTGGGCAAAAATCTTACAGGCTATACTACATGAAATACTCCTGAGTCAAAGACGATAAAGTAATGATTATTGGTAGATTTGCTTTAGGTGCTTGGGACCAGGGCTGGGAGGCTCGGGGGCAGGTGCCAGCTGCGTCCTGACCGCAGAGCTGGAAGTGCGGCAGAAGCGGGAGCAGATCCCTGCCGGGACGCTGTTACTGGCCGTGGAGGACCCCGAGACTCGTGTGGGCAGTGGAGGAGCCACCCTCAATGCCCTGCTGGTGGCCGCTGAACACCTGAGCGCCCGGGCAGGCTTCACAGTGAGTGCTCCTGTCGTTCCTTTGGTGCCTGAGTGGATTTGTGTTGGGGCGCCATCCTTGGGCGCCTTTTGCCCAGGCCTCTGTCAACAGGGCTCTTCCACTCTCAATAGGTGGTCACATCTGATGTCCTACACTCAGCCTGGATCCTCATCCTGCACATGGTTAGTAGAACGTTGGGCAGGGTGCCAGGCAGAAGGCTGCAACTGTTAATTCTTAGGGTTGGATGGGACTTGAGGGGTTTTCTACCTATGTGCGTGTGCAAGGTGTTCATTGTGCAAACCCAGAAGAATCAGAATCAGAACTGATCTAAGTGTCCAGAAATAGGGAACTGGCTAAATTATAAGCAGCATAGCCTCCCGGTGGAATACTAAGGCAGCAGTGAACTGGTTTGTCTAGCTCTGTGTGTTGATCGGAAAGAGCCTTGCCAGCTCTGTGACCTTACGCAAGTCACTCGACTCTTTCTAGGCCTCAGTTTCCTCATCTGTGAAATGAAAATGGCCGCAGTTTCTGCTTTGTGTAGATGTGCTGAGATGACCCAGTAAATGCTTAAAATAGGGTCTGGCTGTGTATAGTTCTCAATCTTATTTCTTATTTCCCCAGTTTTATGCATGTGTGTGTGTGTGTGTATTCTGGTGTCTCTACCTTTTCAGAATCTCATTTTTGTAAAAACAAAAAAAGACTATGTGAATATAAGTCTGAAAGGATATATCTCAGAATGAGGGCAATGGTTACTATTCTTGAGGGATTGTTTTTCTTTTTGCATATGTGCATTTTCCAACTTTATACTATAATCATGTAATTGAAAAAATTACGTGAGAAAAAACTTTTAAAAAGTCCTTTAACTTGATGACTTTCTACCTTCGTACAGCCAGTCGGGTGTCCCCAGGCTCTCTGCCCCAACGGTTCTCTTGCCTGTCCCTGCTTGTACTCCAGGGCCGAGACTTCCCCTTCGATGACTGTGGCCGGGCCTTCACCTGCCTCCCTGTGGAGAACGCCCGGGCCCCTGTGGAGGCCACGGTCTGCAACCTGGACTGCTTGCTGGACATCATGAGCTATCGGGTGAGGCCACCGGCTCCCCTGGGGCCTTTTCCCTCTCTCACTGCACCACCGGCTGTAGTCTGTGTAGCTCAGATGGGATGCCAGGAAGAGCGGCTTGGTGTTCTCAGAGCTAGTTAGAGCTTTAGGAAGTTAGTGTTGGCCACACTTGGGGGAGGTGTGGGCCCAGGAGATGGGTAGGAGGGTCTGGGGAGCACTGGGACAGGCCACGACTGGGCTGTGTGGGAGCGGAGGAAGCATTGGGCCAGGCTACCAGCTGCACTTTCTCTCCCGCAGCTGGGCCCAGGCTCCCCACCAGGTGTGTGGGTCTGCAGCACTGATATGATGCTGTCTGTTCCTCTCGACCCAGGTGAGCCTGAGAAGGCTTGAGATTGCCTTCTCTTGTCAGCCAGAGGTGGGCTCTGCCTTTCCTTGCCCGCCACCTCTGGGCCTGGCTCACTGCTCTACTGAGGAGGGAAGCTATGAGGTATGGAGGATGAAGTCCAGACTCAGAGGCAGGGCTTTCCTGGCAGGGCCTCAGCTGACCAGTCTATGGAATGGGGGTACCCAGCCCTGCCTCTTCTGCCTCATGCACCTGTGGGAAAACTTTGGGAAGGGAGGTGTCATTCTCCCAGAGGAATGTCCCTTTGGCTTGGAAACCATATTTTCTTTTTAGAGGTGCCAAGATGCCCTTGTGTTGAGCTCTTGCCTCTGCCTGGCTGGGGACTGTTTGCCTTGGGTTGGGGGCCTTGGGGAGCCTCCTTACTGACCCACCCACAGGGATCAGCTGGGACGGCTTCCGGGGAGCCAGAGTGATCGCCTTCCCAGGGAGCACAGCCTACGCCCGGAACCACGGTGTCTACCTCACCGACCCGCAGGTAGTCAGTCCCCTGTGGTGGCAGTGTCACAGGCAGCTGAGCCAGCCCAGGGTGGCCTCCCGGTCCTGGACTTCCTGTCATGGTCTGGATTTGGAGGAGTTTCCCCCGTGGTAACAGCTTTTGTGCTCACTTAGTCTTTTGTCAAATTCAAATGGCACATGGACCCTGTGCCAGGCTCTGTTCTTGCACTGGGGCTGTGAAGACCTTCAGAGCCCACCCTTTTTTATTGTCAGGGTTGTGATGGTGCTCCCCAGAGGGCATGCTGGTACCTTTCAGACATGTATCCTAGGTTTTCATTTGGAGAGCACCCTAGTTGTGCCCCCATTCCTGGTCCTCCCTTCCTCCCCTCCCTTACTGTGTTGTCTGCCTCCATGCAGGGTTTTGTTTTGGACATTTACTACCAGGGCACTGAGGCAGAGATACAACGATGTGCCAGGCCCGATGGGCGGGTGCCACTGGTATGGTTGCCTCCTGGTTGGGAGCTTTGGGGACCCTGTGGGAAAGGAGGGTGGGTTTGTCTTCCTACCCAGGCCAGAGCCCCACTCCTTCTAGAAGATTCTGGGAGCAGGAAAGAACCAGAATCTGGTGTGGTCTGGAACTGGCACTTAGAGGAGCAGGTAGAGCCAGAATCTGAAGAAGGGGTCTTGTCCTGAACCGCAAAGGCTCGAGCCAGAATTATGAGCAAGTTCAGGAGTGCAGCTGGGAAGAAGTCTAGAACCTGACTTGGGGCATCTTTCTAGAATGAAGGATGAGGGTAGGAGTGGTGGGTAATGGTCTGGGACCAGACCATGGGGAAGATGGAGAACTAGGTTCGGGAAGAGGTCTGAAAATTGAGGGGGGTCCCAGAAGGTGCCTGTTGGAGGGTCCCTTGGTAGGAGCCACCCCCAGTAAGCCTGGAGCCTGGGTGCTGGAGTGGCCTAAACTATTAAGGACCCTGCTTGGTATGGTGGCCAGCCTTGCTTGGCCCATCTGCATGTGTCCCCTGCAACTCAGGCCCAAGCCTGGCCCCAGGGTCCCCACACCTGACCCTCATGGGGGCTCTTCCAGGTCTCTGGGGTCGCCTTCTTCTCTGTGGAGACTGCTGAGCATCTCCTGGCCACTCACGTGAGCCCACCCCTGGATGCCTGCACCTACATGGGCTTAGATTCTGGAGCCCAGCCTGTCCAGGTGATGGGAGGTGGGGATGGAGACTGGGGGTCCCTGGCCTGGTGGAGAGTCCTTGACACTGGTGACCTGGCTCTGTGACCTCAGGCTAGCCCCTCCCCTCTCTAAGTCAGCGTCTCTGGGGATGGGACTGCCACAGTTTGGCCTAGGAACCCCCCGATAGCTGTGCTTCCTGCCCTTGCCCCAGCTGTCTCTATTTTTCGACATCCTGCTGTGCATGGCCCGGAATGTGAGCAGGGAGGACTTCCTGGCGGGGCAGCCCCCAGAGATCGGGCAAGGTGACACAGATGTCGCAGGTTATCTGCAGAGTGCCCGGGCCGAGCTGTGGAGGGAGCTTCGTGATCAGCCCCTCACAATGGGTGGGTATTGCCTTTCGGCTCTCCAGGGTGGGGAGACCATGGGAGTGAGGACCCCCAGAATGAGGCTGCTGCCTACCTGGCCCCTTGGGCTCCTGGACCAGGCAGGCCTAGTGCATTTACCAGAGCCCTCCCTCCTCCACCCCCAAGATAACCCTCTTCCTTTCTTCCTTTTGTCTCATTCCTCGGCTCCAGTTCCTGGCTTTCCAATTTCTAGCTGTGTGACTAGGCAGGTTGCTGAACCTCTCTGGATCTCAGCTTCCCCATTGGCACAATGGTCTCATCACTGTGCCTGTCCTCCCAGCTCCTGATGAAGATGTATCTTTTGGTAGAAGGGCTGGCCTGGCATCAGAGATGCGGCAGGCATAGGGTTGGGGTTAGTGCTTGTATATTTACAGCATATATCCCGGATGGCAGCTACAGCTACATGACCAGTTCGGCCAGTGAGTTCCTGCACAGCCTCACGTCCTCTGGGGCTCCTGGGGCTCAGGTCGTGTACTCCCAGGTGGAGGTAAGACCTTCTTGGAGGTAAGGCCAGCAGAGGTGCCTGCTGGGTTCTTGAGAACAGGTGGGATAGGTTCTCCTGGAAGGGGAGGAATAGCCCATGCTTGAAACAGATTACCTATGAATGTAGGTCTTATTATCTCTATTTCATACATGAGGCACTGGTGGCTCAGAGAGGTTAAGAAACTCGCCTAAAGCCACAGAGCCAGTAAGTGGCCAAATCAGGATTCTACATCCATGTCTGTCTGATTCAGAAGCTAGAGAAGACCTCCTTCATCCTATTCTTGGGGTCTGCTTTGAGTTGATGGGCCTGGGTCAGTGCCATGGTACTGAGGAAGGGGACAGATAGAGTTAAGAAGTGGCCCTCAGGGGATGGGGGTCAGGGTACCTGGCTCGTGGCAGAGGTTTTCTGGGGGAGCTGTCATCTGATTTCAGGTTTGCTCTGGAGGAGAATGCAGAGAGTGTACCCCAGCGGGAACATCACGAACAGGGCGGAATGGGAGTCGGCCTGGGGCTCGGGCCAGGGCGGATGCAGAGGAGTCAGGCTGGCTGATGGCCATGGGCCTTGGCTGTGGAGGAGGATCAGGGCAGCCCCCGGCTCTGGGCCCTCATGACCTCTCTGGCTTCACAGGAGCCGCAGCTACTGGGGGCTGGGAGCTCTGTGATCAGCTGCCTGCTGGAGGGCCCCGTCCGACTGGGTGCTGGGAGTGTCCTGCAGCACTGCCACCTTCAGGTGAGATCTGAGAGCAGGGGCAGAGCTAGGTCCAGGTTGTGGGGGCCAGGTCCTGTGTGTGTCCGGGGGTGCCCGTGCTGCCCACTCGAAATGCCTGCTCTCTCCCCTGCTAGGGTCCCATTCACATCGGCGCTGGCTGCTTTGTGAGTGGCCTGGACACAACCCAGTCCAAGGCACTGCACGGCTTGGAGCTGCGTGACCTTGTTCTGCAGGGACACCACATGCGGCTGCACGGCACCCCCGGCCGTGTCTTCACCCTCTTTGGCTGTCTGGACAGCTGGGAAGTAGGTGCCTGCCTAACTTCTCTCATCTTCAGGCTTTGGGGACCCAGGGTCCCATTCTCCTGCTCCAGTGCAGGGATAGGCTTGAGAGGGTGTGGCCAGTAGAGACTCACCATCCCTTTACCTCCCTCCTCATCTGCTCTGACAAGGCAGGCTGCTGGGGATTTTTATCCCCATTTTACGGGGCGGAGACCCACCTTGGGCTGCAGAGCCAGTTTTGGTAGATTGGGCCTAGAACCAGGATTCTGCACCAAGTTGCATACACCTGGGCAGGACTGCTGAGGCTCCAGGGCTTGACATGGTGTTCAGAATTTGCTGGCATATGTGCAAGTCTCTCCTTTCACCTCTTGAATAGCTCCTGGCCTTCCGGCCTTAGTATCCCTAGCCCCCTCCTGCGACCCTTGCAGCCCTGACTGTTTCCTCTTCATCCCCCAGAGACAGGAGACAGGAACATATCTCAACATATCCTGGAGTAAATTTTTCCAGAAGACAGGCATTCGGTAAGATCGATGGCTGTAACGGGCCTCTGTGGGCCTTGGCAGCCAGGGCAGCCTTCTCTAGGCTCATCCCCACCCTGGCCCCAGAGCGCCACCTGCCCTCTACCAGCCCACGGGGACTGGGATACCTTTGGGCAGCCTGATCCTCCCCAGTACCTTACCCCTGGTCAACTCCTAATCCATGGCTCTGCTCAGGCTTTGAGATTTTGTTCAGAGGCCTGGAAAGGAGGCATTTCACCTCCTTCCTTGAATTGTCCCTTTGTGTCTCCTCTAGAGGAGTTTGTCCTGCCCCATGAATTAGCCAGCCCCCAGCTGACAGGTGGTCAGGGCTTGATGAGGAAGCAGGAGCCTTTGCTTGCCTCCTGCTGATGGTCCTTCTCCCCACACCAGAAACTGGGACCTGTGGGACCCAGACACGCCCCCTGCAGAGCGTCACCTTCTCAGTGCCCGTCTCTTTCCTGTGCTTCACCCCTCGAGGGCCTTGGGGCCCCGGGACATGCTATGGATGCTAGACCCCCAGGAGGATGGGGGCAAGGCCCTGTGGGCCTGGCGGGCCTCGTGGCGACTCTCCTGGGAGCAGCTGCAGCCGTGCCTGGATCGGGCCGCCACACTGGCCTCCCGCCGGGACTTGTTCTTCCGCCAGGCCCTGCGTAAGGCTCGGCACGTGCTGCAGGTCCAGCAGGACCTCAGCCTGCGCCCGCTGATCAGGGCCGCTGTCAGCGAGGGCTGTGTTGGGCCCCTGCTGGCCACGCTGGACCAAGGTGAGTGCGCTGGGAATCTGTGCTGAGAAGCAGGACCCAGAGTTACCTGCCCTACTTGTCTTCTGGGTTGATGACCTGAGGGTACTGGAGAGCCATGAGACTTCAAAGCCACATTGAGACACAGTGGAGTTTACTTTTAGGTTTCTGGGAAGCTTCATCCTTGTCAGTAGAGGGTTTGGTGAGAGGCTGAGGCCTGGGGCTGAGCTTCTGGGTCCTGGGAGCCTCAGCTAACCCTACGTGTTCTATGCTGAGTGCTGAGACAGGTGAAGAGCTCCAGAGCCCCAGGGGAATGTGGCTGGCTCTACCTGAGGGCTCAGGCACACTGGCTGGGGATCAGGCAGTACCTCGTTAATGGTCCCAATAACTGGAAGATGATCCCCATTTAAGTTGCTCACCTATAGCTGGTTGGGGGTGGGGCTGAGACTGAACCTAGGTGGTTTGACCCCCCGATCTGAACTGTTAACCACTCTGGGCATCCTGGATCGGGGTGAAAAAGCACAGCTGGGCTGGGGCTGGGGCTGGGGCTGGCAAGATGAGGAGAACTTGGCCAGGCAGAGAAGTGGGGTGTGCACTCATGGGCATGGATACATCTTGGGTGAAAGCGAAGAGGTGTGAGGGATCCGGAGTGTTTGGGCATTATTGAATATTCTCTGGGGCAGGGGGAATTGGGGTGGATCATTTCCCCAGTCACCTCTGATTTCTGATCCCTCAGTTGCTGCTGGCACAGGAGACCCTGGTGTGGCAGCCCGGGCACTGGCGTGTGTGGCAGACGTGCTGGGCTGCTGGGCAGAGGGCCGAGGTGGTTTACGGAGTGGGCCGGCTGCCAACCCTGACTGGATTCGGCCCTTCTCATACCTGGAGTGTGGAGACCTGGCAGGGGGTGTGGAGGCACTTGCCCAGGAGCGGGACAAGTGGCTTGGCAGGTGGGCACTAATGATGTCAGAACCCATGGGAAAGCACCCGGTCATCCTTGGAGGCAGTAACGCGGAGAGAGGTGGGGCAGTCACTAGGGGTAGTCAGATCCCGAAGCCCAGAGAGTCCACCCCAGCTTGGGACTCTATGCCACCATCTCTCCCTTCCTTCTTGGCAGGCCAGCCTTGCTGGTGCGAGCTGCCCGCCACTACGAGGGGGCTGGACAAATCCTGATCCGCCAGGCTGTGATGTCAGCCCAGCACTTTGTCTCCGTGGAGCCAGTGGAGCTGCCAGCACCCGGGCAGTGGGTGGTGGCTGAGTGCCCGGCTCGTGTGGATTTCTCCGGTGAGCCCCTTGTGCGAGTGGGGGTGAGCATAGCTACCCTTGGGCTGCTTTGGCAGCCCCTGTGACCAGCTTGGTCTTGTTGAACTGCCGCAGGTGGCTGGAGCGACACGCCACCCCTTGCCTACGAGCTTGGTGGGGCAGTGGTGGGCATGGCCGTGCGAGTAGATGGCCGCCGGCCCATTGGGGCCCGGGCACGCCGCATCTTGGAGCCCGATCTGTGGCTGGCGACGGGGCCAAGGCAGGATGAGATGACCATGAAGATAGTGTGTCGGAGCCTGGATGACCTGCAGGATTACTGCCAGCCCCATGCTCCAGGTCAGGGCACCCAGGACACCTGCCAGTGGGGATGGCATGCACAGCCAGCTGGGGGATGGGGACAGAACTTTGGGGACCCTGCTGGCCATGGGAGTCTGGCCTGAGGACGAGCCAGTCTGGTTGAGGAGCATGTAGGTACAGGAGGTAGAGCTGACACATTTCCCATGTTGGGCAGCCCAGGCCTTTTTGTGACTTGGGGATGGGGCCTGTACTGCTGCTGGGCTTTTGTCCCCCAGATGAGCCCCATGCTGGGCTGGGATATAGTGGAGGTGAGGTGGTGTCTTCTTCTGCCGTTGGAAACCAAATGAGGGAGCTTGCTGTTGCTGGTCCCTCTGCAGGAGCTCTGCTCAAGGCCGCCTTCATTTGTGCGGGGATCGTGAGTGTCCATTCCAAGCTCTCGTTGAGGGAGCAGCTGCTGCACACCTTTGGGGGCGGCTTTGAGCTGCACACCTGGTCTGAGCTGCCCCATGGTTCTGGCCTTGGTAAGTGGGCCCTGTCCCCCTGCTACCAGCCACTCCGCCCCAGCCCTCCAGCCTCACCTTCGATCCTCCTCCCTGCCTTTCACTGGCAGAGAGAGCGGGTGGGGCAGGACTAGGCTGGGCAGAGCTGTTTCATGCTTGGCACCATCCTACCTGCTCTGCAGGCACCAGCAGCATCCTGGCGGGCACTGCCCTGGCTGCCTTGCAGCGGGCCGCAGGCCGGATGGTGGGCACAGAGGCCCTGATCCACGCAGTGCTGCACCTGGAGCAGGTGCTCACCACAGGTATGGGACTGCCCATGATGGGAGGGAGGTCACTGGCACTTTCCCAAGGGCCTCCAGAGGCTCCCCTGGGCTTATAGCCAGATACTGTGCTGCTCCTTCACATGGTTAGAGCTTCCTGTTTATCACTCTGACCTTCTCTGGTGGTTTTCAACTTGAAATATTTCTACCTTTAGGAGCACCTACCGAATGCCAGAGTCTGTGCTACATGTTTCATGTGTGTTAGGTTTATAGGTTTATTCCTTAACTTTGTTGCCTTCCAGGGCTGTCCCTCAGGGAGGGGCTGGGCAGAACTGGGTTTGGAGTAGGGGACAAGACCTTCAGCCTACCCTTCCAACCAACTTACCCCTCCCTTGGGCTATGGTCATTTGTGCCCACCTCCCTTCTCTCACACCAGCCATATGGGTGGGGCACTGAGGGCTTAGAACATGGCTGTAATCATAACGGAATGGTACTAGCCCCAGGCTTCCCCCTCCTTTTGCCAGTGTGGCCCCTTGGAATCCATGCACAATAGGGAGCAGCCAGAGGTTTGTCTGGTCCAATCCTGGGGTGCTCTGGTCACCTCAGGATGCCAGGCCTCATCGTGACTCTGGGAAGGAAACCGTCACAGAGATGTATAGATGCTGATTATGCTATCTTTTTTGGTCACTTTGCAGCCCAGCCTCCCTCCTATCATTGTAATGACTCACACCTCATTATAGGTAGTCATTAGCAAGAGTAGCAGACGGGGAGGTCTTTTCAGTTTTCTTCTGAGGTGCACCATTCAAATCCTTCATTTGGTCAACTGACCACTATTTATCGAGTATCTACTGAGTTTGGGCCCTGGGGATAAAATGAGCAAAAATAGGGCCCTTGCCTTCAAAAGTCACATGGTCTGTTGGAGACAGATGTTAATCAACAGCCATTCAAATGACAAATAAATATAAGCTGTGCTAGGCGCTCTGAAGGGGAGGGGCACAATTAAGGAGTTTTTGACATTTGGGGCCTGACACTACTATGTTTTGGCTGTAAAATTCCAGATGCCTTCTGCCATTTGCATTTTATAAATCCTTGCTGGTCTTTCTCCAAATACCATGGGCCTATCCCAGGACTATTTCAAGTTTTGTCATTTTTATAGAGCTTCAAGAGGAAAAGAGATTCATAACTTTCATTATTAAAGCAAGATGTGAACAGGCTTTTTCATGTTTGATAAGTTTATTTCCAATATCAGCACCCTTTATCAGAAAAGACAGGATGCAGGGGGCAGTTAGGCTGTAGGAAAAGTCCTACAACATTTCTCCTTGGGGGAGAGGTTAGTGCAAGGTCTTACCCTTCAGTGTGGTTCTACCTACACATCAGGTCTGCAACACAGTTTGGACCTTGTGCATTCCAAGCTTGACTCTGGAGTGAAATCCTTTTCCTTGCTGGAAAGGATTCCCTTGGGGCTTGACAATGTTGGGCTGATCCTACTCCCAGGGCTGGGGGCAGAAGCCGTACAGCTCACTTGGACTAGTTGAGGGGAGCTGTCTTCCCATGCCAGTCCCTGCCAGGTGTGCAGGGCTGGGAGAGGGATGTTAGGCCAGATAAGCTCCAACAGTGATGGACCCTGGGCTCCCAGGAGGTGGCTGGCAGGACCAAGTGGGTGGCCTAATGCCTGGCATCAAGATCGGGCGCTCCCGGGCTCAGCTGCCACTGAAGGTGGAGGTGGAAGAGATCACCGTCCCTGAGGGCTTTGTCCAGACACTCAATGACCACCTCCTTCTGGTGTACACTGGTAAGACCCGCCTGGCTCGGAATCTGCTGCAGGTGAGCCCCACCCCAGGAGGAAGGGAGGCAGAAGGCTCAGGTGGGCCCAGACCCTCATTGCAGCCTTCCTGCCCCATCTGCAGGATGTGCTAAGGAGCTGGTATGCCAGGCTGCCTGCTGTTGTGGAGAATGCCCACGGCCTGGTGCAGCACACCGAGGAGTGTGCGAAAGCCTTCCGCCAAGGTGAGGTGCTTCCTTCCTGAGGACAAGGACACTAGGAGTGCCTTGTTGCCCATGGGTCTTTGCAGACTTGGCATAGGCACCAGGTATTAGGCCTCCGGGGACAGAAGCCTACTGTGTCTTCTCCAGGGTCTCACACTTAGGTTGAAGCCACATCTCAGGATACTTGCATTATGGGGAAGAGGCTCGGGCCCCATAGCTGAGTGCCAGGGAATCAAGAGCCAAGTAGGGTTTCAAGTGGCTACACAGTTCATTTTTATTGAACACTATGCTGGGTACCATGCCAGCTGCTATGTGCACATTAGCCCTCAAACAACCCTGTGAGGTGGGCTTTATCACTTCTTTTACCAGCCATTGGTTAAGCAGTGCCTCTTGGCACTTAATTCAGTCTACAGATCGGCACTGAGTGAATATCCTGGCTCAGGCACACCTTCCCCTCTCTGCCCCCACCACAGGAAGCCTGCCTCTGCTGGGCAAGTGCCTGACCTTGTACTGGGAGCAGAAGAAGCTCATGGCTCCAGGCTGTGAGCCCCTGGCTGTGCGGCGTATGATGGATGTCCTGGCCCCCCACGTGCATGGACAGAGCCTGGCAGGGGCAGGCGGTGGGGGCTTTCTTTATCTTTTGACCAAGGAGCCGCGGCAAAAGGAGGCTCTGGAGGCCGTGCTGGCCAAGACTGAGGTACCTGATGGTGCTGGGTGATTGTGATGGGTAGGAGCCTTCACTGTGGTCCCACTGGCTAACCAGGGCTTACTACTGCAAGTCCCCCTGGCTCTACAGCCTCAGTCCAGCTTCCAGAATGCCTGAGATTTGCCCAGAGCCCTCTAAACACCTCCTGCTCTTTGCTCCCAGGGCCTCGGGAATTATAGCATCCACCTGGTAGAAGTAGACACTTGGGGCCTGAGCCTGCAGCTGCTGGGGAGTGAGACCTCAACCTGATGCTCCTGTCCTTCTGCAAGAGAAAGCCTGGAACTACAGCAGCCCCTTCCTTTGGAGTACTCAGCCTCCTCCTCCCCAGCCACCTCTTTGTGAATCTGTTACCAAAAGATGACGACCTGAGTTTGGACCCAGCCCCTGCTGGAGCTTACTGAAGCAGAGACCATGCATAGAAACAGGACTGTGACTTCCTGGTTGACAATGGTCTAGGCTTGGCCTCTGCTCCATTTGGACACAGGAAGGTCCTAAGCTCAGTGTCCCTGTGGCCTTTACAATTCCTATGGCCCAGCTTGGGCCTTGACTGTCTCCTTTTTCACGAGGGCCCTGGAAGAAGGGTATAGCAAACAGTTGTAGCAGGGGGTTGGGGTCTCTTGGTAAGACTGACCCCGAAGAAGACCTTTGGGGCATTTCTTGTGGCCTTCCTTAGAAGTCAGAATTTTGACCGAGTAGAGGCTTCATGCTCAATACTCAAAGGCTGACTTGATGGAGGTGTGGGAGCGGGGGTGGGGGTCCACATCCACATCCGTGGCAGTGAGCCTGTGCAGTCCTTCAGCAAGTCATTGCCAACCCAGGCCTTAACCAGTAACAGTATGACTGTGCCATATGACTCAGTGCCTGTGAGTAATGGGTTTTCAGGACTGTGACCTTGGAATAAATTCACTCTGCCCTTCAAGACTGTCCTCATAAAGCTCTTGTTCCTGCTGGCAATTCCCACTTCCACTGGCACTGTGGGAAACTGCCCTGGGGATGATCCAGCTTCTGGAAGGCCAAGGAGGTGGAAGAGGGTCTAGGATCGGATGAGGTGCTATCATGTGGGTCCTGGGAGTAGCCGTGTGCCACTGAGTGTGGGAGGAGGCTGAGGCTTTAGGCTTTTACCTTCACATTTCAGTGCAACTGGTGGACCTGTCTTGTTCTGAAGCATCCGGCCCTCCCAGGAAACAGCACACGGACATCTCTCCAAGGAGTATCTTTAATCAGGATGATCATAAACATCATATCCTCTCCTCAGAGTAAACCTAACTCCCTAGGCCCCCAGATGCATCCAAGTCCTTTGGGGCTAGCAGGGAGGCAGTCTGTTTGCTGTAGTGTCTGTGGACGAGAGCATGACCACCACGAAGAAGGCTGGCCTGCCTTGACTTTTCCACCTAATCAGGAGCCCAGGGGAACCCACCTCTCTTGGTGGGAAGAGGCTGCCCCCAAACTGCCACCCAGCTAGGTCTAGGGTAAAAGGTATAGTTACTGAGGCCTTGTTTCCATGCTGCCAACAGTGGACCAGTCTGGGCTGTCAGAACAGCCTTGCTCAGCTCCTTGGCTGTGGCCACTTAGGGAATGGTCCTGAAGTGTGATGGGCCAGGTGGGCTCACCCTGGCAGCTACAGGCGCAGCCTCTTGATGTCCTCGCTGCGGAAGTCTATGCGCAGAGCCAGCACTTGGCGTACTTCAACAGGGGTGAGGCGCCATGTCAATGGGCCAGAGTTGGTGCCCCAGTAATCTAGGATCTCGGTCACCTGTGGGAAGAACAGAGACAAGTCAGCAAGGAGGGAGCTATCCTGAGAGAAGGCCTTACGCTCTACCAGATTCCGAGCAGCAGTGCCCAGGACGGAGAAGGTGCCCTGCAGGGCTGGGCTGATGGCAGACATGGTTTTGAGGGAGTGGCAGGGATCTAAATTTTGTCTCTGCCTCTCTTCTCAGACACCTTGTCCTGGCTAGGCCAAGGGAGCCCCACCTACCCGCTCCAGATTGAGGATTGTAGCCATCTGGGAGAGCCGGGCAAACTTGTCTCTGATGGTCCAGGTGGTCACTGTGGTAAGGTAGGCAATGAGTGACCTCAGCTCCTTGTCAAACTGCAGACCACCCAGCTGCAGGGGAACAAAAACCGAGTCACTGTTTAAGGCCTGGCCCTCTGGCCAAGCAGGACTAGCCCCCAATTTCCCTCAGTGCTGGACTGCAAGGCCATCTGGGCTTCTGGTGGTACCCTGTGGCTGCAGTCAGCTTCAAGGCCTCAGAAGCCAAGGCAGCACTGGGCTTAGATAGGTAGGGCCTGGGGGTAGCAGACAGGAGACACAAGTCCTGGGATAGCAGGACTCATCTTCCTCAGAGGAGAAACAACAGAGCTGGAGACCTGTGCTCCCTTGACCTTACCCGATTGAAGGTAGATTTCAGCACCACTTTCTCTAACTCGACTGCAACAAAGCTGGTCATAAGGTTGGTCAGACTGTCGTAGATGACTGGAGACAGGCTGGCCTACACAGAGAGACTAGACATCAGTGGGAGTCCCACCCATCCACTCTGCCCTCGGGGGGGGTAGGGACAGTTACGTGAGGTCACTGGGGAGTGTTTGTACTGGGACTTGGAAGGGTTTTCAGGGCTCCCCGCAGGGGTGTGATGAGGAGATGCAGTTTGTTGGTTTGGACAGAGGTGGATAATTCCATAAGCTGGTCCCTAGAGCCTGTGCTCACCTTGAACTCCGCCATTTGCTGCTGCAGGTTAAGGATGAACTGTTGTACCCAAGGATCATTGGCCTCATAGTCATTGAATTCTTCCTATTGTTAGGAAGTAAGGTGGGTCACTGGGGGCTTCTCCAAGAAGCACCACGCACCCCCATCCTACTTCCACCCCTCTAAGAAAACAGGAGAAGAGGCCCTTTTTCCCCTGTAGCGTCTGACTCATCCAGCTTGGACACCCTGGCTAGCAGTAAATACCACTACTTCTCCATCACACTTCCCACCGGGAAACAGCCTCAGGCGGTTGTAGCAGTGGCACAAACAACACAGTAAAGCTCCTAGCATTATACTCCCTCTTCATCTCATGTTCTACAGGAAGAATCATTGGACTTAAAAAAAAAAAAAAAAGGGGCTGTCTATGATAGGTAGGGCAAAAAGAGCCTCAATAAGAAAGAATGCGTTAGGTCAGGGCAAACTCCCTTGGGATGTTTTTCTGAGCCCTTCTCCTGTAGGAACAACCTGTTTCCTGGGAGGAAGCTAGGCTGTGAGGGTGAGGGAAGTGGGCCTGAGACACATGTAAGGTGTAGTCTGTTCAGACAGGACAGCTCCACTGCCCTTCAGCTAGGGGCTGGGGGAATGAAGGAAGTCATCCTGGGCTTGATGGCTGTTTGTGGTCAGGCTGACCTCCTCGATGTTGTGGGAGACAGAGAGAAAGTTGTTGATCCAAGGCTGCGCCTGAGGCTTGATTGCTGTGCTGTTTAGCTCTGCCAGCCCTTCCTGTGATGGACAAGGCAGAGGCATCAGACCCAGAATGTGCGCACACCCATCCTTTCCCTTTTTCCTCCTCCTCAGATCTCTTGACTGCCAGGGCATTCTTCCAGCTCTGAGGCTATCTGCAGGCCCTGTCTGAAGTATAACATAGATAATGCTGATAAAAAGCCAGGAACAACTGGTTCCTTTCCAGATCTGTGCAGATTCAGGTCCAGGCCAAAGATAAGGCCTTGAAGGTTGGTTTGTAAACTCTCAAGGGAAGAGAGATGAGTGCCTGGTACTAGGCAGCACCTGTGGCTAGGGTCAAGCAACAGGTCCGAGTAACCACGTGGTTTCATTTCCTCACAGCAGCTGAGGGCTCTTGGCACTGTGGGGACCGAGTGGAGATTCTAGAGGACCAGAATGCTAGTCTGTCAACATGATGATTCCTGAAAAACCGACAGGGCCTTTTGTCTCAAGGGACTTACACAACTTTGGTGGCTTGCATGCTATCCCTTTACCTCGCCTCCCTGTTTCTTTAAACATGGTGCCCATGATAAGCTGGTAACAATCTTCTCGGAACAACACCCAGGTACAGAATTCAGCCAGCTGCTGAACCTGGGGCTTACCTGCAAGAGGTCTCGGAATTTGTTGGATACAGCAGCCAAGTCAGAAAGGCAGCTGTCAAACTTGGCCTGGGCCTGCTCCCCTCCAATGCCCTGGCTGAACAGCTTGGTGCAGTCACTCTAGGAGAGAACACCCAGTTTTCAGGCTTCTGAGCATGGGCCATGGGACAGAGGGGAGGGCAACATACAATCAGCCATTTCTCTTACTGTAGCCTGCTTTGGGAGATAAGGCCAATCCTAGGCAAGAGCCCTGGGTGGGTTTCAGGAAACCTCGATTTTATCGTGGTAGCTAGCTACTTGGCTCTTACTTCCCCCTTTGTAATCCAGGGGTACCAGTGCTAGGATGTGAATAAAACACAAATACCAGGCATTTTTTCACACCGTTAAAGTCAGATGTTCCTAGGTTCAAATCCTGGCTCAGCCACCTATTAGTTGAGTGACCTTGGTCAAGTGATTTAAAGTTTCTGAACTTTAAATTCGCTGTCTATAAGATGGGAACACAAATTCCTGCCCCCTTGGTGGTTGTGAGAGTTGGATGAGATGATGCACCAAGTGCTTAGCTCAGTGCCTGGCATATAGTAGGCACTAAGGAGACTAGCTATTGTTATAGTTTCTGCTTTTTAATATTGTGGTCTGGCAGCCCAAGGGAAATCATCATGGTCACAGCTACAATTAAGTGCTTACCGTATGCCAGGCCTTGTTCTAAGCATTTTATTTTTATTAAGTAGGTACTACTACTGTCTATTGGGGCACAGAGAAATTAATAGCTTATCTAAAAACACACAGCAGTAAGTTGTGGAGCTGGGATTCAAGCTGGGTATTCTGGCTCCAGAGTGCTTGTTCCTAATCCCTACACTATAGCCCAGGTGTAGAGAACTCCACAGGGGCAGCAGCTTAAAGGTCACTGAGTTTGGGTTGCCAGCTAACCACATTTCTTGTAGCCCCCTTAGAAAATTTGCGGTTTTGCCTACTGTAGGAGCAGCAGAGAAGAGTTGCAAAGGGACTGAACAGTCTAGTAGGCAGAGGTCCTTCATTCCTATAGCAGCTCTGATCTTTATTATCTTTAGCCATTTAACCTTGTCTATAAAATGGACATCATGCTACCTGACCTGCTTATCTAAGAGGGTGCTGATGGACTGAGGAAGAACACAGGTGAAATGCAAATCTAAAGGGGGTAGGATTTATGGGACTTGTTTTTAGCTCTTTGCTATCCCTCTTTTTCTTTCATTTAGCTATTTCTAGCTCAGTTCTGAATTCCTAACATTTCCCAAAATTCTACTTCAAATACAACAGGCTAATGTTAAGGATGAAGTCAGGAATATAATCAAAGATGCCATGACTTACAAACACTGATGACAGTCACCTTGTTCAATGCTGACACTCACCACCACCAGCCTGCATGTTGAGCCCTGTGCCTCTTCAGCAAAGTAGCCTCCTGAGTACAAGTGCCCACTAGGGTGGCAGGACCCTGGCCTCCTCCTTTCTCAGAGGCAGAGTTTGGGAGTGGCAAAGAGTTGGGCTCCTCATTTTTTAACACTTAAATCACTCCATGCCATTATCTGTAACTATTAATATATAATATCCATTCCATTATCTGTAACTGTTAACTACCACTGCCTGCCTCTTATGTACCACCCCGTGGGGCAGATACCATGCTCCCTGTGTTACAAATGAGGAAACTGAGGCTCAGTGAGGTTACAGAACTCATGTCAGGCCACACAATTGGTCAGTAGTCAAGTGGAGATATGAACTCAGGGGTATGTGACTTCCAAGTCTAAACAATTTTCACTATACTATGCAACCTTCCTTTAAAAAATGGTAACAGCAACCGGCTTTGAACAAGGTTTGGGAACTCTACCCCATCTTAATTTCTTACATTTATAAAGGGCTTTACCATTTTTATAATGCTTTCAACCATTTTTTTTTTATTATTATGCCACCCAACAAACCCAAAGTAGGGCAGGATAAAGATCTGTATCTCATTTAATAGATGAGAGAACTAAGGCCTTCAGAGTTAAGGGACTTGTCCAGTGTCACGTGCTAAGTATGTCACATGCTGGAAGATCTCATTTGAATTCTGATCTTCCAACTCTTGGGAGAGAGCTCTTCACATTGGTCCAGAGGTGCCTTGCTACCTCTTGATTCACATCAATCACTACTGAATCACCTCAAGGGCTCTGTAGAGCTGGCTCAAAGCCAGGGAATGCCAGTCCCCACCAGGATGAGAGTACAGGGCTCCCTTTCAAAATGAGGCCTGGCGGGGGTGGGAGTGGGGCTGGGGGTGGGCTACAGTGGCTGAAAACTGATAGGCAATTTCCCCAGTACCTCCAGTGTCTTCTTTAGAGTAGAGATGTTTTCACTGCAGATTTCCACATTGTTCAGAGTCACCTGGGAGAAGAGGAGAAAGAATGAACTTCTTGCTTATCGTGTTTGTACCCCCACTCCAGTGCCAGACTGGCTGACAGCTATACTCCTGAGACTCAGATGAGGGCTGAGGAAGGCCCACAGCACTGTCACTAGGCAGGGTGCTCAGGTGTTAGGTTGGGCAGAACAGTTAACCAGGTTTGCCTTTTCTCCTATGCCTGACGCAAGGCAGCAAAGCCAACTTGACCCAACGTTTCAAGTCTTTCTTCTCCATGTTTAGGCACAAAGGTCTGGGAAAAGTCCTGGCGCTTCAAACCTCAAGTCCAGGTCAGTGATGCCAAGGCTGATACTCATAAAAGAAATCCACCCAACAGGCATTTTCTCATCCATTATCTCCCTGCTCTGCCAAATACCCTCTGCAAAATGAGTATTATCAAGCCAGCTTATAGGTGGGAACGAGACTCCTCAGAAGGTGAAATGTTTCACCAAAGTCAGTTAAGAATTGATTCAGCAAACATTTACCTAGTGCTCACTTTGTGCCAGGCACCAAAGAGAAAGCAATAAATTGAACAGACAAAATTCACCCCCTCACAGAGTTTACAATCTAGAAGTCAGATAATATATGTATTATATAATATCAGGTAGTAATAAACACCACAAAGAAAAATAAAGCAGGTAAGGGGACAGCAACTCAAGAGAGTGACAAACCACAGAACTAGAGTCAGGATCAGAATTCAGGTCTCCTGAGCACTATAGGCCAAGGGCTCCTTCTCTCATAATTCATTTGACTATTAAGCAAACTGTAGAAATAATAGAAATAATAATAAAAAGCAGCATGTGACAAAAGTGATAATTAAGGCACAAATGGCTATGGCCATTTCGAGGAAAGAATAAATATTTTAGTCTGAGGTATTCAAGGAAAGCTCCATGGCAGAGATATTTACTGAGCTGAACTTAAAAAGCTGGAACATAATTGACAGGAGATGAGGATGAGTACATTTCTCTATTTCCCTAGCCTCTCCTTAGCCCATTGTCCTGTTTGATATTTTCTCAATGGTACTTAGGATGATCCGATACCACCTTGTTTGTTTCTTGCCTGTCTTTCCCACATCAATGACACTCCACGAAAGCAGGAATTTAGTCTGTCTTCTTCACCGCTGTGTCTCTAGTAGAGCACTGTCCAACAGAACTTTTTTGGTGATGGAAATATTCTAAATCTGAGCTATCCAGTATGGTAGCCTCTAGCCACATGTGGCCACTGAGCACTTGAAATGTGGCTAGTGCTACTCAGGAACTGGATTTAAAAAATTTAAATTTAAATAGCCACTTGTGGCTTATTGCTACCATATTGCGCAGTGCAGCTCTAGGACCTGGAATAGTGCCTGATATATAGAAGTTTGTAATAAATATTTGTTGAATGAGTGAATGAATGTATATGGAAAAGAAATAACATAAGCAAATGCAGTGGCAGAAAACCCCAAAAGGTATTCGGGGATCAGGAGAGTCAATGCACGGACATGTGCAGGGACATGGAAAGAGGTGGAACTGCTGAGGTGGGTGAAGTCAGACTGGGACTTGGGTGCTATGCTGTCCTATGGATAATGGGGTGGCACTAAGGATTAAAGCAAGTTAAAGCCACATGTGCACAGTTTTGGTTTGGGAATACTAACCAAGAGGCTGTGTTGGGGAGGAATTAGAGTTTGAAAGGATAACAGAACCTCTGAACTGGTGTGCTGGTGGCATGACCAGGAAGGTAGGGGTGAAGTAGGGAAGAGCTAATTTTCAAGAGACGAGTCAGGAGCTTCAGGATTTCAGGGTAAAAGGAGAATCTCGAAACCCCAGAGACTGAGATTAGAACATTCCTCTTGTCTTCCCACGAATGTTTCTGTCATCAGTGTCCTACAGCCAATACTAAAAAATCATGCTGCTGAGAGTGTTAAGGCTGCTTCCACTGTGGATGGGTAAGACTTAAGGCCTGTCATTAGCATTCCACAACACAAGGCTGCTAACATGACAAGCTTCCAGGGAAAAAACTGCATTGTCATGACAGCTCAAGGATGAAGACTACAACATAAATGTTTCCAAGGCATTTATGGGCACCAAGAATAATCTGTCATGAGGGGAAAATGGATTTGGGTTCAAATAGTGTTGCTTTCAAAGTTTCCTTGTATCAACAGCCCTTGCAAGGACTCACTCACTGGTCTTATCCCAGCTCATGGTGAATGATATGTCAGTACCACTGGGGAATTCATCTTGACAGATAAATGAATCAAGGTGATATAAGAAATAGGCCCTGTGATGGTAGTGATGATGTTTCAAGTACTTGGCATCCGAAAAACTAGAAACCTGTCACCAAGCATTGAACAGCATCTTTCTTGTTGGCCTTATTATCTTCTGGGTCTTCAAACAATGAAACTGAATGGGAACAGCAAATGCAAGAATGCACAGTGGCCAGCCTATTGGGGACCTGTGGAGTCCCCAAGTAGAGGAAAACAGGACTAGAGTGGCAGGATGGGTCAGATTCAAGAGGCCTTCAACAAAACACCTTGCAAAGACACCTAGCTTTGTTGTGGTAAGTAGTAGCAAGGAGTCATTTCTGAGCAGAGAAATGAAAGAATGAAATAAGTTCTGTAAAAAATGAAATGGAGTATTCACTTTGGCAGCACATATACTAACATTGGAACGATACGAATATTAGCATGGGCCTTGCACAAAGATGACACACAAATTCATGAAGTGTTCCATATTTTGGGGAGAATCATTTCCTAAACTACGTAAATGTCTAACCATTGTACTGTATACTTGAAGCTAATAAAAATTAAAATAAAAAAATGAAAGGGACTGTAAGCGAAATGAAAAATTTAAGTCAATCCACAATCACATGAAGCTGGTTAAGACATTCTGGCAAAGTTCTCCAAAGGCACCACAGTCAGAGGCAAGTTTCTTGGAGTTGATCCTCTTTTTTTGGCAACCACGACATCCCAGATCAACAGAACTCATGCCCAAGAAAATATTTTCAATGACAGGAAGAGTGTAGGGCTGCCTAAACAGCCGTGGGATCTGAAAACTAGTTACTGTGGGTTGCCTTACACAGAGACAAGGTAGATATTAGTATGTTTAGGTTTCTGTATCAGAAGTAACAGCTCTGAACTCTTTGGGAGTTAAGAATCTGAAAAGCTAAGGACTCTGCCTCCACACACACACACAAAAATACATGTACATAGTTTTGCACCTAACCTCAGGGTGTTCTGAGACCCCATATGTGGACTTTTGATTGAGAGCTCTGCTACTGGATGTTTCCTTCAGCCTCTGAATCTCAGGGGCCAAGAAGACTCAGAGTCTAGCCAACGTGAGGGTGAAGCAGAGTGACCTCTGACAGTACTGTTCCCACTCATGTCAAGACAGCAAGCGCCAGAGAGGGTTGATTGTGAGCTCAGGACTCACCTGTATTTTCTGGCTCATTACAAACTACCTGTTAACCTGCATAAATCCTTTCATTCTTCCATGCTTCTCCTTTGCTAGCTGTCATGCAACTGGGAAGACTCACTCCATCATATCTGTCATCATATCTGGGTAGCTCAGGGCTTTAATAAGGTAAACTTTCTGAAGAAGTTGAAAGCCTAAGATGTATGCTAGAAAAGCAGTCCTGGTAGGTTTAAATGATCAGCACCCACCCATACTCGGGGATCGTCCTCAGAGAATCAGTCTGCAGGCTTGGCACAGTTGGTTCTGTGGCAGATGTAAGCCAAACTTGATACTCAGTGGAGCCTGTTAATAGCTGGGCAGTGCTCTTGGAAATGAGTACCGGGGAGAGCTGAGACACCCAGACTTCCAGGCAGTGAACGGTACATGTCCTGGCTCAGGCTGCTCAGAAATAGGTCCCTGGGTAAGAAATGGTTTCAGAACCTTCTAGGAGGACCTTTCCTTAAAGGAATTTTCCTTCTACATAGACACTGAAGGAAAAGTCTCCAGTTTAAGGCCAATTACACTGTGGCTTAGAGGTCATAGTTTAACTTCTTGAGATAAACCAACCCAGCTGCCGGCAGCTGGGGCTACGTACCAGGAAGGATAGCTTGGCCTCATCAGTGCTCTCAATGCCTTTTGTGTCAAATTTGCCCTGTTGGAGGCTGCTGTGCATGATATTCACAGCACTTGTCACCCCACGCTGGATGTCCTGTAAGGTGGTGGCTGGGAAGCCCATCCGCAGCTTGTTACACAGAATGTCCCTGGGGGAGCAAAATGGCACATAGGGATTGATGGGGACTAACAGTGCTCAATATGGCCTTCAGGACAGCAGGAGCAGAGGGCCCATTACCCTGACCTGGCACCACAAATTCCTATTTTGGGAGAATAACCAATCCTTGAGACTACTGAAGGAGATCTTGTGCAGCCCAGTAAGGTATGAAATCTTAAGGGATAGAATCTCCCTAAGCCCCAGTTTCCTCATCTACAAATCGGAGCTAATAGTTCCTACCTCATGGGGTATTATTAGGACTGAATAAGAGCAGATCAGCTTAGTGCCTGGCCTGCAGCAATGGTAGGTATGATAGTTAATACTACAACTACTGCCTTCATATGAACTACCTGTTTTCTTTCCTAGGTCTGAGGACCAATGACCCCTCCCATCTAGTCCAGGAAACGTAGACTTGGCCTATAAGGTATCTGACTGCTGTGCAGCTATGTGGAGCCAAGGATGTTGTGCTATAGATGGGAGCTTATATCCTATATAGAACTGAACTAGTATCAGAAGGAAAAAAAAGAAGAAACAAGTGGGCCTCAGGAATTAATCACTATTAGGACCTTCCTGCCTTCTAAAAAGGAGAAAGGACATCAACCCTACCTGAAGTCAGACTCCAGTTCTGTGGTGGCAAGGTTGATCATGGCACAGAGACAGTCGATGCTGGAGCTAGACAGAGCCCGCCCAATGCACTTCTTGACAATGTAGAAGACATCATCCACCATGCTGGATGTCAACTGGCCCTTCTCATAGGTGTCCAGAGCTACAGCCTATTCAAAAGGCAAAATACCCAATAAGGACCCCAGTTCTACGTGTCCAAGATAGTTCTCGAACAGTCTCTGGTTCTGCTTCCTTTTCTATACCTAATTCAGGTTTTTCCTTGCATGGCTTATTCTGGTCACAGCTTGGTGTGGATACTCCTTGTTAAATTAGCTCACTTCCCTATCGATAACTATATTATAAAATTAAGTATTTAGGGACTTTGCCTTGAGGACAACTGTTACCTGGGATTTAAGACATCAGGAGAGGCCCTTCTTCCCTGAGACCCCTCACTTACATACCTCCAGAAAGGCAGGGAACAAGTAGGCTCTCTGAGGAGCTGAGGTGTTCCTTTTTGATCCTTGGGAAAGAAGTCCCAGCTGGGTCTACAAAGAGCATGACAACTGCAAAGCGTAACAACTAACCATACCAAGTGTTGCCACTCATTTTGCATGCAAGGGTATTCCAACAGGACCAAGAAACATGACATGCCTTGACCATTTCCTTCAGCCTGGTTTCTTGGACAGAAAGCCCATTTCAAAGGGATGGTATCCTCTGTCTTACCTTATTGACAGTCTCCCTCATGAAGTACTCCTCCATGGTAATATACAAGCCAATTAGCTCCTGCATGGTGCAGCTCAATAAGCAATTATTGAGGAGTTGGTCCAGACACTTCTGGTGCTCTAAGGGACAGCCAAGAAAGAATACTCACTTTTCTGCCTCAAGGGGAATAGATCAACCTTTTTTAATTTTTCAGGTTCCTTTCTAGTCTTTATTCCAAATCTGCACATAATTCACATGGTTATAATCACAGTATAGGTATAATTTTGTACTGTGCTTTTAAAAATTATATTTTTAATGTTTCTACAGTTTTTTTACCTCACTTATTTTTAACGTCTATGATATTTTATCCAGTAGACAGTCTAAATTTTTCAAAACTATTCTCCTATTTTTAGAAACCTGGGTTATTTCCAAATGTTTTGTATTAATAGAGGTAATTGGAGATCACAGTAATTGGAGATTGTAGTGAACATTTTTGTTCAAAGAACTTTTTACCTCTTTTCCATTATTTTCTTAGAATTAATTAGTAAGACTCAAAAGATGTAAGTTTCCAGGGTAAACGCTGAAATATACAGGGTATAAAACATTTCATTCTCTAAACCAGTGCTGTCTGACAGAATTTTCTGTGATGATGGAAATGTTATCTGTGTTGTCTAATATGGTAGCCACTATTGAGCAATTGAAATGTGGCTAATATGAATGAGAAACTGAATTTTTAATTTTATTTAAATTTAAATAGTTACCTGGGGCTCACAGCTACTGTATTAGACAGCACAGCTCTCTCAACAGTGGCAGTTATCAATAACAATGAGCACCAAATGAACAAACATCCTTTAAATACCAATTCAAAACAATGCCACCTGGGCCAAATAACTAATTGCCCTGCCATGTGTTACTGCCACAAACCATGTAGAATGCCACAGATACTGGGTTGGTTTCAAGTCTCCAGTTCAGGGAATTCTGAAATCCTTGCCCAGCAGGAATTAAATGGTCTTCTTAAAAACCTGGAGGGTAAGTCTGTAAATGAAATAGCACTGTGCCACCCATTTTTTTCGATGTGTTTATCCCTTCAAATATTCTAACTAGGAGAACTGGGAGACTGAGGGAGCGGGTGAAAAGCTTTCTTTACACTATATGCTCTTTTTGTATACTCTTTCTTTGTACTATATACTCTTTTCTAAATGTTGAGGTATAATTTATGTGCCATGAAATTAACCCATTTTATCTATATGATTAAAAGATTTTTTAGTAACTTTTATAGAGTTTTACAACAATTGTTATAATCCAGCTTTGAATATTCCTATCACTCCCAAAAGTTCCCTGGAAGTTGTGTATATTTTTTCTTTCCTTTCTTTGTATCTATCTGTCTATAACATGCATATATCACCTATCTAAATTGATAAGGAGCATAGTGTGGGGAAAAGATCAGAGGAAAAATAGTTTAATTATTTGGGGCATTAGCCTTCCTAGTCTCTAAAATGATTAGATGGCTTCAAAGGCCTAGACCAATTCTCAAATTCACTTAAGTGCAAATTTCCTCCTGGGAATCAATTTGACCATACACCCCCAGATGCTAAGAAGCTGTAATTATTCCCTTATTAAGAGATCTGTGGCATAACAATGAAATAACAGTGCCAACTATATCCCAGTCTTTCTCGAGAATATGGAAAACTCCTTTTACCTTGCTTTACTTCTTCTGAGGCCATGGAGTCCCCCACCTCAAAATCAGAGCTGATTCTTTTCCTGAGGAAGCGTAAGTACAACTCACTGCGGGCGTTCATTAGGGTGACTTCAGTCAAGATTGGGTCTAGTTCCCTGAGACATACAGAGAAGAAATAAGCAGGATACTGGATTCGCTCAGATATAAGAGCTACATGGCAAACAAAGTCCCAAACTTCTGCTCCCCACTGGGTCCAGAAGATTTCTTCAGATGGTCATAGTGGCTTTGCTGACCCAATTATAGTCAGAGACAGCTGTCAACCACATATTCCACTTACATGTTTCACATGAATCATTCACTCCCTAAAATCCTGCCAGGACTAAATAAGAGACTGGAAGGTACGTTTTCATTAGCAGTTTGAGCAAAAATTATCAATGCCTCGCATGAAAAAAAAACATATCTCCCCAACCTCTTGTTTAGCTGTGGTAGGATTTTGGAATACTCCATTAAATTGTCCCATGCTTATTCATCTACTCAGATGAACAGCCAAAACAATCTTGAGAAAAAAAGTTGGAGGACTCACACTTCCTGATTTCACAACTTACTACAAAGCTACAGCAATCAAAATAGTGTGGTACTGGCATAAGGATAGACCTATAGATTAACTGAGAATCCAGAAATCTTTGCATTGATGGTCAACTGATCTCCAAGGAGAGGCTAAGACAACTCAACAAGAAAGGAATAGTCTTTTCAAAAAACTGTGCTAGGATAACTGAGATCCACATTAAAAAATGAAGTTGAACCCCTACTTCAGTTTATGTAAACAAATTAACAAATTAAGTTGTTTTCCACGCTGAAGTCCAAGAGATCTTTTCAAAACTGAAATCTGGTCTTAGCATAATCAAGATTTCCATAGCTCTTAGGATAGAAGATCTGGAATGGCCTGACTCTAACAACCTCTTCAGATCATCTCATATCAGGCTCTCCCCAACTCTCTGTACTTCAACTATGCTGCCCTTCTTTCAGTTTTTCAAATATACAGGGTCTTTGAACATGCTTTTCCTGCTCTACCTGAAATACTCTTTACCTCTTACTACTACTTACTCTTAAGGTCTCAGATCTAAGGTCATTTCCTCAGGAATTTTTCCTTGAACTTCATCAGTTTAGATTATATCTCTTTATTACATGTTCTCCCATAGCCTACACTTAGTATATCATAGTGGTTAGCAGCATGAACTCTAGAGTCAGACTTTTCTTGGCTCTGCCACTTTCTAGCTGGATGACCTTGGGCAAATCACTTAAGCTGTCTAGGCTTTGGTTTCCTTATCTATAAAAAATGTTTATGGATTAAATCAGTGATTCTCAACTGAGGGTGATTTTACCTCACAAAGAACATCTGGCAGTATTTGGAAACATTTTTGGTTGTCATACAATTACAGGGTGTTACCAGAGTCTAGTGGGTCAAGGCCAGGGATGCTGCTAAACATTTGACAATGCACAGGATAGTCCTCCATAATGAAGAATTATCCAGCAAAACACCAACAGTATAGATGCTGAGAAAGTCTGGATTAAATGATTTAATATTTCTTAGATATTTAGAACTATGTCTGGTATGTAGTAAAACACTATGTGGTAGGTACTACTAGCATCTACTTTATTGACCAGAACTGCCACAAAGAATTAGGTCTGTTTTGCTCTCTTTGCTTGCTGCCATATCCCCAGTGCCAAGGACCAGTGCCTGGCATGTAATGTGTACTCGATAAAAATTTGCTGATTAAAAGGATATAGTATTATAATTTTCGATTTTCTTTTAACAAGCACATATATATTTTTTTTTATTAGAAGAAAAAGCTTAAAATTTTAGGACAGTAGTTAACCTTTGAAGGAGGCAGAGGAGGAAAGTCAGGTTGGGGGCTTAAAAGTATTGGTAATGATCTATTATTCTTTATAAACCATGTATGTGTTACACATATGTCTTTTTTGCAGGATAAATTCCATTAAAAAAAAAAAGAATCATGGATAAAACATTTCTAAAACAGACCGCATTGTAACATAGTATCTGAATTATACATGATTCAACACAAATTGTTATGGACTAAAGAAAAGATGATTACCTTGGTTCTATTTTTTCTGTTGCAGAATTTTTCATCAAGTTGTTCTGGACATGCCGGAACTGCAATACACCACAGAAATGTCATCGCTCTTCCCCACCCTCCTGTTTGCCTTTTGCTGATCACTCCACACTTCTAGCATATAAGAATGTTTAGGTTTAGTTTACTTAACAGGTAAGCCAAAAGCAGGCTTTCAAGATGATGAGTCAGAGATTTACTTTTGATTTAGATTCTAATTCTCTCCTCTATTATTGCATTTAAAAAGGATGCTAACAGTGTTCCAAAGGATTACTGCCTAGAGTCTCCCCCAGTTAAAATCTTTTCTCCTAGAAATACAATTGTGTGGGACTACTCCTATTTCTAAGTCCTACTCTTACTTTTGCTACTCATAAGAATGGAAAAATCAAGTTCTGAAAAGAAAATGTTACCTTTAGCACTTAAGGAACCTTCACAAATAAAATTCTCATTATACTACCAGAAGGCACAGTTGTACATCCTATGATATAGAGAATGGTTTAATGTTACCACTGCGTTCCCTTCAGGAAGACCTTGCTAATTCCTTCTTGGTTTTGTACTAAGGCCACTGTCATCTTGACAACACCTTAAGTCCAAAGTAAGCTGGTGATGGGCAAAGTGGAGGCCAGTATGCATTCAGCATTTATGTATTTCCTGCTGAATCTTTTTTCTTTTTCTCCCCTCAATTTATTCCATTCAGCATTTCTGGCTGCTTCCAAACCGCTGTAGCTTCCCCTGCTCACCTGTTGGTGGTAGTTCCTCTGCTTGATGAACTTGTCTACCACTTTCTCCACCTGTCTGTCACATTCTACCTGCAGATATTTTATCAGGCTATAAAGTTTCCCTGGTCCATAATAAGTTTCCACTATTGGTTGGTGAGTTTCCACAATGCGGGCAATCCCTAGAAAGAAAAAAGTGAGAGGGTTAGATTCCAAATATTCTTCCCACAAAATAAACTCTTTTCTTCCAGCCAGGACTGACTCAGGGTCTCACTCAACATGTTTTGGTTGTCTCATTGCCTCAAATGAATAAAAAAGTTCTTGTCAGTGCTAGAAGTTGCTAAGCAAATTTATCTGTTAAATATGCACAATGCTTGGTATACCAGCAGGCATTTCATAAATTATACTGATAATTTCTATAGGAGTATTTTTAAAAATCAGCATTGCTTTCTTCCCAGTAATTTATTTTAGGGTTAAATTTATTATTAGAGTTTGGTCTTGAGGGCTAGGGAGGCTCAAACTAATCTTTGCTAATCACACACTAAATTGGGAAGTTAATTCTCCAATAAATCAGTACATAGTGAACGATGGGATTAAAGACATTAGGCTAGTGGGGATAGAAGAAAAGCTATGATGCTGGTGTTAATGTCTCCAGTCTCCCTAGAGTGAAGAGGCTTGCCTTCAAACAAGAGAGTGAGTGTATCTGCAAAGATGACTGCAGCTCTTCGATCACTCATGTCCGTCCCTAGTACCAACAGCAGATTCTCCTCAGCTTTACTGGCCACCTAAAAAAGAAAAAGAAAGGAATCTATATATATTTCTCAGACTAAAGGCCAGCCTCAGTTTTCCCAAAAAACTTCTCATTGGCTTTCTTTTTCTCATGTTTCCCTTGATGCTTGAAAGTCTAGGCAGCACATAGGAACTTCTCTGAAAGCTCTGGGTTGTTTGAGCCTCAGGAAGGACAATGAATTGAACACAGTGGTAGCTCTTCTTCCATTGAGAGGTATAATGCTTTCTTTTTCTTTGAAAATACATACCGCCATTAGCCAAGGGAGAGAGTCCCCAATTTCAATAATCATCTCAAAGTGTAATTCAAAGTTATCATTAGTGGTGTTACATTGAGCAGGACAAGGAATCTGAGCACTGCTGTGAAGGGACTTTTAAGGGACTAAAAGTATAAGCCATTCAAGGTCCCAGATGACAAAATACTAATTAAAAAAAAATACCATAAAGCAGTTGTATGTTATTTTTAATAAATTAACTTTTCAGAATGGGTAAAACACAAACGTTTAAATGTTCAAAAAGAACAAAGGAGTGTTTGGTGAAAAGTCGTGCTTCTTCTTACTCTTGGTTTCCTAATCCCCCTTTTCAGAGGTGATCACTGTTAACCCTTTCAAAAATATCCTAAGCTTATATAAGCATACATCTTTATTGCTATGCCCCTCATTTTAACAAACCACATATGTTAGAGAGTGAAATATGTCAGTACATATGGAATTGTCTTATTTTTCTTAATGGCAAAAGTGTGTTCCATTATAGAGAAGTTGGGGGGGGTGGGAGTAGGATGCACACCAAAATATAGTTAAAAAAACAACAACCTTCTGTACACATGCCTGCTTCAATTTGCTTCTCTTCATCTAAGGTGGGGGAAGAGGGCTGAGCCCTTAACTGGAGACTGTTTCTTTTCCAGGATTTAACCTTAAGTGATCTCGTCTGCTTCATCTCATTGTAGCTTATTTTGAGACTCAAGCCTGGTGATGAAGTCTTAAAGCCAGTAACCAACAATTCCAAATGCTCTTAATAGAAGCTAATTCCTGGCTGATAGCTCAAAAAAGGTGGGTCGACTTGTCAGAGAATTTGCATTTTAATTTTCCTATACTTTCACTTAGTCTGTTGGAAATAAATGTGCATCGATGTCTAGGCCATGCCCGGTACACAGCAGACTGGCAATACATAGATAAACACTGAATGAATGCATGTATCCAGTCCTGCCAGGCTATAGCAAAAACAGAAAATGGGAGTCAAATTCAGATGCGAAAAAGTATCCACAGACATTGGATCTATCCAGTGCTCCAACCTGCAGGCAGAGAACCATATCTTTATCCTGCCAAGCAAAAAGGAGCCATACCTGCTTGCAAAGGTATTCTGAGAATTTGCTTAATCCCTCCTCATGTAAACCCAGCAGTGGGAAGATCTTGAAGAAGCGCTCCACCTGGGGCAGATCCCCTTCCTTAGTGGCAATTGCAAACTTCTCTGTTACAATGGTTTTGAGACGCTCTTCAGCTTCCTGCAGCAATTTCAGGTTGGCATCAATCATGCTCCCTGTGCAAAGGGAAGAAAGTAGAAATTAACATCAGGTTTATGCCACTTAGTCTGTGCACCACTTTTCATTCAAAAAATATGTATTTAGCACTTACTGTTTACAAGATACTGTACTAGTAATATGGATGATTAAAAGATGAATCAGCCATGATCCTATTATCACAGAAGTTATAATAAATGAAAGAGATAAGCTCTGTATACAGATAACTATAATAAAATTCAGTGTATGCTAAGTGTCATAATAAAGGTCACATTTCTGGTTGAAGTAATCAGAAAAGACTTCCTAGAGAAGGTGATGTACCATCTCTTAAAGATGGGCAAGATTTTATACTTGAATAGGAAGAACATACATTCCAGGCAAAGAAAATGAAATGAGCAAAGGAATATAAACAGAACGACAAAGAATATCTGCAAAACATTTTAAGTAATACCATAGTTATATGCTGTGCAGGAAGTCAGCACTCCTAACCCCCATGTTGTTTAAGGGTCAACTATATATACTCTGGCATGTAGGGGAGCTCAATAAATATTTACACATGAATTGATGCATGAGTGAACGGTACTAAATAAAGCTAGAAAGAAGCCTAAAAATGATGACTCAAGATCATGGACCAGGCTAAGAATTTAATTTTTTAAGTAGGCAATATGGTCATGTGGAAAGAAACCCACTGGCCAAAGGATAGTAAATCTAGATTCGGTTTCCTTTTCTATAAAATGAGAATGACAACACAGCCCTGGGATGGTTTAGGACCTAAATAGGGTCTATTGCTAGACATTCCCTAACAACAGATGCCCTTTTCCTGGTTGAGTGTGCCTAGTTCAGATTACAGATGTTTGTAACTAAACTAGAAATCAGCGGTTTGAGATTGCCAACCTTCTTTGCCCTGTCGGCTGAGCTCGATGACTGACTTGTCCAGGCACAAGTAGCGATGAATGTGGGCCGCAGCCTGCTCATAATCTTCATTCCTCAAAGCCGTTTGAACTCCATCCATGCAGAACTTCAGGTCCAAGATGTCGTCAGCTCTCTGAATGGCTTGATAAAGGCGGTTCTGCAAAAAGACATGGTGCTCAGAAACAATGTCCTGTCCTTTCACAAGCATCTCTTCAGAAGGTACGAAGATTCAGGGACTGAATCTGGTTAATCAGGGGTCCTTTTCAGCTCTTATTGGTGAACTCAAAAACACCACCACCACTATCACTCACAAAACTCTTATTGATGATGAAGACTGCTGAAAGGTATCATGCAAATGACCAGATCATTTTAATGGAAGAACAGGTATTGACTCAAACATCAGCACTATAATGGGATTACCTTGGCCAGGTCAAGCTGACGGACTTTGCTGGACACATTCTCAGCTAGGTTGCAGGTAAAGGTGATCATTCCAGCTAGCTGCTTTGCATCTCCTTCAATCAGCTGCAGGTTGGGACTGGAGATACAGACTGATTGTCAACACAAATAAATCCATAGGGGCAGAGTGTAGGAGTAAAAGATGGATTTTTTTTTTTTTTTTTTTTGCAGGAGACTGTCTTTTGCTTCTTTTGTAACTCTCCACAATTCTTAGCTTAGTTCACTCTGTTAAAAGATTTTTTTTCAAGAGTATTTTACTGTAAACTCAGTAAATTAAGTATTAAGTATTAATTTTATACTTAATATAAAATTTTCTATAACTACTAAAAACACCCCTAAGTAGGTACTGCCAAAAAATTAGAGAACAAATTTTTCTAATTGCTAAGTGAGCATAAAATGCACTTACCAACAATCTGAGATGATTAAAGAGCACTTTTTATGACGAGCATATACACAGTATCTATAAGAACAGTGGTTCTCAAACTTGAGCCATACACCAGAACCATTTGGTATGCTTGTTAAAAATAGATTCTTGAACCCCATCTCCAGAGTTTCTGATTTAGTAGGTTTAGGGAGGTAGGGCTAAAATTTGCATTTCCAACAAGTTTCCAAGTGATGTTGAGGACACTTTGAAAACCACGTAACATACCCTTATGTATTCACTTACCTTGAGGTAATGCTCCTCTGCATTGTTTCAAACTTACCTGGCATTTTATAAGAGAAAGTTAGTAAAAATGATAACTTATCCAGTGGATCCTGTTGGAAGTTACAATAGCTCTTGCTGAGATGCAGACTCACCCCATTCGGTGGAGAGTGACCATTTTACTTTCAATGGTGTTTTGCTGTTCCAAAAGAGCATCCAGCTCTCTTTCCACCACTTTCTGAAAACACAGGGAAACATTGTCATCAGAATAGTCAGAAGGAACCCTATGAGTTATCTAACTCAACCACTTGAAGGAAAGGTGAATCACATTTCAAATGTCTTCTTTCCTTCCACTCAGCTCCTTCAGGACGTTAACAAACAATACTTAATTTTTTCTCTTATCGCATTGCATAATGACTATTACTTTATGTATATCTTATTTCATCTAGTAGATGAACACCACAAATGGAAGAAATAAACCTTTATTCAATATTATTAGCATCGTGCCTAACACAGAAACACACTTAAAACATAATGGCTAAACAAATGGGAACTTCCAAGGTGTTACAAAAAGTCTTTTCATAGTGTATAATTCTCTCAGCCAAGCCATTTACTGCATTACCTCAATTAAAATAGGGCTAGTAATATATAACCTATAGGACTGCTGTGTGAGCCAAAGAAGATAACAAACATAAACTGCTTAAGATAGTATGTGGCTTATGGTTCGAAAAAAGCCATTAAAATTAACTATAGTTACTTGAAACTAATTTAAATAAATTTATTTAAACGAAAATTAGCTACAGATTTCTCTTAAAATAGTCCAGTAGGATACAGAGGGAAACTTCACCTTGACAATCATCAAACACAAATACAGAACTAATATTGTTCTGTCTGTAAGAGCAACTTAATTTTCCTCCAAACTCAATGAATGCAAGCTTAGGAATGTTAAGTCAAGAGTATTGAATTTTATTAAGCACATCTTGCTGAAAACATATCAGAAACTGCTAGAGCTGGTGCAAATTAATATTTGGAAATATTCAAAGATATCAGTGATCCACCCTCCAGCTGAAATTGCCTTTTGTGCTCAACCTTATTTAAATGTTTAGTTTTAGGAAACAGCTACTAAACTTCAAATCAGCGCTTAGATCTCCTTCTTCTGACTGGGAAGGAACCCAACTGACATTCAAAAATGTATTGACAACAATAGGTTGCCACGGAAAAGTTAAGGAGGCAAAAAGGAGATAAAACATTACGAGATGAAAGGAATCCTAGAGAGAATATAGTCCACGCCCCTCATCTGACACGTTAAAGGTACAAGAGATTAAGTGACCTGTCCAAGATTACAGTTGTGCCTGAGTCTTAACACCTTAGGCTTCTACAAAGTTCTACACTTCACCGAAAGACTGAAATTACACCCCCAAATAACTTCCTACAAGGGGGTGTCTTAGAACGCTTATTTGCAATGACAGCCGGCATAAACAGGGCGAAAGCGTTTCATAATTTTTAAGCTGCTAAATCAACGCAAAAGTGCTCTCATTCTTATTTTGAGAACCAAGCGAGTTGGCATACACTCTCAATCTAACTTTACTATCCCTGAGACCCGTAGTGATTAAGAGCCTAGGAAATCAATGCGAGATGGGGGCTAGTCACCCAGATAACAGGGAAAACAAGCTTGGGAGCAACAAACTGAGTGAAGAGAGATGACAGGTCCCAAGAACTACACTCAGATACACTCCAGCTTCTCGAGTAGGTGCTTTTTTGTTCTCCTAGGCAAAGAAAGCTTCCCACAGCCCGGATTTCCCGACTGACGGCTCCTGCGCCAACTGTCTCTGGATAAAGAGGCTCAGCCCTCCCACCTCCTCGCTGCAGAGCCGTTCGTACACAGCCTCCAGCTCCTGCAGCTCCGTCAAGGAGCGAATAAACTCGGTGGAGATTTCGGAGCAGCGGCCTCCTCCCACCCCTTCAAGCGGCGGAGGCATCCCTAACTGCTTCTGGGAGGACTCGAGGTCCGCCATCTTGGTTCCCATTCCGTGTTTCCGGCCTCTCGAGGCCCCCTCTTCGTTGGCGCGCTGACCTTTGGGGCTGCCCATAGAAGTGCCCGATGAACTCATTTTTTAAAAGCCTACTTTAAAAATCCTATTCATGTTCTATTCTTCTGAAAAAAGTGATTGTCATAAGATGTGTTTAAACAATTTTCAATGGGGCGTGGATGCAAGACTAATGCATTATAAAGATTATAAACACATTCTTTAGGCGTCGGTTGGGGACCTTTTTCCGCCCCGCGCCAACCGGAAGGTCCCTGATTTGAGAGCTAATGGCGAACGCCGGCGGTTTGGCGTTGACGATGCCTTAGTCCTTGAAGAAATTTTGCATCCGTTGGATACCTACGCCATCCTCATTGCTACAGGGTAAAGAAGTGGACTCTCGACTTCCCCGGGCCAACAGAGGGCTAGAGCGACCATATGGGAGGGAGGGCTGAGTTTCTGGTGGGGGTCCCTGAGGCAGCCTGTGTCGGGGCAGGGGACCAGGAGGAGGTCGAGAGGAGCGCGTGAATATGACTACTAGGAATTGTTCTCTGTTTCTGTCTACAGCGATAAAAGGAGTCTGGTTCAAAATAAGCCTTTTTAGAGATTGCCTAGATTTTAGGCCCTGGGGCCTTGACCTACGGGAGATGTAAGAAGGCGGGAGGGACGTCTTTTCGTGGAGAGAGTAAAGGACACGGACAGGAAGGTGAAAAAGCCCAGCATATTATAAGCGTAAATAACGGAAATAGTTTTGGAGCCTGTTTTGAATTTATTTTTTGGCTTTCAGGTAACATTCTGATCCTCAGTTTCATCATTTGCAAAGTGAGGGGAAATACTATCTAGAAGGTTTGGGATTTTAAATGCGATTATGTTCATTTGGCACATGAGAAGGGATGGAATGAACATTCGCAGGTTCTTTTTTTTAGTAATCGCAGATAGAGAGTGAAGTGGAGGAAATCACAAAATTTACCAGGTTTTCGCCGCTGATCTTCCAAAATGCACCTTTCCCCATTTCTCAAGATAATAGCTAGGAAACCTGTATTTAACCAGGTTTGGTGAAGTTGAATCCCAGGATCTTAATGGATGGCATCAGTTACAAAGGAACTGGAAAGTAGGCTGAGTTCTTCAGCTATAAAGAATGAAAAGTAGCCTGGAGGGAGATTTTCAGGGCTTCAGAAGTGGCCTGTTTTTTCTTCTATTTTTTTTTTTTTTTAAACAATTCTTTATCTTTAATACAGTTAATACAACGACATGGGTCCCATTGACAGCATGATACTGGCTTTAACTATAAATTTTGTTATACTCGCACCTTTGAAATTGTTTGAAATTTAAGACTAGAGCACGATGCCAGTACATTAAGTACAAGAATTACATTTGCTATTTTTCAGTTGAGAGCGATTACAATACATTTTCTGCCTATTTTTTTCCAACTTTAAGCTGAGTACAGTTTCCCCTGGAACTTTCCCAATGTCTAAGCCCTTCTGGGTTTGCGTCCTTGACTCTGGCCATGTGTTTATATTTCTATTTGTGGGTCATTTCCTTCATTTCCTTTTTATCTCTCCTCAGACCTTTCCCTGGGATCCTAGAAAATTAAAGGTGTTCCCTAGTTTCAAGTAGAAAAATTTATATCCATTTCCTGCCAGCAGGATTGATCTTTTCTGTTCTTAGTCACCCTGCTTTTGCCCAACCCAGAAACGATTATAAAGATAATAACTTTTTCTCACTTAACCAAATCTATGTTAATTGTGCAATGATTACTTGGATTTTTCAAATTCTCTTGCTTTTGTCTCTGAATAATTGAGGTAAAATAACTCAGTTTATTTTCCAGCAGTATTTGTGTAGGTGTAGTTTTGGGTGATTTTTCTATGGTAGAGGTTATACATAAGTTTGCAGTCCTGTCTGATAGGAACGCTTTTCCAAGACGGTACTCTTTTAGAGAGGCCTGAAATGGCTGGAATTCAGTTTTCTTTTAGTTTTTGATAGTGTAGGTTTAAATTGTAAATTCTAATGACTCAAATACAGAGCTGTAAGAGAGATGCAATGAACACTACACTAAGTTACCAGTGTTTATCAGATTAGCAGGGATCTGTGGGGAAATAAGGACTCAAATATTGCTGGGGATGTAAATTGGTGACTTCTTTGAAAGGTAATAGCTCTCAAAATTTCAGATGTTTGAATCTTCAATCTAGCAGTTTTACATTAATAGTAGATACTTCTGAATCTATAAATTATTTATATATGAATGATTTTCTTTGCATTGGTGTTCATAATAGCAAGAAATTGGGAACAACCTAAATGTTCATCAGTAGGGTATTGGCTAAATGAGATCTAACATACCCATTCAGTGAAATACTCTGCTACTGTGTTTTGCTATCTCCAGGATAGAGAAAATAATGAAAAAATAAGTTGTGGTATAATGTGAGTATACAATATATGGTGCCCAACCTAAAGTTAAAAAGAGAGAATAAAATACAGTATTAGTATACATTCTTTCTTACTCATACAGAAAATATCTGGAAGGACAGGATGGATATAACTTGGTGAAATTGATTCCCCCAGGGAGAAATGGATGGCTAGGGAATGGGTGAAAGGAGCTTTTCACTGAGCTTTTGAATTCTGAACCTTGTGAACGGGTAGCCTATTCAAATACAAGTAAAGGTAGACTTTAGTTTCTGTGGCAAAAAAAAGCAAATACAGTGTTGTTTTAATGGTACAGATATAGCTCCCAACGTTTTTACCACTTATGTGACCTCAGGTGATTTAATTTCTTAGCCATAATTTTCTCATCTATAAAATGATTTTCTTAATGAATTTTAATATTAAGTACTTGATAGATTGCTTGTGAGATTAGAGACAGTATATAGCAAAGTGCCTGGCATATAAAAGGAACTTTAACTATAAATATGTCATTCTTTCATGGACCTTACTCTACTGGTTCTTCTGCCATCAGCCAGAAGTTCCTATACAGAAATGTTAACAGCTTCCCAGTTGATGTTACTTTGCTTTTATGCGCTCTTAGCTTACTTTGACGTGGTGTAACCAGTGACTGGATTGCGGAGTGGTGGGTGACTCAGTATTGCTGCCACCATGTTTCTGTACAACTTGACCTTGCAGCGAGCCACTGGCATCAGCTTTGCCATTCATGGCAACTTCTCTGGTAAGTTCTCCAGTTATTATCCTTCTGAATGTAACATTTTAAATATTATCCGTTTTAATGCTTCATATTTTTTCCTGTACTTTTCCTAAAAAGTACAGGAAAAAATTTTAATCATTAATTTATATAATGCTTTATGGTTTTCAAAGCACTTTGGCGTACTTGATCTTAGCTGATACCCAGTGACCTTTGGCAAGTAAGGAGGCCTGATAAATGGTAGCACTGAGCAAATGGGACTGGACTGGAATGGGTAAGAGTGGGCTATGAGATAGGATGGGAAGCCATTAAGATAGTGAAGACCTGACAGTGGGATAGAAAGAAAGTGAAGGACGTGAGTTTCCAGCCTGGATGGCAGAGAAAATATAATCATAGCAGGTTTGTTGAGACTAGCGTGAGAGTTTGGGAAAGGAGGAACTTAGTTATTTTAAACGGCTGAGACAACTCATTCAGGTGGAATTATGTAGATGAGGACAAGTTGACTGTTATGCATTAGGAGGTGTTGATTGCAGTTATGAAAGCAAATAAACTTTAGTGGTAAGTTTAGAAATAAACAGCATATTTTAGATGGCAGCTTTAAAAGCTTCAAAAGTTCTTTGACACACAGATCAAACTGTACAAAATGTTAATATGCTGTCTTAGAACAGTAGCCTAAAATATAGGCTAGAAAGAGCCTTCAGAGATTTTTGATCTTATGACGCTAAACATGTATTTATACCGTTTATGGACAATGCTCAATTATTCAGACAGATGTCAAATGTTAGGAAAATAAAGAAGTGTTTAAAAAAGTAACCTGTGTAACCATTTTTAAAAGCTTTTATTTGATACTGCTTTTGTTAGATCATTTCAATTGTAGGAAAAATACCTTTTCCAGTAGAATAAGTTAACTTAAAATACTGAGCCCCCAACTCACTCAGTTATATCTATCTTTAATGGCATTATGATGCAGCCAGGTTACTTTTTGGAAGAATTCCAGTTTTTCATAATCTTTATTTTTTGGCATTCTAGGGACCAAACAACAGGAAATTGTTGTTTCCCGTGGGAAGATCTTGGAGCTGCTTCGCCCTGATCCCAACACTGGCAAAGTACACACCCTACTTACAGTGGAAGTATTTGGTGTAATTCGGTCGCTTATGGCCTTCAGGCTGACAGGTGGCACCAAAGACTATATTGTGGTAGGCAGTGACTCAGGTCGGATTGTTATCTTGGAATACCAGCCATCTAAGAATATGTTTGAGAAAATTCACCAAGAAACCTTTGGCAAGAGTGGATGCCGCCGCATTGTTCCTGGCCAGTTCTTAGCTGTGGATCCCAAAGGGCGAGCGGTTATGATTAGTGAGTAACTTGCTCTATTCAATGCATCTCTGACTGTTGCTGGTGCTCAGTTTAGGATGGCAATGCTGTGATCTTGGCAGTGTGCCAGTAAAACAACTGGGTAAAGTTTGGATCATGTGGATTAATTCCTTGGCATAGAGTTGCTTTTCCTTCTAAAATAATGGGGAAAGTCTTAACATTTTTTCTATTTCCTGCCTAGTTAGAAATAGATGTTTTTCTATTTTTTACTTTATCTGTAGCAAAAAAGACTACAACTAAATGATTTTACATTACTAGACATGAGTATGGTTGCTTTCATCAGCCTGAAGTGATGATTCACATTCATGTCTCTTCTCTGACAAACCTCTTGAAGAGAATTCTGTGTATCTGATCAGGCCTTTAGAGGGCAACCCTCTCTGACTAGCCACAAAATGACTAAATCTAGTTGAAAGAAAGCTGGTGATTTTATGAATTATTGTTTTGTTTCCCAATTTCATTAAATCTAGGGCACCCTAAGATATTTTGAAGAGTTCGTGGGATATTATGATCCCTATTAGGAAGGAGGTGGCTAAAATGATGCTGTTGTCTATTTTAATGATAGAACAAATCCTAATGATTTTTAAAAAATAATTGTGATAAGAATCTAACTGTTTTTTTAAGCCTTTCTGTTCACTACCTGGAAATCTTGTGTGTTTTTGTCTCCTTCAATAATAGGTGCCATTGAGAAACAGAAATTGGTGTATATCTTGAACAGAGATGCTGCAGCCCGGCTTACCATCTCATCTCCCCTGGAGGCCCACAAAGCAAACACTTTAGTGTATCACGTGGTCGGAGTAGATGTGGGATTTGAAAATCCAATGTTTGCTTGTCTGGAAATGGATTATGAGGTAATGGAGATCATGTCTGTGTGTGTGCTTTTCTCTCCTTTGTTTTTTTATTTTTCTAGTCACCTCAGTACTTTCCTAAGATTATTTTCTTCCTCGTTAAAATAGTATATCTTTTCTGCTAACACATCTTTTCTATATTCCAAATGCCTTACTGAAAATTTTTAAAATGTTTCAGAGCTTACCTGACAATGTGATAGCACTTTGCTCTGATTTGAACAATCTCCCTGTGGAAACAGGATATTTATTGGGGAAAGCTGCCTGAAAAGAGGAGTGAAACTATTTGGGATATTTTTTTCACAGGAAGTTAGTAACAGGTGGAGCATACCAGTCGTTCCCTTGAGTGGAAGGCGGTATCCTCTAGTAGAGAGAACCAGAATTAGGAGATATGAGTTCTTGTTCTAGCTTTACCATTATTTAGCAGTATGAACTTTGGCAAACCATTTGGCATCAGTGGACCTCTGCTTGTAAAATAGATGGGCCTTGTTTGTAAAATAAGAATCCTGATGTCTTTACAGCCCTGAAATTTGATTTTATGGTATTGATTAGTCTTTGTGCCACTGTACTCCTCTATAGGAAGCAGACAATGATCCAACAGGGGAAGCAGCAGCTAATACCCAGCAGACGCTTACTTTCTACGAGTTAGACCTTGGTTTAAATCATGTTGTCCGAAAATACAGTGAACCTTTGGAGGAACATGGCAACTTCCTTATTACAGGTACTTCTTTTTCAGAGTTGCTCTGTACTATTTTGCCTGATACCTTTTATGCCCAAACTTGGGAGGGTTTATTTAACAGATTTTAGAAGCTAGTTAAATTATTGTAAACTTCAATGCCTTGTCTGTTCGGATAAGGTTCGAAGTTCATGCTGTGGTAAGCTCTTATCCTCTAGCGGGGGGCAGGGAAGAAAGGATGAGAACCGTCAACTTGGAATATTGATTGCTGTTGGTCACTGTGATATTTTGACTATAATCAATCTTTCACTCTTGTTAGGAAAATCAAAACCTAGGTCTTTGAAAAGACAAGTGAATAAACCTAACAAGGTAAATCATGTCCATGAATTTGAAAACTTAGATGAATTAAAAATACTTTATAAAAATGTTACCACATTGATCCAAGAAGAAATTAAGAACCTAGATAGACCAGTATCCATTAAAGAAATTGGAACAGTAGTCAAAAATCTCTTCAAAAGGTTAAGGTCCAGAATTTTCAGGGACCATAAATTTCTCCAGAGACTAGAAATTGAATGAAAACTACTGTACTACTTTATGAGCCTAATATAACTTTAGTTCCAAAACTGGAGGACAGTAACAAAAACTTATAGGCTATTTATGATTATAGATACAAAAAGGTAAAACTTTGGCAAGTAATTCAAATTCAGCGATGTCTTAAATGCATCATAGCTAAGTAAGATTTTTGTAGGTATTCAAAGATATTCATCATTAGAAAGTCAGTATCAGTTTAATTTATTAGAAGACTAAAGAAGGATAGCTACATTTGTGATCATCTAAATTTCAGCAGTCTTGAAGACAGCGATTCAGTCCTTTCTCTTCTGAGTCATTTGCACTTGAATTAATGTCTAAAATGAAATACATTGGTGGAGGATTTTGGAGAATAATAATACAAGACAGCACTTATATTTGAGCATCAAATCTTAGGAGGGAGCCTATAAATCAGAAGAACCTTGAAGAATAGATAACATCTCATTACTTGATGCAACTTATTACAGTACTTTTCGTTTATGAGAGCTTCATTCTTTCCACAGATGTTCATTGAGTCTTTACAGTTAATATGTGAAAAGAGTACTGGATTCTGGGACTGCAGTTGTGAAAAATTAGATACAGTGTCCCCCTTTATGCCAGATTGAGTCTAGTGGTGAATATGTATATAACAAAAAAATAGTCAAGGTGTGCTAATTCCATGACATTGTAGAGGAGGGAGTCTAATTGAGGGAAAAGAAAGGGTATGTGTTGGAGAAAGCTTTTTGGAGAACTATTTTCTAGGCTGAGACCTAAGGACTACTTAGGAGTTATCTAAGTACAGTGTGGGTGGAGGAGGAGTTTCTCTTGTGGATAAAGAGAACAATGTACCATAAAGCCCAAGAGCAAGAAAGAACATGGTTCAAAGAACTGAAAGCTCATTGTGATTGAATCATTTGAGCTAAAGGGCTGGGATACTGTTAGTGGTGGAGTGGTAGCCACTGAAGGAGTCTAAGTAGAGGAATAATATCCTGAAGATTACAAGCATACCTTGGAGGTAGTGCAGGTTCAGTTCCAGACCGCCACAGTAAAGAAGATATTGCAATAAGTGAGTCATGAATTTATTTCCCAGTGCATGTAAAAGTTGTTTTTGCTATTGTATATTAAGTGCAATAGCACATAATCTTAAAAAAGTAATATGCATACCTTAATTAAAAAATACTTTATTGCTAAAAGTGCTTATCATCATCTGAGCCTTCAGCAAGTTGTAATCTTTTTGCTGTTGGAGGGTCTTGCCTTGATATTGATGAAAACACAGTATCTGCAAAGTGCAGTAAAATGAGGAATGCCTATACTTTGCTTACATTTTGCCTAATGGAATGGAGGCTGTTAAAATTATAAGCCAGGAGATTGGTCAGGAACTTGTTTCACTGAACCAAGAGATTGGTAGCATGAAAGCTGCTAACGAGCCAGAATCATTAGGGCTTTGTGAGGTGAGAGAATTGAAGAGTGACACCCAGGTTTCTGGTTTGGTCCTTTGTTGAAAGTGGTATTCTTTAAGGTGCAAAACATAAATTTGGGAAGGAATTTAAATTTGCAAACACATTGCATTTTGAAGGTGCCAGTGGGATATCTATATGAGTGTCCATTAGGTGGTTAGATTGTAATTCTGAAGCTGGGAACTGAGTTCTGGCTTTGGAGCTAAAATTTTAGATGCATTATCGCTATCTGGACAGGCTGAATCACTCAACTGCTCCATCCTTCTCTAGCATAACAGGAGAAAGCAACACTTGGAATGTTTCTCATCTTTAGGCACACTATACCTTCATTAAGTTGTGCTGAAGGAGAGAAGGAATTAAAAGCTATATCGTAATTCATAGTTATGTCAAATCATTGCTAAGTTTTATTTTCTCTGGCAGTTCCAGGAGGTTCAGATGGTCCAAGTGGAGTGCTGATCTGCTCCGAAAACTATATCACTTACAAGAACTTTGGTGACCAGCCTGATATCCGCTGTCCAATTCCCAGGAGACGGGTAAGGTTTTTGTCAGAAATATATTTGTGTTTGTTAAATTAACTTAATTTTGGTAATTTCAGTGTAGGCTCTTAGTTTATCTGTTATCAAGTTTCAGTTTCTCTGTAAATGTTATGTTTAACGAAGCTGGTATAATATTTTAGTAGAAGCAAAAGTCTGAGAAAGGGAATTAAATGCTAACACAATTTCCATTTTGGAGGAACCTGTGGACATTATCAGTTTGAAATTCCTGAATGTTTCTATTTTGAAGAGGCCAGGAATATTTGTTGGTGATAAATTGTCTTTCGTTCTGTCTGTTTTCCTCCCCTTCCCCCCCATTCTAACATACAGAAAATTTTAAGGAATAGGACCATGAATTACTGTATCCCTTTCACTTAGATTCACCAATTATTGTTTTGTTGCATTGCTGTCGTGTGTGTGTTTGTGTGTGTACATAAAAGCTTTTAGGTTAAACCATTTGAAAATTAGTTGATGACATCACTTTTTACTATAAGACTCTCTTAAGATATGGCTCCTAAGAAGGACATTTTTGTACATAACCACACTACTAGTATCGTGCCTAAGAAATTTACCATTTTATGTAATAACAATTACTTTATATATTTTTCATATTTTATTCTCATTCCCAAAAGTTTCATTATATCTACTATTAGTCTCTTTTAATTTAGAATATTTTCTCTCCCTTTTGTTTGTTTTGGTCTTACACTGACATTTTTTAAGAATTTGGGCTGATTTTCTTATAGTCTCTCCCATGATCTTTTCCTCACGATTATGTCCAGGTAATATTTTTAATTGAATTATTAAGGTGGTGACGTATTTCTTACTAGATCATGTTGGGGGCCCACAATGTTGGTTTGTCTCATTGGTGATGCTAAGTCAGTCACTTTGTTGAGTAGGTGTATCTCTGCTCTCTTTAGTGTGGAGGCACCTTTTTTTTTTCTGTAATTGGCATGGAATCTGGTAGTGAACTTTGAAGTTGTATAAATGTCCTTTTCCTCACACCTTTTCACCTAGTTTCCCTTTAACCAGTTTCTACTTTGGTGGTTGAAAGCAGTGTTTTATTGCTTTTAATTTTAACAGTTTACTATGGAAATTATTAAGCGTATATATACAAAAGTAGAATATCATGAACTTCTGTGTACCCAGCTTCAGTAGTTATCAACATGTAGGTACCCTTGTTTCATCTCTGCTTCCTCAGTCTTCTCTCAACCCCAGGTTAGTTATCTTTTTGATACTAATTTATAGATTCTGCAATTAAACCTTTTAGGAGTTATTTTCTTTAATGCATGATATCTGAGTAAGAATCCATCAGTTTTAGAAAACCTAAGAAGAAACAATGCTTCTTGGTAAGGGGTGGGAGGAAATTCAGTTTGGTTGATGGGATGTTTACTGAGCATCTAACTGCTGAGCACTGTATTTAGCTTTGGGGCTGCAAAGAAGTTTAAAACGTGTTTTGCCCTCGAAGAGCTTATTCAGTGAGAGAAATACAGAATGTTGGGAACATTTTGGAAAAAATCCAAAATCATAGCCAAGGTGATAACTTCTTTGTAATCCAGGAAGTTGATGTAGAAAGGTCTTAAGAGAGTAGTGTCGTGGACACAGAAGAGTTTTATTCAGAGCTTGAAGTGATGATTCTTTAAAGTTTACGTTTTTTCTGACATTTTTCTCTGGAGATAGTTCTTGCCTTACTTACCTCATTAGGCTTTAGAGTGGTATTGTGGCTATATTTTGGTATCCAGGCTTTGTTGAGTATTTATTAGCACACAAGAAACTTTAGATATTGTGTTTTGTGGCCACGGCTAGCAGGCTGCATTTGAGTCAAAGCTTGTATAGAGAGGCTCTAGGTGCCTCTAGGCCTTGGGTGACCTGTATAATTCCTGTTGGTAAGGTGCTGAATTTAAGTATAAGTACTCATTTCTAAGATGATGTTGGTTGTATATTTGATTTTGCTAGAATGACCTGGATGACCCTGAAAGAGGAATGATTTTTGTCTGCTCTGCCACCCATAAGACCAAATCGATGTTCTTCTTTTTGGCCCAAACTGAGCAGGGCGATATCTTCAAGATCACTTTGGAGACAGATGAAGATATGGTAAGCAGACCATGAAGAGGCAGGGGAAAAAAAAGACTACAGTATTTTATTTGCTACTCTGATTATACTGTCTTATAACACTGGGCTTCCTTCCATGATCTACCTTTACTTGCCTACACACAAGAATTTTTTTCTTTTCACTCCAGGTAACTGAAATCCGGCTCAAGTATTTTGATACTGTGCCTGTTGCTGCTGCCATGTGTGTGCTTAAAACAGGCTTCCTTTTTGTAGCATCAGAATTTGGAAACCAGTGAGTAATCCTTTTTATTACTCTAGTTCACCCTGGTTACTGTAATAGTTGCAGGAGGGAAATGTGGCTTCAAGGACACAGAGCTTTTCATAAGGAATGTTTTAGTTTCCTCAGAAGTTTTGTCTTCCTTTCCCTTTGACATTCTTTCTCTTGGTTATTTTCTTCTACTTCAGTGGCTTTAATTTGTACCTGTGAGTGGCTGCATACCTTTAAAAGTGATCTGAGGTTTTTTGCTGGACATTTTATTGAATAAATACTTATTAAACAACTTAGTATTAAACAGATGTTCCACAAACACTTGTATAAATCTAAAGAGAAAAAGGAAAAAGGAAACCCAGTATAAGGATGTGTTATTGAGATTCATTCTATGGTCAGTGGAAACTCACTTCCATGAAGACCTGCTGAGCATGAAGCAAGCAGAGTGCATCTCAGAATTGCTCCTCTGAAAGTTAACAACACCAGCTACTCTCTCCTGGGTTGAAAGTTACCCCTGGGGGCATGAGCTCCCCTGCTTATCCTGTGGCTCAGGCCACCACCCATGGGATAGAAGTTCTTAGGGCAGAGAATAGACTACAGTGTACAGATGGGATTCTATCAGAGTGAGATGGATTCATTCTTGTGAGAAATTACTGTTGCCACAGCTGAAATTTGGAAGACTTGAGTGGTGAATTGGGGAATTAGAAATGTGCTGTGGTGTTCATTTAATTCTTGTAACAACCTGTTTATCAGTCAAACACTAATTTAGCATACGCTAAATTCCAAGCACTGTTTTAAGCACTTTACAAATATTAACTCATGCTATTCCCTGTGAGACAGTGCCATTATCCCATTGATAGTTTAGGGAACTGGGTCACAGAATTTAAGAAATTCGATTACACTAAGTCTAACTCAAATTCTGACAGCCTGGTTCCTCAGCCTCTGCTCTTAAACAAAACACTACAGTCTCAGAAAGTTTTACCAAGATTCAGTCAAAGCAGCTTTTACTGTGATGGAGATAGCCTCACATTTTTCAGTTAGTGGACACTGCTGGTGTCTTTGACAGGTGGTCTTTATCACCTGCATGTAGACATCTTGCCTGAATAAGGAGATTATATTAGTTAGCTTTTTGTATATGTGTTCTGTTTTAATGCTTTTGTAATAACCTTATTTGCTTTTTCATAATTTAGCATACACTCTGATGTGTTTACCAAAAGTGTTAAATGCCATGAGGTTTGTTTGGCTAACAGTTATTGAGTACCTTATGTATTTCAGACACTGATCTAGTCATTCTGCTTCTAAAAAGCTACACTGGATATTATTTAAAATGCTCTGTATTGAAGGTTTGGTGTATTATTTAAAGAATAAACATGACCAGTAGCTGGAGTTTTATTTTAATTGAACTGCTTTTCTAAAGCTTATTGCATAGTCAGTTTATGATGGTGTATTGTTACAGGTTATTTACTCTCAAATTGCTTTCCCTCTTTTATGGTGTTCCTTTGAATCAGTTAACTAAGCATTAGCCAGAGGACAGATCAGAGAAAGGCAAGATGACTTTGTTACTTATCTCTAGATATGTTTATATTTTGTTTGAGGAACAATACTGTGATATCTACATACTTTTGCAAGGTTACCACCAACTCTTGTTTTTTCTTAAATTTGGCCTGGTGTGTGTTTAAAATAGGAAATGGTTATAGATTGCCTTTGAATTTTATTAATTTTATTTGAAAAACATTGTTTATTAGGGGCCATTGTAAGTACTCACAGAATTCTGTAGGAAGGTGCTGTTATTTCAGTTTTATAAATGAGGCAAGTGAGGCACAGAGATTAGTAAGCCTGAAGTTATGTGGCAAGATAAGGGGCAAAGCTGGGATTCAAACCCAGGCACTAGTGGAAGCCCAGTGCTTTTAACCACTGTGTTGCCAAGGCTCTTCCATTGTACCTGTTTGAATTCAGTAGCCTTAATTTTTTCATCTCTCTTCTATCTTTAAAAAAAGAGAAAATCCCACTCAGATATGCAAAGATTTCAAACTCAGTAATGCATGACTCAGTGCATGTTGTAATATTGATTAGATATTTATGTGAGTATTAATGTTGTCAAACATTATCTTAAGACACAACGTGTTTTTAATTAAAGTCTTTTGTTTCTCCTCAGTTATTTATATCAGATTGCACATCTTGGAGATGATGATGAAGAACCTGAGTTTTCATCTGCCATGCCTCTAGAAGAAGGAGACACATTCTTCTTTCAACCAAGACCACTCAAAAACCTTGTGCTGGTCGATGAGTTGGACAGTCTCTCTCCTATTTTGTTTTGCCAGGTGTGGGTCTTTCTAGTCATCTCCACAGTGAGCAGTGCCAGCCAATTGTTTTTGAATCTGAATGAGTTTAAAGTTTTAACTCCAGTTAAATTAAGTTCTAGTCCAAGAGTTAGATTCGTCAGCATGTCTATGGAATCGCCAGAGTTGTAAAGGTGAAACAGCTTTAGAAGTTCAGGAACTAAAAATCATTACCTTAATCCTTCAGCTTTTTTAAAAAATTGTAAAACTCGTGTTCAGTGTAAAATTCAAACTATACAAAAAGTTAAAAGTCTTATCCCCAATTTTTTCAACTTCTCACTCCAGTGAGGCTGTTGCTATTAAAAGCTTGTCATGATTGCTTCTAGGTATTTTCTCTGCATATATAAGCATAGAGACATCTCCCCCCACAAATGTGTGCTACATTTAATATAAACAGGTTCATTTACTTCACAGTATTCCAACATTGACCCGTTATCACTTAATGGTCAAAACCTATGTTTATCTCATTTTAACACTAAGTTTCTCCTCAAAATACTCCAGAGACACTGGCATTAGTCAGCAGGAACTTTTCAGTCACATCCTCAGGGAGGAACCCGAGGTGGCGTGAGATGGGAATTGCATCCCCTACTAACGTGCTTAATTATAGCAGGAATTTTACCATGCCTCTTGGTCCTGGATTGCTGTGGGTCGAGTGACCATTAGGGATCACCCTACCCTGTCTAGTAGATTGCACTTCCAGTGGGAGAGAGGTTTGCTCACTGCATGTGGGAGAAACAAGTCAACATTCAGGCACTCCTCCTGGTAAAATGAATCATTCTGAAATTAACTGCTTTTCTTTTTGACAAAGGGTTCTGAGGGCAATAGAAAATAAGTATAATTATTTCCTAATTTGATTTTTCTTACTCTTTCATTGGAATTTGAGGAAATAATTGTTTAAATAGTTTGTAGGTAAAGAATAAAAACAGGAAGTTAACATGTAGCAGGTCTATAAGCATTTTTTGTGCCATGGATCTCTACTAGATTGGCGAAGCATCTGGATTCCCTCTCTGAACAATTTTGTAAATGTGTATAGTAATAAACTTGATAGCCAAGAGAGCAAAACATTATTTAAGTTGTGAAAAAGTAATATGCGTGCTTTACTAAGGCTTTAAATAAGATGATGCATTTAAAATAGATGAGCTAATCTTTTTTAAAGAAATCAGTGTTAAGGCTGTATATACTCAAAACTCACGTGCTAATTCATATTAAAGTAAGATGCACTGCCTTACAGTCAAGAGTTTTCATTAGAATTGTCCAGTTTGACAAAACCACAATACAAATGGCTAACCTTTTTATATATTGATTAACAAATACTTGTACTGGAAACCAGCAACTAAATGTCTGGGATGCCAATATGAGAACATTTGATTTCCCCATTTGGTGGCTAAACAACCAGATGCAGTTACCCATCAGTTGGTCAGCTACTTCATAGGAGCATCTGTAGATAGGGCAGCTGTGATTGTGTGCAGTCTTAACATTTTTTAAAGTAGTGACGAGGGAAATGATAATTGGCAATATCTATAAACATTTAAATGAATAAATGTGATTATATTGGTGACAGTCACAGATACTGATGTTTTAGTTTTTATTTGGAAAGAAATGGTAATTTCAATTGGAGGTTACATAATACTTCACTAAAAAAAATCCTTTCTTAAGAACTGATACAAGCCTTTTGTGGATTGGTAAAACCCATCTTCCAACTGATTTGCTGTTTTGGAACATTGGGCCTTTTCTTTCATGCTGCCAGGGCCAATAGCCAGTATATAAGCTTAGTAAACTGAAAAGTAGTTTGTCCCCTGAGGATAATCAAGGATCAGTGTGAAAACTTAACACAAGTAGACATGTTTTTCTCTACAGATAGCTGATCTGGCAAATGAAGACACTCCACAATTGTATGTGGCCTGTGGTAGGGGACCCCGATCATCTCTGAGAGTCTTAAGGCATGGACTTGAGGTAAGATCATCTGCAGGGGTTGGAGGGAAACATCAATGAAGCAGCTATGGCTTTACTCTGATGAGATCTAAGATAAACTTAATGTTTCTATGAAAGGAAAATGTTTTCTCTATTTCCATAAAGTTTAGAGTTTAAATATTCTTTTCCTTAGCATGTTAGCACAACAGGTACATTTTAAAAATTGGCATATGGGGATAAAGAGGAAAAAACATCTTTCCTAGTACCAAGCTTACTAGCCATAACATGGAGGTAAGGAAATCTGCATGGAACATTTTACTCCATTTTCTTCTAGTTTTGGTCTTTGTTCAGAGATTTCAGAAACTTAACATTTTTGATTATGTTCATACTGTGTTTCTTTTTATATCTTAAATAAACTTATTGCTATGTGCTCTTAAGTCATATCATTTTTAATGATTCTGCACTTCTCCATCCAAATGGATGGATTAGAATTTATGTAATGAATCCTTTATTGTTGGATCTTTTAGGTAATACAGACATTCAAAATTATATTCTCAAATCCCACATCTTATCTTCTTGGTTCTAGTGTTGATTCCTTTTGGCAAATGCCCTGGAATTGATTTTGTTAGTAAAATCTGTGACAGTCTGCTTTCAGAGCTTGGAGTTGGCAGACTATATATAGACCTTTCACAGACCCATTGTCTGTTTCTGTAGGTTTTTATTGGAACACAGCCAAGATAACCTCAGTTTTGAATTTTGGCTGTTACCACTTAATAGTTGTTACTAACTAAGCTTTTGTTTCTTCTCCTGTAAAATGGGTTTAATAATGGCATCTACCTTAAAGGATTGATGTGTGAATTATTTAATGCCTATGAACTGGCAAATAATAATTGTTCAATAAATGTTAGCTATTAATATTGCTATAAAGGTAATTCGATAGATTTTTGACTTGTCAAAATATTCACCGATCAACCAACTTCTCAACGACCCAAACCCAATTTAGACCAATAGTTCTTGTTTAGTTACTTGTGTTATTCATTGAATTCTGTTGGATTCCATATGATGGAAGCTGGCATGCTTCCAAAATGCATATGTGCATTAGCAGAAACTTTTGTGTAAAGTGTGAAATAAAGGACCCAATTAAGAATCATTTTGAGTCCCCTGCCCCTACCACTTTTTTCCCATTTTGTATATTAAAAAAAAAAATCTTTGTATAAAAATATTTTAAAATTGTTAAACATTGCTTTTTGTTCCGGTATATATATTTGAACCGTGTTGTCTGCTAAATTATAGTCTCAGTTGAACAGGGTCACTGTCAGGTATTACTTTTGGTATAGAGTATAGCATACCTGACATTTACATTTTGTTGATAATTTTTCCGAGATTCTCCTGTACCATGATCAGGTATTTCTGCTATTAGTAAACTAAGAAAAGGATAGTGCCTTTGATGGATATACTTAAGTTTTTCCTATATAACGTAGTTACATAGTATAATATGTTAAGCTAATACATCGTTTCTAGGTCATTTAAAAATATTTAATAAAATTTTTAGTTTGGAATGGTTTTGGATTTACAGTAAAATTGCAAAGGTGGTACAGAGAGTTCATGTATAACCCATACTCAGTTTCTCTTTCTAGATCATTTTGAATTCATGTTAGATATTTCATTTACTCTGTTTAAGAACCTAATAGGACATTCATAGGATTCTTGATTCTAACCTTAAGAAGCATAAAAATCTAGTAGGAAGGACTGGTCTTCAAATCACTTTTTAGAAAAGTGCCCTAAGAGATGGTGATTGTGGCTTTTGTGAGAGTTTATAGGTGGGAGAGATAACTGCCAGCCAAGAGGATAAGGGAAGCTCACTCTTATGAAATGCCAACTCAGATGGCCTGATTCATTTCTACGTGCCCTCTTTTTGAGGATGATGCAGGCATGCCATACCCAAAGGAAGCATATAGCTTTGGCTGTGACAACTACCCTTCCAGATGTTTCATCATTTCTTGCTAAAAGTCTGTTATGGATATTGTCAGTATCTCCAGGCTTTTTGGTTCTTAACATTCTTTGACCAGATGGTTACTTTTTTTTTTTTTTTTTTACTGAAGAAAACTTGTTTTCCTTTATTCATTTTCTCTAAGTTACCCAAGTGGCACAACACTTGCCTCTTGTATACTGATTTTAGCCCATTTTAAATGTATGTAATGTCTATAACTATTACAGTCGACTCTTCTGAATTTACCCAATGGGTAAATTCTCCCACTGGGAGAAGCTACTCAGATTTATTTCCTAGTGTCTTGTCTGATTGGGTCTATAATTTTCTATGGCAAATGCACTTTTTAAAAATTTTGAGTCTATTTCAGGCAGTAGGCTAAATTTAAGACCATGGTCAACAGCCTTTTATGCATAGTATCATAATTCAACTGTTTCTCATCTGAAAATATTAAAATTTCTATATTTATGGAGAAAATAGGGTTTAACCTCTATAGTTGATTCATTGGAAAGAACTATGAAAGGAATGAGGGAAGACCCTTCCAGGAATGACCTGTCTATTCAACTACATTGTGTATTTTCTACACTGCTCTTGTTCTCTTTTCACTCCCAAAATCCATGTCACATGGGGAGCTTCTGTTGTGGCCCACAGGACCAGCTGTTCTGACAGTCCCTCCCACTCCTTTTCATACCCTCTCCTTCCTTAGGTCTCCCCTGGACATTTCCCTGGCTTTTTCACCTTGTCTTTATTGAAATATAATAGACAATTAGTTGCTTTATTTATCTTGTACAATTCAATGAGGGTTTTTTTTTTTTTTTTTCAATTATAGTTGTGCAATAACATACCAGTTTCACTTGTATAGCATAGTGTTCAGGGATCCATGTAACTCGCAAAGTGATCACCCCACTAAATCTAGTACTCCTCTTCCCGCTTACATATTTATTATAACATTATTAACCATCTTCCCCATGCTACACTCTATATCTCCATGTCTGTTCTGTATGTATCCATTTGTACCTCTTAATCCCTTTGTTCCCCCCCCAACTCCCCCCCATCTAATATCCCTTTAAATATTCTCTGTATCTATGAGTTTATTTCCGCTTTTGTTTTTTATTTTGTTCTTTAGATTCCACATGTACGTGAAATCATGCAATATTTGTCTCTCTCTCTCCGACCCATTTCATTCAGCGCAATATCTTCTAGGTCTATGAAGGCAATATCTTTCCATCCCCTTCCTTTTAGTCTGTATGTGTCTTTTAATCTGAAGTGAGTCTCTTGTAAGCAGCATATGTAGGAGTCTTTTTTTCTTATCCATTCAGCCACTCTGTCTTTTGGTTGGAGCACTTAATTCTTTTCCATTGAGGTACTTGTTGATAGGAAATTAGTTATTAATCATTGTTTATTCCTATATTTGGTACATGTTTTTTCTTCTTAAAGAAGTCCTTCCAACATTTTCTGTAATACTGGCTTGGTGATGATAAATTCCTTTAGCTTATTTTTGTCTGAGAAGCTCTTTATCTGTCCTTCAACTCTAAATGATAGCTTTGCTGTTTAAAATATTCTTGGTTGTAGATCTTGGGTTTTCATTATGTCAAATATTTTGTGCCAAGCCCTTTTGTTCTGCATGGTTTCTTTTGAGAAATCACTGCCAGCCAGTCTTATGGGTGCTCCCTTGTAGGTAACTACTTTTCTCTTGCTGCTTTTAAGATTCTCTTTGTATTTAATGGTTACATTTTTAAAAATCCAGCATACATTGTTAGCACTGCCTTTGGGACCTTATTATCTAGTGTAGTTGTAAGCAGGGAGCTGAGATGCATGCTCACTGGATATGTGGTTTATCTCTTCTGTCAGGTGTCAGAAATGGCTGTCTCTGAACTACCCGGTAATCCCAATGCTGTCTGGACAGTGCGCCGGCACATTGAAGGTAAGCGGCCCTTTCCAACCCTCAAAATGAGGGTCTGGGTGCCATTGACAGTACAAGGCTTAAGAGACTGCATTCATGATATTTCTATATCACATCTAGCACCGTATACTAGAAATTTTTTCTGGCCTAATACCATGTTTTCGAGGCTTTCTCAATCAGCATGTTTTCACATACTATTTGTACACATGGATGAGGGATGCATAGAGTGACTATTAATATTCAGTACATATATACTTGGATACCATGGAGCTGTTTTGTGTAATGGTCTTTGTATTTACCTTTAAGACACTGGTTCCATCTGTGTAAGAGATATGGTATGAAGGAAAGTTTTTGCTTGATTTTTCTTCAACCATGTTCTTACCTGTTGTGCTGATAACACAATGAAATTGATGGTGTTATTCTAGATATTAAGAAATTTGGTTGAGCTTGATAATTAGTCCTACTTGATGGGTGTAGTTGTTTTTAAGAAAAGCAGGGATTGATTGAATGGAATTGGAAGTTCTGAGTGAGTGGAAAAAAAGGGGTGGAGGAAAGAGAAGGAAGTCTGAGCTCCTTGATAAAAATGGTCACCTCATCCTACAATTTTGAAAGCTGTGTGAAAGTGCATAGTAGCGCAATGCCAGGAAAGTCTTGTGACAATTGAATTTCATTCAATCCCTTAGGAATAAAACTCAGTTTTCATTTTCCCTTTGATTTACTCTGAGGCCAGAGGTCATTTCTATTCCTAGACCTTATTTTTCTCTTGTTCCCTCAGGAATGCAGGACTGATGAGTAAGATCATCCTGGGCAGCATACAAGGCTTTTTTTTTCCCAAGAAAACAGCTGGAATTCTTCCTGATGTTTAGATGCTTGATTGTGAGGAACAAATCTAAGGGAGTTGGGAATTGTGTAGGAGGGAGACCTCTGTTAGCAGAATATACATGTTGGTGGATTTTGTTTCCATGTAGGCTTTGGAATCAAGTCTGAATTAGGAAGAAAGGAAAAGTGAATAGGAAATCAGTAGGTTTATTTTAGCTGAGAAGTAATTATTAAATGGTTTTGAAAGATTTCCCCATTGCATGTAATTTCGTAAACTGGTCAGTGCTTGGTGTCTCATTGACATGGTTCTTGAAAACATTGCCTAGACTATTTAATTAGAAAGATCCTTTGAGGTAAAACTTGGTGTGCTTCCCCCTCGTTTGTTTAAGTTCTTAAGCTTTGTTTTTAAAATAGATTTAGATTTACAGAAAAGTTACCCTCATTTTTATGAAGAAGGTGGGAAATCACAGGTTGATTCTCCCAAAATAGCTCACCAAGGTAATGGAGATTGAAAACCCTGTCTCCTGAATCTCAGTTCAGTGCTCATTTCACTAACCCTGCAGTGGTGTCTGTGGTTCTTTCTGATTTGGTGTAGAAAAGTTCTGTACTTTCATCCTGCAGTCTTTCAAGCGTCCACTGTGTACTCAGTAATTAAGATAGAACCTTACTTTCAGAGCACTTGCTATCTGAAGAAGACAAGTATACCAAACTCTTTTGTTTTCTGATAATGATAAAAGGCACAAACATGTAGCCAAAGAGGGGGTGAGAGGAGAAGGAATGGGCATATGTTTGAGGATCAGGAAAGACTTTTGGGGGACAATATTTGGTAAGTTAGTGATAAGCAGTGTGGTGCATGATGGAACTTGTAGCAGAAAAATGTTCTGCTCTTAATACCAAAATCTGAGAGAAGACTATATCTCCATAAATTTTACTCTTTAGAAACTCTGTTTTGGGCTATCACTTATGAAAATAGGTCAGGTGTTCTCTTTTCATTCTCTTTTCAGATACCCCAAGTTACTATTGGGTGAACATCCCACACGTCCACACATGCTGCAGTCGTTCAGGCAATTACTAACCTTGGCTGGTACTTGGTGATGCACACTACCAATACCAAGCCTTTTTTTCTCTTCCACAGGTGGCTGGTGAAGGTGCTGATCACCACAGGTGTGTACCTACTGCTAGGGTCTACCATGAGGTCTTAGAGTTTACCCAGGTAGAGGGACCTACACAAAATGTTGAGGCTCCCCTGATGGCATCTCTCAGAGGGTAACTTTGCAGTTGGATATCCACGTGCATTATAATAGTGCACACACATCTGTTTGTATATTAAATGGTTGGTGGCAGGAATCAACCTCTCTTATTTTCTCCCACAGAATGTGGAAAATGCTACTGATTTGTCTTTAAGTTGAAAGAGCCCGTAGCTGGAAAACCTTAGCTTTATACTCTCCCTTGGAATTTTGTATGTTCCAGGTGTTTTGTATGATCAGGCCCTGGAGACCCCCTACCCCCTTCTGCCCTCTTCCCCTCCTCCCCAGTATAATCTGAGTCAAGACAAGCACCGAGTAGTCTGAATATAAAATGATACTGGGACTTAATAGTGGATGGTCACTTGCTTTATCTTTGAAGTGGGCTGCTTGTTGAGCTTCAGATACTAAGGCTGGGAAAAGAAGAATAAAGCATTCTCTCTGGGGTGCTTCAGCAGTGCTCAGACAGATAGAAGTCCTTATTAATTGAGACAAAAGATGTGTTCTCATACTCTAATAAATTCTTCAGTGAGATATGAACTGATGTTTTTTAATGTGAAACTTGCAACCCCTGGAAAAAGGCAACAATGGGTATTTATGGTTTATAGCCATTAACCTTGACTGAAGCTTGATTTTGTTCTGAACTACAACTTTTAACCTGTAAGCTTAAGACATAAGAATAACTAATCTGCTGCATGTCCTCCTTGCCATAAAATGGAAAGGGCAAACATTACAGTATGCTTAATATTATTCATAGGGTAATGGATATTTTGAGGAAATCTGTAATGTTAAGCAGCTTTCAGGTATTAGTCACACTGCTCTACCACGTGTTGAATTGCCCTATTTAAATCTACTGAGCAACTCTTTATTTTTATATCTGAGTGGTCTGACGCCTTGGGCCAAAGGGAAGATAAGGATCCAGGCAGCCCTCCTTCTTCCCTCCACTCATTCTCTTGCATGTAAATTAAAAGTTGTATGGTCTCTTTTCTGGCAGTCAAACCCCTTTTCCTCCTGACTGAAGGAAGAGACTGGAAATCCTAGCCAGTTGTTAGAGCCCTTGGTTGTTTGGCTTTTAATTTGCTCTGATACAGCTTTTAAAGCATTAGGTTTCAGTAATGAGAATGTGGGAAAGGACGCAATAGTCATATAATGTTAAAATTAAGTAATTATTCTTGTTTTTACACCCCAGAAATTTCTAGTGCAAAACCTGAGAGTGGGTATAAAAGCTTCCACGTTTGGTGTTATGTGGAAACTGATGATGGTTTTGTTGGATGCTCTTAGGGTATCTATTTCAGCAGTATACTAATGATATAGTAAAGAGTTGTACGCTTGAAATCTATATCGTTTTATTAACAAGTGTCACTCTAGTAAATTTAATTTTAAAACAAAGATATCCATTTCAAGGACAACTGTGTTATTGCTCATATTTTGTGAATATGAACAGTGTTGTCTTATAAATCCATATAGTAAGATGTCCCTAAAGCATTTGGTACATGTTGACAATTATATATAACAAAATAATGTAAAACCAGCTATCTGCTTGTCCAGTGTTATTCCTTATGATTTGGAAATTGAACTCTTATTCTGGATTCCTGATGTAGCCAATTAGATTACACCAATTGGAAAAGATTTTGATTCTTTCAGCCACCTTGTCAGTATATACATGTATTAATTGAAGCAAAAGTTTTGCAGGACAATGCTTACCCTTACTGTGTGTGACGCAATTTCATGAATCACATTGGTTTCTATATATATTTGTTTAAAAATGTTGATTACGACTCACCAAATTTTTATGTCCTGCTAATGGGTCAGAACACTATTAAAGACAATAGCAATAGTACATCTTCACTGCCCCCCTACGCTGCCCTTTTAAAATAAAGAACACTGATTCTCCTGAACTGATCCAGTAATCTTAATTCAGCTGAACCACCTTTGGAACATTCAGAACCCAAACTGTATCCTTGATTGTGAGTGAGATGGATCGGCCTTACAGCACTGAGCTCTGACAAAGGCTCAGGCAAACAGTTCTACAGCTGCTTCTGCTTAGAAGAGGTAGCTATTCCCAGTTTAGCACCTTGTCTACCTGCCATTTTGTCCCTTGTTTACCCGATTTCTGTTTGAGAGGGACAGAAAGGGGAGTTAATACAGAAAATTCAAATGTAAAGTAGGAAAATCAGCTTCTTAAAAAGTAAATGTGCCTTTCTTCAGCAGTTACCAAGCTTTATGCCTCTCATTGTGCTGGATGTGGGACACACACAGAGAGAAGCTGTTTTATGTTGTAGGGTGGACTGTATGGGAAATGGATGGCCTTTAACTGTGGGATCTGCATGAGAAACTTGAGGTTGCCTGTATCTTCAGGTCCTCTAACCTTGTGAAACTCATTAGTGTTTGTTTATCCAACTACATTTTATTAACTGAAAAGTAAATCCTACTAGGATTGCTCATGACCGCTGAATAGTTGTATTTTTAAATAGTGAAAAACTAGAGAAGTCAAGGGCTGGCCGTATAAACAATCCCCCCTCCCTATTTCCTGGTTTTCTAGTGTTCTTATAGAATTCCTATTGGGACATCCTAGGATTCTCAGTTTCCAACTGTAGGATGACTTAGTCTCGTGAGGCTTAAGTAATCTTTTTATTCATTAGAGATCTTGTTTTCCTACTTAAGCTTCTTTCAGAAGAAGCTTGGGGACCTTTCCTGATTATAAGGAATATCTTTCAAGACTAGCTCGTGATTAGGATCTGGCACAAATAAGTTTAGCTTTAACATATATAAATATTGTAGTATTTCAAAGTTTCTTCATGCCTCTGATTCCCTTGCTTTGTTCTCTTGCATTTTTCCAGCAAATGTCTTGAGAAAATATTAGTTTTCAGAGGTATTAGAGGTGGGCATATCTACTCAATGTATTTAGGCATTTAAAGGAAGCAAAGTATATCTGTAGGCTTTATGACCTTCAGTTATCTTTTGGACCATCCTGTGCTGTTTGTCACATGACTGTGTGTGTGATGACTACACGTAGAACTGCCATGGAAGGTTTCTGAAGAGAAAACCTAGTATGTCTCATTTGGCTTTGTAACTAATGAGTCCTTAGCTAACCAACTCCTTTCTTTTCTTAACTTTTTTCAGATGAATTTGATGCATACATCATCGTGTCTTTCGTGAATGCCACACTAGTGTTGTCTATCGGAGAGACTGTGGAAGAAGTGACTGACTCTGGGTTCTTGGGTACCACCCCAACCTTGTCCTGCTCCTTGTTAGGAGATGATGCCTTGGTACAGGTGAGGATTCTTGGCGCTACTTACCTGCTGGTCTTTCTTAGTTGTTTCTTTGCCCTTGAGGTGTAGACTGTTGTGTTCAACTTAATGAACTTTGAACTTCTTTGAAGTGGATGTTGTAAGACATGAACCTTTTTTAAGTTGACCTTGCCTGGGGCCTATTAACTCTTATCATTTACTCAGCTGGTGTGACAGGCAGATCTGATAGCTGTGAATGTGGATGATGAGTCACATTGCTAAAGTCAGGTTTCCTTGTGTTACTCTAGGTGTATCCTGATGGCATTCGGCACATACGAGCAGACAAGAGGGTCAATGAGTGGAAGACCCCCGGAAAGAAAACAATTGTGAAATGTGCAGTGAACCAGCGACAAGTAGTGATTGCCCTGACAGGAGGAGAGCTGGTCTATTTTGAAATGGATCCCGTATGTTATTTATTATTTACTGAGACTTAGTAGAGTCCAGAGGTAAAGATGGGAGTTATAGTATAGGTATCTAAATTATATTCATAAGAAAGAAAATTGGGGGAGGGAAATCGTTCACACACTATTTTGGCCTTTTACGGGGAGAAGGGGGTCGATAACATGTTTAATTATTAATTGGCGTTATAAAATCCAATGTTAGCATTGAATTACTTGCTTTTCCACCAGATATTTGCCATTTAATTTCTGAAATCTGAATTCATTTCAGAGTTTTCTTTTGCTTTTCTATATAGAGACATGTCGAGTATACTTAGTTATACTCTCAGAAAGTCTTGTGGATGGGGCCAGCTTATATAGTCTTAACTATACCTATATTGAAATTTTTTTGTCTTTAACTTCCGTATTTGAATTCTCTTTTATCCAGAGTATTCTCATAAACAGATAAAGAGTGTTACATATTTCCATTTCCTGAGAGTTAGGTGGGCTTAGAAAACATGTGGCGCATTGTAGTTGTCAAAGATCTCTTGATTCTCGTAATTTTGCTTGCTGTTAGCCTATAGAATTCAGTCTTGGGACCTCAAGTGGAAAAATTCTTGGTCATTGGTTATAGGAGGAGGAGTGAGAGGAAGCAAAAAAGAACTTAACAGTCCTCCTTCCTTCCTTGGGCCTAGAGTTTTAGGGATGAGTTGGAGTGGTTTGTGACCTCTCTTTTGTCTTCACTCCTATAGTCAGGACAGCTGAATGAGTACACAGAGCGGAAGGAGATGTCAGCAGATGTGGTATGCATGAGTCTGGCCAACGTACCTCCTGGAGAGCAGCGTTCTCGCTTCCTGGCTGTGGGGCTGGTAGATAACACTGTCAGAATCATCTCCCTGGACCCCTCAGTGAGTGTTTTCCTCCACTTCAAGGATCTTCCAGTTAGAACCTGAGCACCTGGCCCACTCCTGATGTCTGTCTCTTAGATCCCCTGGGCTGGACCCTGAAATATACACTTGCTGCTCCTGGATATCATAACAGCACAGTTTCGGAGTCTTCTGCAGCACTTTAAAGATGCTGATCTGAGGCTACTGAACCCTTCTTAGCTTAAGCCTTGACTCTTAAAAACAAAACCCCAAGACTGTTTTTAAAAGAAAGGACTTAGACTTGCTTAGGGCCTTAGGTAACTTTTAAGAAGGAGGTGCTCTCTGCTTATGCACTTTTACCATGTTGTCAACTTTGACAAAAAGAGGAAAGTAAGATCCTCTGTAGAGTTAGTTTATTTACAGATTCAGTTTAATCCACTACCCATTTAGAACTTACTCCAGGTTTCCCCTGTGCATTATAAGGTGGTTCTTCACCCTTTGAATAAGATTTCTCTGGGTAGATTTTTTCCAGAATTGGTCGTTCTCCATCGTTTATTCTTTTCTTTTTCCCCCTTAGGACTGTTTGCAACCTCTGAGCATGCAGGCTCTTCCAGCCCAGCCGGAGTCCTTGTGTATTGTGGAAATGGGTGGGACTGAGAAGCAGGATGAGCTGGGTGAGAGGGGCTCTATTGGCTTCCTATACCTGAATATTGGGCTACAGGTAAGAAATCCAGAGGCATACATACAATGTTGGTATCAGGCCTTTAGGTTTCATGTACTTTTTTTTAATACGGGCATTTTCTGTGCCGATGTTTTCAGTTACTGTTAGTGAACAGTGCTGCTTCGTTTCACTTTTCTTGTCTTGATTTAGAACAAATAAGGCCTAGAAAAAAGTATTTTTATAAAGAGTCTTTGATAAAAATGTTTGCCATCACTGCTCTGGATCAGAACTCAAGTCACCTGTAGTTCTCATAATACACAGTTTTTGAAACTAATACATAACAGTTCATAATGGGCTCCATTAGCAAAATGGGACCCCTGAGTGTTACCTGTTGACAAAGTAGCTGAGCTCTTCATAGCATGAAAAGCAGGAACTGAAAAAGCAGATAGTGTCAGGGTTTTTGAGCACATACTTTTCATTTTCCTCAGTGAGTATTTACTCAAACATGTAAATAATCTAGCCTGTGTACTTTTTGCTTTTTAATTTTACTTCCTAATTTAGAAATTCTCAAACATGCACGAAAGTTAGAGAAATTAATGTAATGAAGCTCCATGTACCTGTCACCAGTTTTAACAGTTATCAACTTTGGCTATTCTTATTTTATCTTTTCCCCCTCTTTTTCCTGGAGTATTTTAAAGCAAATCCAAGATGGTACATTGTTTTATTTATAAATACTTGAGAATGTAGCTTTCACTGATGTGGGTTTTTTTTTTAAGGCCTAATGTTATCATGCCCAGTAAAATTTAACAGTAATTTCTTAATACCTGCTGCCTTGTCCATGCTCCAATTTTCCTTTTTCTCCCTCAGAAATGTCTTTACGTTTGGTTCTACTCAGAATCTACATAAAGCTGCATGTAGTTCGCATATGCTTGATCTATTTATGTTTCTTTTGGTAACTGTCCTGTCCTCATTTTTATTTAAGAAACCAGACCGTTTGTCTTGTAGAGTGTCCCATCTCTGGATCTAGCAGAGCCATTTCTTTTGTGTATTTAATGTTCCTCTGTTCTCTGTATTTCCCATAAACTGATTAGTAGATCCTAGACCCGGCTGCCCATATGATGCAAGCCATGGGTGTAATCTAAATTTCCACATAGCTACAAACCAGGGAACAGATGAAATTAATTTTAATGTTTTATTTAATTCACTATAACTAAAATGTCATTTCAGTTTGTAATCAATGTAAAAATTAATAAGATTTTGTGGGGCTTTTTTTCCTTTTTTTTTCTCTCATGGACTATTTGAAGTGTGGTATTTTATACTTTACATTTAACAGCACATCTCAGATCTGATTAGCCACATAGGCTTGCGACTATAGTATTGGATAGTCGTATTGGATAATCAAATCTATTGATTAGATTTGGATTTAATGTGTGTGTGGGGGGCGAGCATCCTTCATAGGTGGTGCTTTTTAGATTGCATGGTGAGGCTTATAACATCTGGTTTTTTCATTTTCAGTGATGTTAGAAAGTTTGTATCTAAGTTACTGGTTTTAAAGCTCCCCATCAACAGCCATTAATACACATTACCTGGATTCATTATTTCATTAGGGGTTGGAAAATGATGGTTTTCTTTTTCATACTTCATTTAATTAGCTGGAACTTTTCTCTAAAGAGAAAATTTGCTTTTTATCTTTGCTAACCCTGAAATACAGTTAATATAGTAAAAGGATAAGTACTTCATTTTTTTTCCTTTGATCATTTATTTTCAGAGTAAGGAGTTGGTGCTATAGCAATATCTAGTGAGGACTAATGAAGTGGGTTTTTAAAAGTAACTTGCAGATTTTGATTATTTGTACTTCATACTACTGTAGTCTTTTTTGAACACTAGATTGTCTGATTTTCATTGAGTGGGAGTTCCACTTCGAAGTTGGTTCTTTTGTCCTTTTAACATGATCCCACTATTTTGGGGACTTCTTTCTTTACTGGCACAACAAAATGCCCCACACATATCCAGAACATTCGTGCCCTGGACCTGAATTAACCATTTCCTCAGGAGTCTTATTATTTTTAGGGGAAATGGTTTTTAGAGACCTGGTTATTTTTAACTGTGCATATATCTTAAAATTTAAAATTATAAAGAATTTAATATACATAATAAAAAATTTTAAGGCTGTAACAGTGGAAAATGGGTGCTTTTCATTTAGTAAATGCTCAATAACTATTTGAGTGATTTAGTGAGAGAACAAATGAATGGCTGGCTGATTATTAGTATATTCTTTAAACCAACTCATTTCCTTCCATTTGCTCTGAAATTATATAAAGTGGCCAAGGGAACTTCCATTATGGGTAGACTTAACCCACTGTTCTCCTTTTTATTAGAATGGTGTGCTGCTTAGAACTGTCCTGGACCCTGTTACTGGGGATTTATCTGACACCCGCACTAGGTACTTGGGGTCTCGTCCTGTGAAACTCTTTCGTGTCCGGATGCAAGGCCAGGAGGCAGTAAGTAATAAAGGGGGGCAGGCAGCATGTTGTATATTTGGATGTTAGTGGCATCAGCTGAGATAAATCCCTTTGGTATAAGTTTTACTTTCATTAATTCACTGGTATCTAGTTCGATTGACATTAGCTCTAGCTTGGTTATTTTATTTTGTTTTCTTTAATGTGGGAAGTTTTGAGTCCTTTATTTCAGAGCTTTTTAACTTGGGTTCCATAATACTGTTCCGCAATTTGGTTATTGATAAGTTGAAATATTGATCCCTTCAGCCCTAAGGCTGGACAAATGGAACAGACTGAGAGTTAGCTGGATACCTCCCATCTAGGGGGGACACTTACCCATGAGCAGCCTTGTATCAATATCATGGTTTATTAGGTAATGTGAAAGAAGTCCTTTATAGCTAAGAATATCTCTTTCTGGGTACTGTGCTAGTTCTTTACTTGTAAATGCATTTAATCCTTGCCACTATTCAGCCTTGTGATAGTATTCCCTTTTTGCATACATGGAAATAAGCTCAGAGATCCAGGTGATTAGGTCATATGGCTAATAGCCCACACCTTTAGCAAATAGTAAGTGATTCTGCCTCTTATCTAAGCCTTTTTTTTCTTGAGGTAGCTTTTTAGGTTTCTGAAATAAATTGGGATACTCTGAAGTCTGAAATTTGAGGATAGGATGTTTACTTTAGCATACAATGTTTGAGTTTTTCCCAAGCTTATCGGAGGTGTTTTTTCCTTCCTCAGGTGTTGGCCATGTCAAGCCGCTCATGGTTGAGCTATTCTTACCAATCTCGTTTCCATCTTACTCCACTGTCTTATGAGACCCTGGAATTTGCATCTGGCTTCGCCTCTGAACAATGTCCTGAGGGCATTGTGGCCATCTCTACCAATACTCTGAGGTGAGAAGAGTCCCACAGTTGAAGCCCAGTGGGCAGCCTTTCTGCCAAGAGGTTGGACTGGGTTTTTGCCAGAGTGTTGGAAAAAATTATGAAAAGATGGCAAAGAGTCAACTCTATTATGGGGCTAGTGTGTTGCAATTGAAACTTTTCATTTGGCTCAGGATTTAAGCACCTGGTAGCCAAGTTTCGGTGTTTGGAATTTTAGCTTCTATTTAGACTTTCAGGGCCAAATTTTAATACATAGCAATACAGTTCAGTCTTCTTGAGATTTAAGATTCCTGTTTTCCAGGGCAGTGTGATTAGATTAGTTTTAGAACAGGATCACATATAACTTTCTTACTCTGTCTTGTGATTTGCAGTGTTACATCTTAAATTTTAACCTTAATATAAATTATGTAGGTCTTTTGCAAGTTGACAGACTGTAGTTTAAACTGACAATGTTGGAATGCTACCTATAAAGCAAGCTGGAAAATAACCTAGTCAGTTTGACCTTCTTAAGTTTTCCTTTTTTTGTGGCTTTTTTTTTTTTTTTTAAGCCACCCATGTTGTTGATATCCTGGTTATAACTATTGCTGTTCACAATGGATTCTTGGATTTCATAAAGCTTAGGTGATTTTTGTTCAGGAGGGCATTTATTTTTTGAAACACCATCAGCACAAATACCACGTATGTTCAGGTAATTGCAGTAGTTCACAATAAATTTGGGTCTACGGCTATGCTACCCTGAACAAGCCCAGTCCCGTCTGATCTTGGAAGCTAAAGAGGATCGGGCCTGGTTAGTACTTGGATGGGAGACCACCTAGGAAGACCAGGTGCTGTAGGTGTAAAAAATATTTTAAAAATAAGGAATTATAAGCTGACAAGGTCCTTGAAATCTGTGAGGTCAACCAAGGGTTGCCTCACCTAAAAAAAAAAAATTGGAATTGGTCCTCTTTATTTCAAGGTTTTTCAGTAATAAAAAGGAAATTTTAACATTATCATTGAAGTGATAAACAATTCCTTTGAGGGTCTAATGTGGATTTCACTGGTAAAAACTAGAATTGTCATGAACAGTGGTGAGCTTTTGCTGACGTGGAGGGCCCATCACGATATACTTATGTCCTGTGCAGAATCTTCTAGATTAGAAGTCTGTGATTGCACGTTTCCTAATGCCAATATTAGAGATTTAGAGATTGATGTGTTTGCTATGACCGCTCATGGACCATTTCACCACCAGTTTCTAGATTCTAAGTGAATGACCTGTTTACTCCCTTTTCCTTTTGACATAGGATTTTGGCATTGGAGAAGCTAGGTGCTGTCTTCAACCAAGTAGCCTTTCCACTGCAGTACACACCTAGGAAATTTGTCATCCACCCTGAAAGTAATAACCTTATCATCATTGAGACTGACCACAATGCCTACACGGAGGCTACAAAAGCTCAGAGGAAGCAGCAGATGGCAGAGGTGATGAGACTGCCCTTCAGGGCTCAGTGTGAAACCATGTTGAAAAGTTTAAAACTCTGTAATTGTTGATTATTTTTTGTTGTATTTAAAGATCCAGGCTCTTTTCAGGTCCTTTAGGCAGAACCCTTTGCCAAAGTCTTTGGTTTTCGAGGCATTTCTTTAACTCAGGACTAATACACTGACCTGAGTTTGTTCAGTATTTAGCTCTCTCTATGGAACAGTTCTTTAGTTTTTGAGTATCTAAAACAGCTTGTTAATATGTTTCCTGGATTCAGGCCCAAGGGGAGATAGCTTTCATCCATAGCATTACCTCTTTTCAGAAATCATTTTCTAGCCCCAATCATGTAAAACTATGTCTGGTCTGGAAGAGAGGAGATAAGTCGTCTTAGCAAGGGGAATCAAATGGGTTACGTAGAAAAATGCTCTTTTCCTTTTGATATTTCTCAGACCACTAGTCATCTATTCACTACAGCTGATGTTAGTTCTTTTGGGCGGTAAACAGAAGTACCTGGTTTTCCCTTCATTGATCTTCCCCATTTCCCCCGTCTGTGTACCTTTCCCTTTAATTTTCATTTTGGGAATTTCTGGGTTTATTCGACGGACTTTGCTACTTTCTATGTTATGAGCTACTCCTAGAGGTGTTCTTGCTACTTATCCACTTCTCACCCAGGACCCACTTCTGAACACACCAACTCTTCCTTGGTTTTTTTGATTTAGGAAATGGTGGAAGCAGCAGGGGAGGATGAGCGGGAGCTGGCCGCAGAGATGGCAGCAGCATTCCTCAATGAAAACCTCCCTGAGTCCATTTTTGGAGCTCCTAAGGCTGGCAATGGGCAGTGGGCCTCTGTGATCCGAGTAATGAATCCTATTCAGGGTAACACACTGGACCTTGTCCAGCTGGAGCAGAATGAGGCTGCTTTTAGGTAAGGAGTTCAGGACATCCAGGGTTTTAAATGCTGATATGGGAATTCTTCGGGCTGTGACTAATGCCTGACTCCTTTCTTTGTGCAGTGTGGCTGTGTGCAGGTTCTCCAACACTGGTGATGATTGGTATGTGCTGGTGGGCGTAGCCAAAGACCTGATACTGAACCCCCGATCTGTTGCAGGGGGCTTTGTCTATACCTACAAGCTTGTGAACAATGGGGAAAAGCTGGAGTTTTTACACAAGGTAGGAACCAGTGGTTCTTTTGGATCTTGGGTTGTCCTACGAGACCTTTTCACTTTAAGTCATGGGTTACATCTTTTGGTGACCATTTTGGGAGCCAGCTCATTTATTCTAATCCATCTCTTGGTAGCACATGGAACATGCTCCTGGGGCTCTCGTGCTCCAGTGAAGCTCTGCTGCCTGTGGGTCCCACAGGAAGCCTGCGTGCTGACCACCCCAGTGCGCACTGAACTGACCCCTGTTTACTAGTCATACTAAGCAGGCAGCGGTTTGTGATCCAAATTTAGCAGTTTAAAGAATTAGTGTTCTCTGGAGAGTTACTGTTCAGTGGCTACAGAGTTTACCCTTTGGAAAGTGGAAAAAAGTTTTGGGGTTGGATGATGGTGATGATTGCACAACAACACGAATATACTTGATGCGCTGAATATACTTAAAAATGGTTAAAATGGTAAATTTTACATTGTGTGTATTTTACCATAATTTTAAAACTAAAGAAAAAAATCCTGTTCTCTGTACTGACAATACATGAATGTGGTTCCTTCAGCCCTCTCAGAGGGGGTATTATTTAGGAAATAATTATTTCACAGCCCCCTTTTTGTGCTAAATTCATTGTGTCTCCCTTACAACTAAGATGTCACTTGTCATGAGCATTCCTTTCATGTTCCTCCACAAACGAGTTACTTCTCAGATATTGAGACTTCACTATTAATGGTGCCAGTTGAATTAGCATGGGCTCTGAGTTGGTGTTCATTGGGCACCAGGGCTTCTTTTAACTCGTTGGCATTGATGTACTCACTGGGTGAAGTGCAGCATGTAGCACTTGTTTACCCAAGTAACTGTTTCAAAGAGATTGTTGTATGTGTGCTTGATTTCTCTGATGAGCAAAAGATTATCACTCTCTGTCTTCTTGATATGCCTATGGAAGGCATTCTGGGTCTAGGGGGTAAGATTAGCATATGGCTGTATGTTCTGATAGCTACATTGTCTACTTTTCCTCTCACAGACTCCAGTGGAAGAGGTTCCTGCTGCCATTGCCCCATTCCAGGGAAGGGTATTGATTGGTGTGGGGAAGCTTCTGCGAGTTTATGACTTGGGAAAGAAGAAGTTACTCCGAAAATGTGAGAACAAGGTAAATACAATGGTAGAAGACCCCTGGTCTAGCTAGTGAGGAAGGAGGAGACATTGGCAGGGTTGTGGGAAGTTAATGTTAAAATCAGGTCTTTATTAGGATCTTGTTGTAATCACCCAATTCCAGGCTCAGAATTAGGCCCTTGGGACTCAAGGGCAGGAGGAGATGGGCTTCTTGAGAAACAGATTTCCTGTCCTGCTTAAGTAATTTAACTATGAGAACTAGGCATGTATTTCCTCTAAAGGCATCTCTTGCTTTATTGCAGTTTGCAGATACTACTTTTTTTCCAACCTGGTTTGTAGCAATCTTATGTTGAGGAAATCTATTCATGCCATTTTTCTAATAGCATTTGCTCACTTTGTGCCTCTGTCACATTTTGGTAATTTACAGTAATATTAAACTTTTTCATTATTGTTATATTATGGTAATTTATCATCAGTGGTCTTATTGTTACTCTTGTAATCGTTACAAAATGCCTCTTACACCAAACAGCCAATTTGTGAATGCAAAGTAAAAGTTCTTAAAGAAATTAAAAGTGCTACTCCAATGAAAAATGATAAAGCAAAACAACCCTACTGCTGATATGGAGAAAGTTTTTAGTGGTTTGCATAGAAGATCAAACCATCCACAACATTTCCTTAAGCCAAAGCATAATCCAGAGCAAGGCCCTAACCAATTTTGTGAAGGCTGTGAGAGGTAAGAAAACTGCAGAAGAAAAATGTGAAGCGAGCAGAGGTTGGTCCATGAGGTTTAAGGAAAGAATCCGTCTCTATAACAAAAGTGCAAGGTGAAGCAGCAAGTGTTAATGTAGAAGCTGCAGCAAGATACCCAGAATATCTAGCTAAGATAATGAAGGTGGCTATAACAAGATTGATTGTCAGGTGTGGACGAAACAGCTTTCAACTGGAAGAAGAGGCCATCTAGGCCTTTCTTAGCTAAAGAAGTCAGTGCCTGCCTTCAAAGGACAGGCTGACTCTCTTGTTAGGGGTTAATGCACATTGTGACTTTAATTTGAAGGCAGTACTCATTTATCATTCCAAAAACCCTAGGGCCTTTAAGAATTATGCTAAATCTGCTCCACCTCAATAACTGAAACAAAAGCCTGGATGATAGCACATGTGTTTACAGACATGGTTTACTGAATATTTTAAGCCCACTGTTGAGACCTACTAAGAAAAAAAAGATTTTTTTCAAAATATTATTGCTCATTGACAGGGCACCTAGTCACCCAAGAACCCTTATAGAGGTATATAAGGTTAATGCTTTTATGCCTGCTAACATTTATTCTGCAGCCCGTGGATCAAGGAGTATTTTCAACTTTCAAGTCTTCTTATTTAAGAAATACATTTTGTAAAGTTATAGCTGCCGTAGATAGTGATTTCTCTGATGGATTTAGGCAAAGTGAAGTGAAACTCTTCTGGAAAGGACTCACTGTTGTAGGTGCCATTAAGAACGCTTGTTATTCATGGGAAGAGGTCAGAATATCAACAGTAACAGCCCTCATGGATGACTTTAAGATTTCAGTGGGGGAAGTAACTGCAATTGTAGAAATAACAAGGTAACTAAAATCTAGAAGTGGAGTCTGGAGATGTAACTGAATTACTACCATCTCATGATAATTCTTTAACGGATGAAGAGTTGTTTCTTACGGATGAGCAAAGTTTTTTTTGCGATGGAATCTACTGGTGAAGTTGCTGTGAAGATTGTTGAAATTACAACAAATGATTTAGAACAGTACATAAACTTAGTTGCTAAAGCAGTGGTGGGTTTTGAGATTGACTCCAATTTTCAAACAAGTTCTGTGGGTAAAATGCTATCAAATAGCATCTCATGCTACAGAGAAATTGTTCATGAACGGAAGAGTCAGCTGATGCAGCACACTTCTTTGTCTTATTTTAAGAATTGCCACAGCCAGTCCAGCCTTTAGCACTCTTCACCCTGATCAGTTAGCAGACATCAACATCGAGACAAGACCCTCCACCAGCAAAGAGATTATGACTCACTGAAGGCTCAGATGATGGTTAGCAGTTTTTAGTAATAAAGTACTTTAAAGTTAAGGTATATACAGTGTCTTTTAGACATGAGCCTATTACACGTTTAATAGACTACAGTATAGCGTAAACATAACTTTTGTATGCACTGGAAAACCAAAATTCGTGTTACTCACTTTGTTGTGATACCACATTAAAACCATTTAGCTTGTTTTCCCAGCTCTAGGAATTTATTGTTGACTACTGCCATTCTACAGACCTTATTATGTTGTAGTCAGGGCATGCTGGGTTCTGTGGTTTCTGAACCTCAAGGTTACACTTTTTGCTATCCTTGTTTTTCCCAGCATATCGCCAATTACATCTCTGGGATCCAGACTATTGGGCATAGGGTAATTGTGTCTGACGTCCAAGAAAGTTTCATCTGGGTTCGCTACAAGCGTAATGAGAACCAGCTTATCATCTTTGCTGATGACACTTACCCCCGATGGGTCACCACAGCTAGCCTCCTTGACTACGACACTGTAGCTGGGGCAGACAAGTTTGGCAACATTTGTGTGGTGAGTTGACGTCTACTTGGGTTACAGTGATGTGTAGGAAAGAAAGCTGGCTCATTTTGTGGTAAAGCCATGGACTCAGGACTAGGATCTCTAATATAGAAAGTAAAAATGAGTCTAAAATTTGGTTCTATTAAAACTCACTCTAAAAAGAAAACTTTGCATTCTCTAAGCCTCATTAGTTTTTGCACCTGTTTCACCTCTTTTCTTGTGGAACATGATTTTATAATGATAGGTTTAGTTTGTTACTTACTGTTGACTTTTTGTCAGAATTTTGGCTTATCTTTTTAAGCCTCATCTCACTTCTCTTGCTTATATTCTGTGGTCTTTGCTTTTGTTCTTGCTATGTTGATTCTCCTGAGTTTATCACTCCTCAGACACCAAAACAAGTACAGGAGACTTGGGCTCAGGCCTTTGCCAATGGTAGTGCCCCAGGCTTGCTTGCCTGGATCTGAGGCCAACATATTGTTTGTTGATTCAGGTGAGTAGGTGCAGGACCCAGCCCTGTGATTTGTGTCCCTTCATTGTAGGTGAGGCTCCCACCTAACACCAACGACGAAGTGGATGAGGATCCCACAGGAAATAAAGCCCTGTGGGACCGAGGCTTGCTCAATGGGGCATCTCAGAAGGTAAGTTTCAGAAGGGGCCCCAAAAGAGAGGCACCAGCCCTTGTATGTTTCCCATGACTCTCACTGAGGAAACATGAATTATCTGCAGTCCACTTAATTATGCTGAGGGCGTTCTCATGCATGAAAGTCAGTCCCTAAGTTGACACTATGTGTCCTGTGACGGATGGATGCCAAGTTTGATGTAAGGTGACCAAGTCAGTACCTCATTTTTATGACTGTAGGATAGGAATTTTTCTGAGATATTTTAGCAGTGTAAAATCTCTTCAGAACACAGTGGGTTCCTTGAAAAAGATAGTTACACAGGTTTATTCCCGGTACTAACCAGCTCTTCTCTGAGGTGTGTCCTGGGCCTTACCTTTCTCCTGTAGGGCTGTGCTTCTATAATAGAGCATCTCTGGACTTCTAAAGAGTAGATTTCTTTTAGAGGGCAAACCTAGTGTTTGCTTTTTTTTTTTTTTTTTTTTTAAATCCTTTTCTGTGGTTTCCTTTTTTTGAATTGTAAACGATAATTTAACAGAATTTTCAGTTAATAGTTCTGATGAACTATTCATCAGAAATGATCTAATGTCAGCATATTTATGAGGTATTTAAGCTCTAAGTAAATGTTAAGAACATTTTAAATTCTTGGATTTTAAAGATGGTGAAATCTGCCCTTTGGGGGTGCGGCTTGCTCTTGGGAATCTAGAACGAGCTCCTGAGAGCCCACACAGTTACTGGTCTGTTTTTAACTTGCAGGCAGAGGTGATCATGAACTATCATGTTGGGGAGACAGTGCTGTCATTACAGAAGACCACGCTGATCCCTGGAGGCTCAGAATCGCTTGTCTATACCACCTTGTCAGGAGGAATTGGCATCCTTGTCCCCTTCACATCTCATGAGGTAAACGCTTCCTGTGCTGCTCTGGCTTTTGCCCCTCACGGTGGTTTCTTTGTGCTAAATCTTTCCTAAGAGGGCAAAATTCCCACTTGCAAGTAGGAGAATTGTGGAAATTTTATAAGGTGACAGAAGTACCTGGGGACATAGGAATCTCATTTTTTCATTTTTTTTTCCCCCTGGGGAAAGTCATTTGTGTTCATACTGTACCAAGGTTTTGTTCAATTCTGATGTGGATATAGGGTTATTCAGAGCCCAAAGCCTCAGAACCAGACCCCATAAAATGATGGACTGATGAGGACTGGGGCACTTATTGCCTTCTAAAGTCAGCTCTAAGATTGGCTAAACTTAGTTTATGTCATTCCAGCCAAGGAAGCTGGGATCAGGAATTCGACTTTGCAAACCACTCTTTACATGTGGTGTTCTCTCATGTTCTGCCAATACAGGAAGGTTTTCTTCCAGGTTTTAGCTGTCTTGTAGCAGGAAAATCAAAGGAGTGATTTAGGTATTTGACTTCTGTTTACGTGGTAAAATCAGTGGCTCCTCTGTTCATTCTGCTTCTGGAAACCATAGACTTGTAGTTGAAATCACTTTTATCTTTTAGTAACATATTCTTTGTTACTTCTGCCAGGACCATGACTTCTTCCAGCACGTGGAGATGCACCTGCGGTCTGAGCATCCCCCTCTCTGTGGGCGAGACCACCTCAGCTTTCGTTCCTATTATTTCCCTGTTAAGGTAGGACTTTGTTAGAAAATCTGGGTTGAAAAGAGGAATCTTTAACTCATTTAACCGGTCTTTTCACTTCTTCCCTTAAAAATCAGAACAATCCAGAATGAAGGAGCATGTCAAGAGAGTGGATTGACAGGGAGACAGGACTGGGAGGAAAGGGTCCCCTTTAGGCAGACCACAGCCAGAAAAAAGGTTTTACCCAATTTTGCTGATCTGAACTCTGGCTACTAAGGATCAGTTTTGAATAGTGTTCCTGGTTCTGTAAATGGGGTTCTAGTATTTGTAGGAGATAAACTTTCCTTGAAGCTACTGCTTTAGAATGTGCCATTTTCTTTGGGCAGCTAACCTTTTTCTTTCACTGTCATTTTTCCGTGTCTCAGAATGTGATTGACGGAGACCTCTGTGAGCAGTTCAACTCCATGGAGCCCAACAAACAAAAGAATGTCTCCGAAGAGCTGGACCGAACCCCACCTGAGGTGTCCAAGAAGCTTGAGGACATCCGGACCCGCTATGCATTCTGAGTTGCTTTTTCCTGTGGGGCTTGTCTGAGACTGTTTTATTTTCCCCCACCACCTGGCATTGAACTTACATGGCAGAAGAAGGATGGCTAGATAATTAACACTGCGATATTTAAGGGAACAGCTCTTTCCCATCCACTCCTCCCCTAGAGTGAGTTTCCCCTAAAATTGGCACTGAGATTTGCTGCACTTCTCCCTGCCTGGTACATAATACATTGCCCAAGGTTCCGGTGGAATGCAATGCTCCCTGGTCCCTGAAGCTTTCCCTGTATTGATAGTTCAGGCTCTCATGTCTTTTGTACACACCCTTAATTTTTAACTGGTTTTTCTGTAAATACAGTTTTGTACAATGTTATCTCTAGGGGGGAGGGAGGCAAGCTGAGGTAGGAACCAGGTTGGATATACTATTAACTCCTGAGTTCTGCCACTCTGGAACCTAACCAGAAATACAGACCTAGTTTTTAAGGTAGCTTGTGTCTATGTGTCTTTTCTAGGGATAAGAATTTAGGTAAGAATTGGAACAGGAAGAACTGAGTGTCCTTCCTTCCATCTGCCTACATGGATTTCTGGCACCCTGTGGCTTCCTGATTCCAGGATTATGTGTTTTTTGTTTGTTTGTTTGTTTGTTTGTTTGTTTTTTGGCTTCCTCTAGTTCTTTTTTGCTATGCAGATGAAACTTGGTCTCAGTAGTAACCATGTGGTCATCCACGCCTCTTATTGGATATTGGGAAAGGGTGGCTGATTTATCCACCCCTGTTTTAGCCTCCTACTTTGAGGTCTTAACAGTGAAGGGTTTGGCATGAATTCCAGCTGGGTTGTCTCTTAGATGTTCCTTTTACTTCTGTAGCTCCTAAAATGATCTTTTGCTATAGGACTACTAGGAAGGATCAGTAAGTCCAGAAGTGTTCAGATACCAACCTGCCCTTGGGAACAAAGTCATTATATGTGCTACCTGCTTAAGGGCACATGGATAATAGGGGGCTTGTCTGCAGCAGACATTGCAGGCTCTGGGAGGCCTTTGGGGTACAAGGAGGCAACACTGGTAGCCAACGCTGATAGTCAGTTGGAAGTGACCCAGTCTCAGAAATCTTCTAGCCCACACCTAAGAATTTGCTCATCTTCCTCTTGTCCAGCTGTGTGGGAAGTCTTAATCTTCCAGGCAGTTCCCTCAGCTTTATTGAACCTGGAGGGACCTGAGCTCACTGTTATTCTCAGTACTTCACAAAGTAAAATGTTCTTTAATGCGCATGTGCTCAGCCACTTCTGTTGAGTAGATCCTCTGTGGCTAGCATTGGGTTAGAATCAGGAATGGAGGTGATTATACACAATCTTCGACCCCAAACAGCCCACAGTCCAGTGCAGAGAGGGTTCCTGACCCTGTCCTATAGAACTTTGTATCTTTATAATTATAACTTGGTTTTAGATCAGTCAGTAGACTCATATTTCGTTAGGAATTGAGTTCCTAAATAACTCTCTCACTTAGCTAATAGATTTGCATGGTACACAGTACTTTTCAATGACATGTGCACAGTCTATGGCCCCCACCTAAACCCCTTCTATTTAGTCCGTCAGATTGTATAGCGTTGATGATGCAGTAGTTTGAGAAACTCAGCATAGATGTTTGAACAGCAGCTCACTTTTCCTAACTTGTTTCCTGAAATACTTCTTTCTACAGTAGTGGGAGAGGATATGGAAGAAAGTAACGTTGATCTCTGTATAGAATCAGGAATTGTCGCCATTTCTTTTTTTTGAATGATATGGACAGCAGTTTATTAGTTACATAACCACTGCCCAGGGTGGGAGGATGCTGTGCCATGCAAAGCCACGTGAGTTGTACTCAGGAACCCAGTAAACAAGAGGCTGTGGGATGCAGCCTTTGTAGTATCAAGAGGGTGGGTACTCCCCGGTTCATATGGGAGGGTGTAATTGGCTTGTTTGAATAAGTCCATGGACTGGCAGGGAACAGAGATGAGCAGGAACTGCATAAGAGCAAAGTGGGGAGGGAATCTTGTGATTAGGCCATTTGAAGCCCTTCTGATTTTATAGCATATAATATTGAATCTTGGATCTTAATACCAAAAATGGGAAAATGTGGTTGTCTCATTATTGACTCACTAGAGAGCTACATGTAGGCCAGGCAAAGGTGGATTTTACGTTGGATTGTCTTTTTGTGCTTCCAGTGTATTACAAGATTCTTTCCTTTTCCATTCCTCTGTAGCTCAAAGCCCAGTAAAAATAATAGAAACTCAGTGGGATTGTCACAATTAATTATGGGTGCATATTGTGGAAGATTATTTGATAGATGACAGCAGATCGTGAGCTAATGTTCCAAGCATAGTGCCAAACACAGAAATTTACAGGACCTGCTTAGCTTAGCTCAGGTTCTAACAGGGGAGAGAGAGCTTACACACGTGAAACCATCAGCCAAAATGTGTTGATGGTAGAAAGAACTAGAATCTGGCAATAGGTTTGATCCTGGCTTGGCCAAATAACTGGGTAAATTTGAGCAAGCCATTTGAAACTTCTGAGTCTTGGTTTTCTCAACTGTAGAAGGTAAAGGGAGCAGTATAACATCAGCTATATGGAAGTCTAAATATGCTGCCTAACCTTATTTAAAACAGCATCTTGGTTCCTAAGAATTTCAACAGTTAATCAGAAAGCCCAAGTGACTCTGTCTTGGGAGTACAAATTTTATTTGTATGTTTTATTTTCTTCTCAAGTTTCCTAACTGTGAAAATCATATCTTTGGCCACTCAATAAAAATACGAATTCTTAGGCACCTCTCCCTGAAGACTGAGAAACACTAAGTCTGGAATAGGAACTTCTAAATAAGTATAGACGTGAACTCATAACACCTGAGTTGAATCAAGTCCGTGCCTCTGATAAGATCCATGACATTGGTCAGGCTCCTTGGCTTCTCATCCATAACATGGAGATAAACAGGTTGATGTAAGAATAAAATGAGCATATACCTAAAGTGCCTAGCACGTTGTGGGTACTTATTGAGCCAAACCTGAGTTCTTAATATTTGGGGTTTAGGTCAGCACAAGGAAGTCTTCCGTTTTCCTGTAGGAGTCACCAAATAACCATGGACCCTATTCTCCTTCCCTTCCCAGCCCATACATTCCCCGTGATGTTCTCTTTCCCCTTACACTGCTTTACTTTGATGTGTCTATTGACTCTTCACATTTCCTGTCGATGTAGCCACATGAGTGCTGGATGAGAGGATTTGGAGGTATATATGGATCGCATTTTAGCTCCATAATTGAGGGCCCTTCTCTGGACTTGATTGGTCTATTAGAAATCTTAGAGCTGGAAAGATTTTTTCTTTTCCAGTTTTATTGAGTTAAAATTGACATACATTATAAGTTTAAGGTATACAACATAATAGTTTGACTTACATATATTGTGGAATGATTACATCCATCTCGGATCGAAGAAAAAATTTCTTGTGATAAGAACTTTTAGGGTCTACTCTTAATAACTTGTGGCTCATGCAGCAGTGTTAACTGTAGTCATCATGTACATTACATCATTAGTACTTATTTATCTTATAACTGAAAGTTTGTGCCTTCTGACCACCATGCTTCAGTTTCCACACTCCCTATCCCCACCTGTGATAACTGCAAATATGCTTTAGATTCCACATATAAATAAGATCATATAATATTTGTCTTCTGACTGACTTAGTATAATCAAAGCCCGTTTATGTTACAAATGGTAGGGTTGCCTTCTTTTAATGGCTGAATAATATTCCACCACACATAGATACCACAGCTTCTTTATCCATTCATCTGCCAGTGGACATTTAGGTTGTTTCCATGTCTTGGCTATTATAACTAAGGATACTACAAATGTGTGGGTATAGATAGCTTTTTCAGGTAAGTGTTTTTGTTTCCACTGGACCTATTCCCAGAAGTGGAATTGCTGGATCACATGGTAGTTCTACTTTTAATTTTTAAGGATCCTTCATACTGTTTTCCATAGTGACTGTAGAAGTTTGCAGTCCCAACAGCAGTACACAAGTGTTCCCTTTTCTCCACATTCTCACCAGCATTTATCTTATCTTTTTGTTAATGACCATTCTCATGGACATGAGGTCTTCATACATTGTGGTTTTGACTTGCATTTTCCTAATGACTAATGATGTTGAGCATCTTTTTATGTATCTATTGACTATATATCTTCTTTGGAAAAATATCTGTTCAGGTCCTTTGCCCATTTTTAATTGTAGTATTTGTTTTTTTTGTGTGTGTGTGTGTTTTTTTTTTTTGGGGGGGGGGTTTGGCTATTCTGTTGTATGGGTTCTTTATGCTTTATAGATATTAACCCCTTAATGTGGTTTGCAAATAATTTTTTCAATTCTGATGTTGTCTTTTCACTTTTTCAATTTTCTTTTGCTATACAGCTTTAAGTTTCATGTTGTCCCAGTTTATTTTTTTATTTCGTTGCATGTGCTCTAGATGTCATAATCCAGGAGTTGTCACCATTGAGCTTCCTCTGTAGATCTGTTGGTGAGTTTGGTTGTCCTCTGCAAGAGAGATGGCTGTAGCAAGTGGAATTTCTGTAGCACAAGACACAAGGAATTAGGCTTGAATATGTTGAGAGCAGGAATTTCTTTTTTAGCATTTTTTATTATTTCAAGTATACAATACATTGGCTAGACATTTATATAGTTTATGAAACAATCCCCTGATTATCTTCCCTCTGGCTCTACACCTAGCCATTACATTACTGCTGACTGCATTCCATATGGTGTGCTCACCATCCCCGTGACCATCTATCAACTACCAATTTGTATTTCTTTAACCCTTCACTCCTTTCGTCTAGCCCCCCAACCCCTTTCCCTTCTGGAGGTCACCATATTGTCCTGTATATCCGTGAGTCTGTTTTCAATTAGTTCGTTCTTTTTATCCCTTAGATTCTATATATAAGTGAAATCATATGGTATTTATCTTTGACTTACTTTGCTCAACATAATAACCTCTAGGTCCATCCATGTCATTGCAAATGGTAGTGTTTTTTTTGTTGTTGTTTTTTAATGACTGAGAAATATTCCATTGTATATATGAACCACAATTTTTTATCCAATCATCTGTTTATGAACAGTTAGGTTGCTTTCATTTCTTGGCTATTGTGAATGGTGCTGTCATGAACATAGGGATGCATAGGTCTTTACGAATTATTGTTCGGTTTTCTTTGGATAAATACCCAGAAGTGTAATTGAGTCAAAAGGTAGATCCATTTTTAATTTTTTGAGGAACCTACAGGCTCTTTTCTATAGTGGCTATACCATTTTATAATCCTACCAACAATGTATGAGGGTTCCCTTTTCTCCACATCCTCACCAACAGGTTTTTGTTGTTGTTGTTTTGATTTATTGATGATAGCCATTCTGACAGATGTGAGGTGTTATTTCATTGTGGTTTTAATTAACATTTCTCTGATGATTAGTGACCTTGAATATCTTTTTTAATGTGTCTATTGGCCATCTGTATTTCCTGTTTGGAGAAATATATATTCAGGTCTTCTGCCCACTTTTTAATTGGATTATTGTTTTTGTTGAGTTGTATGAGTTCTTTACATATTTTAGATACTAATCCCTTGTCAGAGGTATTAAAGTGAAAACCTCCCATTCAGTAGATTGTCTTTTCGTTTTGTTGATGGTTTCTTTTGCTGTGGAAAAACTTTTTAGTTTGATGTAGTCCCTTTTGCTTATTTTTTCTTTTGTTTCCCTTGCCTGAAGAGATATATCCGAAAAGAAATTACTAGTAGCAGTATCAGAGTTTACTGCCTGTTTTCTTCGAAAAGTTTTATGGTTTGGGGTCTTACATTTAAGTCTTTAATCCATTTTGAGTCTGTTCTTGTATATGGTGTAAGGTGGTATAGTTTCACTTTTTTGCATATATGTGCCTAGTTTTCCCAGCACCATTTATTGAAGAGACTGTCTTTACCCCATTGTATATTCTTGCCTTCTTTGTCACGTATTAAATGAGTGTATAGATGTGGATTTATTTCTGGGTTCTCTGTTCTGTTCCATTGATCAGTGTATCTGTTTTTATGCCAGGCCAGTACCATGCTGTTTTGATTACTGTAGACTTGTAGTATAGTTTGATATCAGATAGTGTGATACTTCCAACTTTGTTTTTCTCAAGATTGTCATGGCTATTCGGGATCTTTTATGGTTCCGTATCAATTTTCGGATTATTAGTTCTAGTTTTCTGAAAAATGCCATTGGTATTTTGGTGTAGGGATTGAGAGCAGGAATTTTGTCTAGTTCATAGCTGTTGCCCCAAACTTACAAAAGGTGTTTCATAAATATTTAGTGATTGGATGAGGCTAAATTACACATCCTGTCTGTGTCGGGATTAAGGGACTCTCTCCAATCAACTTCTTTGGTTTAGATGAGCAGCCAGGTAAATGAGGAACTCTGTCCAGCCTTGCAGAACACATGAGAATCTGCCTTGGAACTCTAGGGATAATGTCAAGACACCGAGGCATATGTGCAGGCTTTAAGGATTGCTCCCATCTGTTGCTCCATTTAGTCCCTGAAAGCAGCCTTAGCTTTCCCGACCCCATGGGGAGGTTCCACAGATGTTTCCTTTGGAAGATCTCTTGCCAAGAGTAGCATTCCTTTGGAGGAAGGGGTTCAAGTTGGACTGTGGATGGAATGTTGCTTTTTTTTGTTTTTGTTTTAATGTATTGCTAACATGACAGCTGCTGGAGCTGGAACAGCTCTTGGGGTTCACTTGCCTTACTGGGAGAGCACTGGTTTCCAGAATGTCTGCTGTTTCCATAGTTGTGACCTCTCTTGAGTTTCTCATTAGTGGGAAGCCAGAAATGTTGGGAGCATTCTTCAGATGGGATCAACCTGGTGTTCAGTTTTTTTTTTAATTCCTAAATTCTGTTTCTCTTCAAAATAGAAATGACGTGTTTGCGTGAATCATCCACTTGCTCATTTACATATGGATTATTGTATGTGAATATTTTCAGTTTGCTGTACCCTTAAAATATGTTCAAGGGCTATATCCAGAAAAACCTCTCTGCTGCTAAAGTCAGTGTAAGGGGACAGAGGCTTACTCTGGGGTAGGGACTCAGAGAACACTTCTGTGGTTGGTGGCTGATTTATTTACATTTAGGGACCTGATAGCCCAATATATGGGGCTTGTGTGAACTTGAGGTAAACTGCAGTGAATCAACATCCCACACAGCAGTCAGAAGAATCCCTTTCACCAGTCTACACCAGCACAACGAGGAGCTGTTTCCATAGAAGCTTTGTACACCAACATCAGGAGACATGCCTAGCCTGCTGGGAGATCCTGCTACAGTCACTTATTCCACCAGTATTTACTGAAGACCTACTATGTTCCACCTCCTCACAAGTGTGCTTTGCATCCGGAAGTTGAAGAGTTTTTGTAACCTAACAGCCTCTGTCCTTCTGAGGCTGATGGTGAGGTGATAGTGCCAGAGACTGGCAACAAGTTCAGAAGCGCCTAAGGCCTAAGTCTCTGGTTTTCTGGAAAAATCAGAAGGTAGTAAGTCAAAAATAAAGTGGAAGGTGGGTACCAAAGGTTGTAGGTCATGAAACTAAGAAAACTTGTTGCAGTGTTTCTTTTTCTTTCTTTCTTTCTTTTTTTTTTTTTTTTTAACCCTAGCTGGATATTAGGATCATCTGAGTTTGTCAGATTCCTGAGTTCTGCCCCCATGTTACTCAAGAATAATGATGTCTGGTGATGTCCATATTTCACAATCAGATGGTAATGATCAGAACGGGAAATTAATAGGTATGGTGGGGAATGAGGGAACACTCTTTATTAAAAATGAAGCCCCTAAAATCAGGTTGGGAATTCCAGCTTGGGGAAAAAACATTGGGAGACAACTGGAAGTAACTAAATACCACTGTCAGCACCACCCCACCTCACTCACACCCCCCAAATCCAGTAGCCCTTGTAAGTATTCAGTCAGGTTGGTTGTAATCCCAGAGGCAAACCCATCTCAGTTCCCCACCTCTGTCTTCTAGAGCCTGGCCCTCAAATTTTCATTGCAGAAGCCCACTCAGCAGAACTTGTTCCCTTTGACTACAAACAAAATCTCAGGGAATGAGAGTTGCCTTCGATTAGGTCATTTGGAGAGTTTTCACAAGTTAATTTGGGCCATGAATAAATATATGCTAGTGACATGTAATCAAGAGAAGTATTAATATTTACAGTGGGATTTTAGGGCCCAATGCTGTTAACAAGGCATACTGGGTAACCCACTTTAAGCTGATGCTGCAAGTGTAGAAAGTGCAATCAGAAACAAGATCCCATTTGCCAAATGTAAGTAGGAGTGAAGGCCATAGAAAGCACTGGACCAAGTCAGATGACCTGGGTTCAGTCCCAAGCAAGGTCTCAGTTTCCTGTCTAAAGCGGGGAGGATAAGACTGACCTCCAGGGTCACAGTAACAAAGTGCCTTCGCTGGGCTTCCAAGTGGGGGGAGAGGGGTCTGGGAAGGCCTGCCCACTGAGCTTGGGTGCAGAACTGGGGAGATTTGGAGCCACCTCCATCTTGAACTACAGCCCTATATGCAGTGCTTTGAAAGAAATGGTCATTCTAAGGCAAGAGGCCTTGGACAAGGCACAGTGGAGTTCAGGCTTCTGTGAAGCCCCAGAGAGATTCTGGCTGTTCCATCACCTCCACCCCCTCTTGCCCTCCCACAGGCTGCCTGACTGGTATGAATCAACTTGGCAGTGCTCTCCAGCAAGGCTGTTGTGAGAGGGTGTGGCAACTATAGCCACTGCCTTAGGGGTGGGGGTGGGGAAATTGACTGCATTCCAATGTGGGCATTATTGTCCTGCTGGAAGTTCTGGACCAAACCAGAAATCCAGTTTTGTCAATCCAATTGAGAAACCATTTATTGAACTACTTGTGCCAGGCACTGACATTCAGAGTAAGACATGCTAACTAACATCTCAGCAAGCATTTCCCCAACTGGGTGCTGTGGAATCCTAGATGTTAAGGGCCCCTTAAAAGATTCTGTGCTCATATTTGGGGCGGGGGAGGGAACCTGCAAACTATCTTCTTGGATAGTTCGATGCTTTGAACACAGCCTTTCCCCTGCCTCCTGCTCCCCAGTTGTAATGCCTGCTAATGGAGGAACTAAAGGATCCCATAGTGGGATCCCCGAACTCCAAATGCAGCCTTAATTAAATCAAGGAGTGCGCGATGAAACGGTAGAGATGTAACTGTCCCTTAGGTGCCCATAGAACTCTGCTGGGCAGAGCCATTCTCAGCTCCCGCTGACCCAAGCAGAGTGAAAGTGCCCTTGTCCTTGGAGATGAGCTGAGCACAGGGCCTCTCTTCTTTGTCCTCAGGCACTCTCACAGTGCTGTGTGTCAGACTACATGTCACACCAGGACAGGCCTTGAGTCTGTGGGGAAGCCCTGGCTGTGTTGACCTTGGATTTGATATTTTATCTCTCTGGGCTCTTGTCACCATCTGTAGACAGGGTAATTGATTGGTTCTCAACACTGAGGATATTTATCAAAGGCCTCATCTCTCCTCTGTCATGCACTCTGTCACTACCACATAACCCAGTTTTATTAAGTTCCGTAAGAAGATTTATATTGTCCAAGTAATTGTGTTCTGGAGAGGAGCTGGGGTAGCCCCTTAAAACCACCCAACCTGCCTAGACTTGGTTCTGGAGACTCACTCCCACCATTAACTTACCAGGTGCCTTCAGTCAAAATAGTTTCCAGTTGATCCTCTGGGTTTGTGGTCCCCTCCTACCCCGCACTTTAAGGCAGACTGGGGACACGTGGCCCTGCCCTGCCCTTGCTGGCTCCAGTTTCTAAGTTGCAATGGCCTTTTTTCTCCACCCTCCCCATCAGTCAGGATGCCTGGATTGTGGGCTGGAGGAAGCTGCAGCCTCTCCCATCCGGTAACCCACTGCCCCAGGTCCTAGGTACCTGCTCCGGGTCCTGGAGCCCCTAACAACTGCCAGCAAAGCTCTAGAAGATTGCATCCTGGTACATGAACAGGTAAGAAGACAGTTGTTTTTCTCTCACATGGTTTTGTTTGCCTGATTTCTCCACCCTAGTTTAGCTGCTTCCTTCACAGATCAGAGCAAGAAGGATTTGAGTTAGACTTGGAAAAGACAGTGCCAGCCAAGAAGTTCTGAGCTATGTCTTAGAGAAATGGTGTGAATTCTCTGCTCTGGGTTTTATTTTTAAACCTTTGCTTTCATCAGCCTTGTAGGAGAAAACAGATCCAAATAACCATAAAGCAGGTTACTTCTGTTCATGTTCCCTTCTGAGATTTGTAAATTGATAAACCCACATTTTTAAATGGTTGTTATGGGTTACTGTGTGCTGCTCTACTGTATATTGCTTTAGATCTTTAGACCTTAATATACTATGTACGTGAATTATGTGCAAGAATTACCTCATTAAAAATTAATTGGTTTAAAATTCTTTAAAGGAGAGAAAAAAAATAAATGGCAATAGGTGAGCCTTTCTCATTCACATGGTATTGTGAAATTAAAATGTTCTGTCTTTACACTTTGCATTTATTTTAAGTGCCCATAATAAACCAACTGTCATTTTTAAGGTAATTTTAAGGCCTATCCCAGGATTTATAGCCTTTGTCCCTTGATTGTGAAGTTGGATTGCTTCCAGGTGTTTTGCAATTAATAATTCTACTTTTATGGACAACTTTGTGAAAATAACTTTTTTTAGTCTTTTAGATATTTTTCCCCTTTCTTTGGATTTTATTTCCCATCCAGAATGAATAATTGGGGCAAAGGGCAAGAACATTTTTATAGTTCAGTTCATGTTACACATGGGGTCAGCTCACTCGTAAAATCATGAGTCTAATTTCCAAATTTCTAGGACAATGATGGCATGAGGGGGTAGGTGAGAAAGTTGTTTTCTCTGGGGATTTTTTAGAAAGGGAGATAGAGGCCATCTAACATGGTTAAGACTTAACCTTTGGAGGTAGGCTGTCTGACCTTGAATTCTCACCGAATAGCTTCTATTAGTTCATGTGTAGAATACAGATTAGAAAACTTCTTAGGGGTACAAGAAAGACAGTGTTTTTAAAGCACTGAGCATAACATCTGACACTTACTAAGCACCCCCTGGAAGGCTCTTTCAAGCCTGGGGCTTTCTCTGGGTCATTTTATAAGCTGAATTAAGAAGGTCGTCTCAGGGGCATCTTGACCCTCTTCTTATCCAGCCACCTGTTGAAGATTTTTTGATTTATCTGTGTGAAGCTCCTATCTGTGCTAAGGCTGGAGGGCTGGACATCGAGGCATAACAGGTCAGGTTGGCCTCTTTCTGAAGGTCCTCCAGACTCTTGGCACCTACTGCCGTCAGATCTGGATGCTACCTTTCCCATCTCTCAGTCACCTTCCTCAAAGCACAGGTTTAAGGGATCCCTGGACAGAGTGGAGAATTCCCCAGAAGTCTGTGGGCAAACCTGTGGTTTCCCACACTGGTAGGCCACAGTGGAATAAGCACAGGCTGGTCACACCAATTCCCAGCAGTAGGCAGTCATTGGGCCTCTCATCATGTTTTCTCATCTGTAAAATGGAAATGTTAATAACTGTGCTATAGAATTACATGAGAGTACATGGTAAAGCCTCTGGCACTTAGGCACTCATTACTGCAGAAGGTCAAGACCATGTTCCAGAACCTTTGGGGAGGTACCAGCATTAGCCATAAAAGACAGGGAAAAAGCGCATGTGTTTATTTTCTCAGTCAACAGACATTTATCAGGCTGGCTGGTCATGGTGCTGGAAACTAGGAAGAAAGACATATAAGACAGGCTCCCTGATCTTGAGGCACTGTGGGGCAGCTCCCTGCTTAAGAAGGAAGAACAATCTATTAGAGAGGAGAAGGAAGAAGGAACAGCAAGTGCAAAAGCTGAGCTGAGTTTGGGGAAGGGAGTTTGGAAAGTTCGGGAGGGCTGCAGGGCTGGATGAAGGGGAGGGACAGTGGGAGATGAAATGAGAGGAATCGATGGAGACCAAGTTTTAAAGAACCTTTAAGGTCAAATGAGAATTTGAACTTTATCTCAAGGATGTGGGAATTTAAGTAGATTTGGGGATGCCTGTTCTGGTAGGCAGGGAGTGGGGGATGGTGTTGGAGGTCTGGAATGCCCTCAGCCTTCCACCCTATCTCAGCGGCTTTGGTGGTACCCAAAATAAATAAATGCAGTGGGATTCTCAAGATAGGCTCAGTGAGAGGGAACCTAGCCTGGGAATTGGGGCCTGGGGTACTGGGGTGCTGGTTCCAGCTCCTCCACCAACACAGTAGGTAGCTCTGCCCTAGGTGAGGGGCCAGGGCAGTTAAGCTTCTTATAGCTCTCTCCTGGGAGTCCAGAATGTCTCTGGAGGCTGCAGTGCCCTGCCACTCCCCACTCCTTCACCCCGCCCAGGTAATACTGTCTGGTGGGAGTCCATGACCCTGCCTTGGAAGAGTCATCTTCTCTGAAATGGACAGTCTGGCCCTTAGACCCTGAGAGATGCCATGAAGTCTGAGAACTGTAGCTTGAAGGCCTGTGACAATCCCAGGGTGTTTCTGGGCTCCAGCTGTCCTGCACACTTGTACATGAGGGCCACGTCCCATAATTGAGGGGTGGTGTCCCCTCGGAACAGGGCTAAAGTCAGTCTGGAACCCTACCTCCTGAGCTCTGCAAGGGATCCTGGGAGAGTTCTGTCTGTGCATCCCAGCCAGGAAGGGCCGCATACTCAGTCAGGCCTTCCTCTTTGGAGCCATTTCAGGTGATGCGGAGGTGGGTGAGTGGGGATGTATATATAGTTAGCGAGGCTGAAGTCAAGGTGATGAGTATGGAAGGCCAAAGAGATATATACTTACCTGGCAGCTATTCAGAAAGGTCAAGCCCTGCTCTAAAACTTTCTGGATGCATGCCTATTGCCTGTCATAGCATGAGAACATTTACATCGTGGCCTGGGATTCTTCTACCACATCCAAACCCCACTTCTGGCTTTGTCACTCACATGTCTCCTCAGTCTTCCCTTCCCTGTAGCCAAACCTACCTTCCCTCTTTCTCAAGAGCCAAAACTTCCGGCTTCCTTGTCTTCCTAGTTTCACAGATCATTAAACTTTCTTCATAGGCATTTTTAAAATCTCTTAGTCATCTTTGAGTTCAGTGGTATTAAGTACATTTACATTGTTATGAAACATTTCTAGAATTTTTCATCTTGCAAAACTGAAATCCTGTGTCTATTAAACAATAATCTTTCACTTTCTTCCTTCCGCCAGGTACTGGCAACCACTGTTCCACTTTATGTTTCTATGAGTTTGACTGCTCTTAGGTAGTATTTGCCTTTCTGTACCTGGCTTATTTCATTTAGCATAATGTCCTAAAGTTTCATCCACACTGTAGCCTATATCAGAATTTTCTTTCTTTCTAAGGCTGAATAATATTTCATTGTATATAGAACACAGTTTGTTAAGCTGCTTATCTGTTGATGGCCTCTTGGGTTGTTTCCATATTTTAGCTATTGTGAATAATGCTGCTACGAACATGGGTGTACAAATATCTCTTCAAGACCATGCTTTCAATTCTTTTGGGTATATACCCAGAAGTGGAATTGAAGGATAATATGGTAGTTCTGTTTAAAATATTCTGAGGAACCTCCCTCCATACTGTTTATCATAGTAGTTGCAGCATTTTACAATCCTACAAACAGTTCATTAGGGCTCCAATTTCTCCACATCCTTGTCACACTTATTTTCTGTGCTTTTGATAGTAGCCATCTTATTTATTTATTTTCAATTACAGTTGACATTAATATTATTTTATATTAGTTTCAAGTGTACAGAGATAATAACTATTTTAATAGGTTAGGTGGTAGCTCACTGTGGGTATGATTTACATTACTCTGATTAGTGATGTTCAGCTCCTTTTCATATACCTGTTGGCCATATGTATGTCACCTTGGAGCAATGTCTATTCAAGTTCTTTGCCTATATTTTTAGTCAGGTTATTTAATTTTTTTGTTGTTGAATTGTAGAAGTTCTTTGTATGTTTTAGATATATATAAATTCTAGGCCTCTAGAAACTAATACTCCTTATCATATGTAGAGTGCTTTTTCATTCTGTTGATGTGTCCTTTGATGCACAAAAGTTTTCAGTTTGATATAGTCCCATTTACCTATTTTTGCTTTTGTTGCCTGTGCTTTTGGTGCCATATTTAAGAAATCATTGTTAAGTCCAATATCACGAAGCTTTTTACCTATGTATCTTCTAGGAGTAAAGTTTTGGATCTTCTGTCTTTGCAAGCATTTTAATAACTTTATTGTTTTTATGATGTGCTTAGTATAAAAAAAAAAATCTACAATTCTGAAAAGCACAAGAAGAAAATTCCAATCCCACCCTTCAGAGGTAATAATAGTTTACTGGGCAACTCTCCAGACAAGGCCTTACTTCACTGCTGTTTAAACTGTAACCTGCCCAGGGATCACCTGGGGATTTTGTTAAATTCTGATTGCAAAGGCCTGGGGAAGGCCTGAGACTATTTCTAACAAGCCTTTTGGTGATACCACTGCTACTGATCAGGAAACCATATTTGGAGTAGTATGGGTCTGTATGTGTGTACACACACACACACACACACACACACACACACACTCCCATGCATGTTCTACAGGATCATCCATACATGACTCTTATAACCTGTTCTTTCCTCTTACTCAAGTGTATATTGTAGAAATGCCAGTAAATGCCATAAATGTAGATCTCCATCATCCTTTATAGCAGCCATATAACTGTCCCATTGTGTGGTGTGATGGTAATTCAACTAGTCCCAGGAATGGAATTTACGGTGCTACCAAGTTATCACTGTTATTTTGCAGTGGCAAACATCTTCATGACCATGGCTTTGTTTACCTGAAGAAATTATTGTTGTGTTTGTCTTCCTAAGAAGCAGACCAGAACTAATACATTGAAATGTGTTACTCCCTGGGGTCACTTGGGGGGTGAGACCCTAATATCAGGGCTCCGCCAGCCCTCTAATGGTGAGGGGAGGGGCAGTGTGGGATAGAAGTAGGATGGGTGTGGGATGGGGTGAGGTACAGGTGGTGCAGGTGTGGGATAGGTGTGGGATAGGTGGAGGAGGCACTCTTGGCACCCACTCTTCAGCCTGGCACTGTGTCGGATGCTCACTGAATGCCCACAGCTCCCTGCAAGGTTTGACTGAGTCTCCCTCATTTTGCAGCTGAAGAAACTGAGGCGCAGGGAGGACTTAGCTTGCGGCAGCGCCCAGCAGGCGCCAGCTCTGCCGTGGCGGCTGCTTGATGTGGTCCCTTCGGTCCCTTCGCGTGCTGGGCCTCACCCTTCCGCGCAGCGCTGCCCCGCGCTCCAGGAGCCCTGGGCCGGGCTTCACCGGATTCGAGAATGAATCCGCGCGCTGCACTGCCGGGCGCCGCCCCTCCTCCCGCGCCACTGGCCCGTCTGGTGGCTGTGGAGCTAACCCGGACCCCACTCCTGCCCTGGACCCCATTTCTCGCCCCAGCCGGGCTACCCGAGTGGGAGGCCCAGCCGGAAGAGGCCTCCAGGCCAACAGCTCTGCTGGCCGCACAGGGTAAGGCCTTTGTCGAAACGCTTGCTTCGCGGTCGCCTGAGTCCAGGACATCCAGGCAGCTGGAGTTTATTCTTGCGCTCCGGGCGGGGGAGGGGCTCCTTGAGAGTCACGCTTCCTCCTCTGTTGAGCTCAAAGGACGATGGAGGCCCCAGGGTGGTCACTGACCTGTTGGACTACAGGGATTTGCCCGGGCGGGGGCTGCTGGGAGCATCGACCGCTGAAAGCTTGAATCTGAGCGCTGCCTCAAGCTGCCTGTGGGACCTTGGGAAAGTCACAGCATGTAAAGTATGGATAAAAATAGAATCTCCCTGTATTGTGTCACACTCACTAAGATGGCGACTATAAGAAAATAAAAACGAAACAGAAAATAACAGGTGTTGGTGGGATGTGGAGAAACTGAGACCCTCGTGCAGTATGGGTTTGTAAACTGGTACAGACACTGGAAAACAATTTGGCAGTTCCTCAAAAAATTAAAAAATAGAACTACCGTATGATCTAGCAATCCCACTTCTGGGTATATACCCAAAAGAATTGAAAGGGGGTCTTGAAGAGGTGTTAGTACACCCATGCTCATGGCAGCGTTATTTGTAATGGCTAAAAGATAGAAGCAACTCAAATGTCCATTGACAGTTGAACTGATAAACAAACTGTGGTACATATGTACAGTGGAATATTCAGCCTTAGGAAGGAAATTCTGACAAATGCTGCAACATGGATGAACTTAGAGAACATTATACTAAGTGAAATAATCCAGGCACAAAAAGGAAAATACTGTATGATTCCACTTACATGAGGTACCTAGCGGTGTCAAATTTATAGAAACAGAAATATAGAATGCTGGTTGCCAGGGACAGGAGGAAGGGAGGAATGGGGAAATTATTGTTTAATGGGTGTAGAGTTTCAGCTTTGCAAGATGAACAGAGTTCTGGAGATGGATATTAATGATTCACAACAGTGTGAATGTACTTAATGCCACTGAACTGTACACTTAGAAATGGCTGAGGTTTTATGTTACATGTAGGCACCACACTTTAACAAATTGGGCAAAGAAATAGTACATGCCTCATAGGGGTTTTGTGAGGACTGAGTGATGCAGTGCGTATGGACCATTATTAGTGCTGGGTCTGGGAGACATCCAGGCTTTCCGCCTCATGGACCCAGGAGTTAGAGGAGGTGTGTGTGTCCCTGTGGGGAGCGATTGTGGTATTCTGCATGGTGGGGCTCAGGGGAGGCTTCCTGGAAGAGTAACGAGCCCATTCACGGGGTTGCTAGCATTTGTGGGATGGATGGATTCCAGACATTGGAAAGTCCCTGGCAGAAAAGTCATTTCCACTAAGGGGCAGTTTGGAGGGAGGAGATTTTGGCTCTGCTTAGAGAACTTGTGATCAGAGCTGTCTGAATGTGGAGCAGGCTGCCTCATGGGGTGGTGATCTCTCTGTTAGTGGAGGCATGCAAGGAGAGGACAGTCAAGCTACAGAGGAGACTCTGCATGAAGGAGTGGAGCCAGAGGGTCTCATAGGCTCTGTGTCTCTCCGATGTGATTCAGTTCAGCCAAAGTTATATATATATATATAACAGGCCTGTGTAAAGGTGGGGCCCAAATTAGAAGGAGGGGGCAGGCAGGTGGACAGCTGACGGGCCCATTCAAGGAATTCCTAGCTGCCAGCCCTGCCCTGCATAACGAATAATAGCTGCTGCGTTTTACCCTGGGCAAGCACTGTATTAACTGCTGAACAGGCTTGATCTCGAATTCTTATAACCATGTGTGGTGGGTGCTACTATCATCCCCATTTTACAGCTGGGAATGGAAGCCCAGGAGTTAAGTCACCTGCCCAAGGCTAGCCAATAGGTAATGGAGCTGGAGTTTGAACCTAGACAGTCTGGCTCCAGCCCTTTATACCTGGTGGAAATCTCCAAAATCGGCCTCTTCCAAACTGGCTGTTCCCAGCCGCCCTGCCCCTGGCCAACAGTTTCCTAGCCCTGACGCTCTCCTAGGTATGGATTTAGCTGTTGCCGTCTGCCCTACCGGTGAGTCAGCACCACCTGCCTCCTTCTGGCTGGCTTCTCTGTGAGCCAGCCCCTCCTGCTTGGGTCTCCAGAGGTCAAGGATAACATCGTGAAGAAAACACTGGCCGTGACTGGGAGCTGGGCTCCCTTTCACTCAGTGACTCCCATGTCCTTTCATCAAACGGGTCCCTCTCTAACAACTCTCTTCCTGGGTGCAAAGTCTTTCCAATAGCTGTTAAGTTCATTTTGCTGTTTTTGCAACCATGTTTTTTCTAACCCCCAACTCTCTGGGTGCCAAGACCTTGTCCACATGGTTCAGTTTGTCCGGGCTCCCATTCAAGCACCCACAAGGCAATCAATGCTGTCCTTGATTGCAGCAATATGGTGGCCTCCTCTGTACCTCAGATCTGAGCAGGATTACAGAGGAAGCCCTGACAGCCCTGACCCAGGAATGGTGACTTATCCAGAATGACCCAGTTAGCTGAGGTGGCATTCACACCTTATGAAGGCATACCTCTGTCAGGCAGGGTGCTCAGTCCTGTGCAAGAACGATCTCATCAAATTCATACAGAGCCCGGGAGGTGAAGAACTGTGCTAATTCTCATATTATAGATGAGGAGACTGAGGCTTAGAGAGGTTAAGTCATGTTCGGAAGCCTGGACTTCCCTGCTGCCACCTTTGAGGCTCTGTGTTGGTTACTGGTCTGACAGCAGTAATATTAGTGCTTCCTGCTTAATGGAATAAAGTGTATTTCAGCTCTCTCTCCCACTGCTTCCTGGTACCCTCACTGCCACCCTGGGAATGGGCCTTGATAGCGCTTTTTTATAGATGAAGGTGATCAGGGGCTTTCCAGGGTCCCACAGTGGAAGGGGCACACCATGGCACGGTGGCAATCCTTCTGGCCCCCCTTGCTTTGCAGGCGTTTTCCCACCTCCACTGCATTGGGTCACAAGGAGGCAAGTCATATAGCCCTCCCACTTGCCTCCTTGGAGGGGCTGTCCCAGGCCCCAGTAAAGCTGCGAAGCACAGAGGCCAGCAGACTAGCTGGCCTGGAGGAGGCTGGGCTGGGGCCAGGTGCTTTCCAGTGTTTTCTTGCAGCTGGGAAACCTTCCTGCAGCTTGGGTGATGTCTCTGCCGAGGCCACCTCCTGGTCCTGCCTGCCCCGGTTCTCCTCCTGGCTAGAAGAAGGCCAGTCCTCTTCCTGTCTTTGGAAATCATGTAGGCAGTGACGGAGTTCTGGAACCCTTAACCCAACCCTGTAAGGTGCGATTGTTAACCCAGCAGAGAAAGCTGAGGCCGGGTCAGGATCTGGGACTTAAATGGTGGTCTGTCTTCCTGCAAAGCCTGACATTGGCTGAATCAATTTTATTTTATACTTTGTAAGCTTTCTTTTAAAAAATAATGAATGGGCTTGTGGTTTTTTGTTCGTTTGTTTGTTTGTTTGTTTGTTTGTTTAGGACAGTTAGAGTTACAGAAAAATTGAGTAGAAAGTACAGAGTGCTCCACATAGATACCCTACCCTAGACAGGCAGTGGTCCTTGTTATTGACATGTGTTATTAGTGTGCTACATTTGTTACAATTGTTGAATCAATATTGATACATTATTATTAACTAAAGTTTATAGTTTACATTAGGGTTCACTCTTGGCATTGTAATTCTATGGGTTTTGACAAATATATAATGACGTCATGGCAATTGGGATATCCACAATTACAGTATTGTACAGAAGAGTTTCACTGTTCTATGAATCATCTGTGCTGCATCTACTCATCCGTCCTTCCCCACATCCCCTAACAACCACTGATCTTTATACCATCTGTGTTGTTTTACCTCTTCCAAAATGTCACGTAGTTGGAATCATACAGTATATATAGCCTTTCCAGATTGTTTTTTTTTTTTCACGGAGAAATACGCATTTACAATTCCTTCATGTCTTTTTGTTGCTTGATAGTTCGTTTTTTTTCAGCACTGAATTATGTCCCATCGTATGGATGTACTATATAGACATTTTATCCATTCACTTACCAAGAGATATCTTAGTTATGTCTGAGATTTTGTGATTATGAATAAAGCTACTATAAACATGTGCATGCAGGTTTTTATGTGGACATAAGTTTTCAACTCAATTGAGTAAATACCAAAGAGCATGATTCCTGGATCATATGGTGAGACTATGTTTAGCTTGTCAGAAACTGCCAAACTGTCTTCCAAAATGATTATACCATTTTGTATTCTCACCAGGAATCAGAGCAAGTTCCCACTGTTCCACATTATTATTAGTGTTTAGTATTGTTAGTTTTTTTGGATTTTAGCCAAACAGTAGTAGGTGTGTAGTGCTATCTCATTGCTTTAATGTGCAATTCCCTAATGACATATGATGTTGAATATCTTTTAATATGCTTAGTTGCTCTCCATTTGTCTTTTGGGCAGATTCGTTGTCCATTTTTAAATTGGGTTGTTTTCTTAATGTTGAGTTTGAAGAGTTTTTTAAAAAATATGTTTTGGATATTAAGTCCCTTATCAGATATGTCTTTTACAAATATTTTCTCTTCATTTTCTTAGCTGTATCTTTTGCAGAGCAGAAGTTTTAAATTTTAATAAAGTCTAACTTAGTGTTTTCTTTCATAGATTGCACTTTTATTGTATCTAAAAACTCATCACCAACCCCAGGGTCACCTAGATTTTCTCCTATCTTACACTCTGGAAGCTTTATTGTTTACATTTGACATCTTGGTCTAAGATCCATTTCAAATTAATTTTTGTGAAAGGTATAGTCTGTGTCCAGATTTCTTTTCTTTTTAATTTTTTTGCAAGTAGATGTCCACTTTGTTACAGCACCATTTCTTTCTATGAATTGCCTTGGCTCCTTTGTCAAAGAGCAGTTGCCAATATTTATGTGGGTCTATTTCTGGCCTCTATTCTGTACTCTGTCTGTTTTTCTGCCAGTACCACACTGTCTTGATTATTATAGCTTTATACTAAGTTTTAAAGTTAGGTAGAATAATAACTTTATTATTCTTCTGTATTGTGTTGGCTATTCTGGGTCTTTTGCCTCTTCATATAAACTTTAGAATCAGTCTGTAGATATCTACAAAATAACTTTCTGGGATTTTGATTGAGACTGACATTGAATCCATAACTCGAGCTGGGGAGAGCAAATATCTTAACAATATTGAGTCTTCTTATCTATGAACATGGAATATCTCTGTTTATTTAGGTCTTCCTTTATTTCTTTCATCAGAGTTGTATAGTTTTCCTCATATAGATCTACATATTTTGTTAATTTATACCAAAGTATTTCATTTTTTTTTTTGGTGCTAATGTAAATGATATCATGTTTTCAATTTTAAATAGATAATATATGTGTACAGTAAAAAAATTCAAAAGATAGAGATTGATTTATGGTGAAAAGTAGTTTCCTCTCTATATCCTATTCCTTAGGCTTTTATTTTCATATATCCAAAAACAATCACTGATGCTAAGTTCTTGTGGGTCCTTCTAGAGCTTGTATGTACATACTCAAGCTCACATTCATATTTAATATTCATTCAACAAACATCCATGAGCATTTACTGTGGGCCTAGCACAGATAGAGTAGAGAGAGAATGGAAGGAAGTCCTGCTCTCACGGAGCTTATGTTCGTTGCAGTGGGCATCACCCACTGTATCTCCAGTCCTTAGAAGAACTCTGCATAGCAGGTAAAATTACCTCTGTCGGAGGGGTGAGGACTGAAGGGGGACTCTCTAGAATTTTCCAAGAGCTCAAGCAGTGAGGCTGGTCCTGCCAAGAGCCAAGGGAGGGGCTTATGCTGCTCAAAGCCAAAAGAAGCAGGATCTGCAATGGTGGGCTTCTTGCCAAGCAAATGGGTGGAGATGAGGAGGAGGAAAGGAGGTAGCTCAGGAGGCTGCCAGCCCAGTCTGGGCCAGAGTCATATCAGAACAAGGGCTTGGAAGTCCTCCTGCTTGCAGGCGGCTGCATTTTAATGTCTTAGTTTTGTTTCCTCTCTAGTTTCTTAGACACATTCTTCTGGGGATGAGTCTAAACTTGTTCAGCTGACCTCAGGAGAAAAGGGATTTTTCCATACTGAGACCAGCACTGCCAGGGGAGTGGCCAGGACGTCCTCAGGTGCACAGAGAGGATTGTGGTGAGGAGCTGCCGGGAACCAGGTATCTGAGTAGCAGATCTGTGCCAAGTTGGTTTCTCCGCTTGGGTCTCCCTCCCAGGCTGGAGGCACTGGGTTCTTTGGCACCCTGTTTTCCACTGCTGTCTCAGACACTGGCGCCAGTGGATCCCCTGTAGCCACCTGTCTGCCTCCCTCCACTCATCCACCAGCCCTTCTAAAAATATTTGTGTCCAGTTGCAATGGCGGTGGAGCTGTCATTGTCTGTGTGTATCGTACATGTAGTAATAACAGCTCATCCCTGACCAGGCCCAGGGCCAAGAACTATGGATTTCATTCCCATTTTACAGATGAGAAAAGTGGGGCTCTGGGCTTGTGCTCATAACACTGCCTTGTCTCTGCAAAGACCCAGGACCCAGGTCAGAGGCCCACACGCTAGAGGTCCTTCTCTCCGTCTCGAAACGTTTGTCAGTGCCTCACTCAGGCAGCCCAGGTGGGTGCCTGGTGCCGAGCCTCTTGGCTCAGCAGAGCCCCTTACTGTCTCCTCGGCTCTGGGTGATTCTGTCTCCTACCTCCCCAGGTGGTACGACTCAGGGCCATTTCTGATCATTTTCTAGGGGGCCACCTCTTAATGGGGTGTTGCTCCCTCACGGGGTTCAACTAGATTTATAGTTCTTATCACAAATTGCCAGGCAGCACCAATCCAGAAAGACTGGAGTATTTTATCACTGATCATGTATCAGTTATATGTGTCTATTACGAAATGCATTTCTTTAATTCTTAGAGCCAGAAAGGGTTTGTTTACATGGTGGTTTACACTCTGTGCAAATGTAATGTGTTCTTCAGCCCCTGTATCTATTAAGTGGTACGAATTTTATTTGGTAGATGATGCTTCCTTACATAGCTGCACCTCCCTGGAATAGGCCAGGCAAATGCCTGGGTGGCTCAGGCCCTGAGGGGTCGGTTCTGTAAAGAGTCTGGAACTCTTTTCCATCTAGGTATGGTTCATACTGCCTGGAGAGCTGCCCTCCAGCCCCTTCCAGGCACGTGAACCTCACTAGAGACCCCTTAGAGGTCACCTCTCTTCATTGCAGGGCTTAGAGGACTGATTCTGCCTCCAAATCATCTTGCACATCAGTGTTCCCTAAGTGAATGTGCTCATCAGGTTGCTCCCTTGCTCAAGAACTGGCACTGGCTCCCTGATGCCTGTTGCGTGAGGAACCGCTTGGCTTTCGAGGGCTTTTGTAGTCTGGCCTTGTCCTGCCTGTCCAATATGGATTCTCACGACACCCAGCACAACTTCTCTGCTCCAGACAATGACAGAGAGGGAGCGTGGTAAACCAGCGGGCAAAGGCCACAGACTTCCCAGCCTCTGAGGACGTGCAGAAGGCAGACCCATCCACAGCGAAGAGGAATGGCTCCTCTCTGGGTTCAGTGACCCTGAACTCTAGTCAGAGAGGCCCGCCCTGACCAGCTCAGGCCTGAGCGTGCAGCCTCTGGGTTTCGACTCTGATGACGCAGGGTGCTCAGGTCACCCTTCCAGCTCCAGACCTCGGTGGGCTCCATCCCCCAGGCCTTGAGTCAGGCTCTTCCAGCTGCACACAGCTGTTGCATGGGGCGACCTGGGCTCTGCCTCTTGCCTTCGGACTGTCCTGTCATGTGGGGCTTTGGGTTCGGACATACTTAGATTTAATACTCGCTCTTCTACTTGCTGGCTGTGTGACCGTGGGAAGTTGCGAGGCTTCCTGAGCTTCAGTTTCCCCATCTTTAAAAAGAGGGTGAGAATTTCTAACTGTTGTCGATGTTTGTGTGTGTGTATGAGAGTGGTGGGGGTGAAATGACGTAAAGTGACTAACATTAGCTATTATAATGATCATCATTGTCCCATGAGTCCTTTTATTCCAGCTGAAATAGTCCCAGCTCTTTCTCGTGGACCACTGCCAACATTATCAATCCAAGTTTTATGGGCACCAAACATCCCTGAAACAGAGACAGTGTCATCTTTGTGGTCATCCCGCAGCCCTCACTGGGAGCTCTGGCTGTTTTTCTCTCATTCTAGTTTCCACTGAGCATCTTCTTTACATCCACTGGGGCCATGCCCAGTGAATACCAGGGCTCTAGTTCTATTGGCAAAATAAGACAGGAGCCCATGAAAAGTTAAGGCTAAAAACTGATACAAGGAAAAAGAAAGGTAAGGGACATCCTTTTTTAGCAAGAAGGAAGATTGGATAGTTTTGGGGAAGAGCTCTATAAAACACCCAGAAACTTAGGGTACAAAACCATCTGCACACTTTTTATGCATAGCTGAGCTGCATGGAAATAAGGATAGCCCCAGGCAAGGAAGTGAGAGCCTATCTGGGGAGGGAGCCAGGCTGCTTTGCCTGTGCCCAGGGCCCTTCCCTGGTCTCCATCACCCAGGCACTTGGGTTTGCATAGCCACAGGGACAAGGGACAAAGTTTTGAGCCTATATGAAGCAGACAGGTGGAACTGAGGGGGACCCTTGAGGGTTTAAATCAGTATAAGTTAGGCTGGAAAAATTGTACACACCAGCAAAGACAGAGGAGAAAGCTTTTCTAACCTGGCCTGGGTCTCGTTGGAGAAGAGGAAGGCCTCTTTGGAGAGATTTGTATCTTAAGATCTGCCTTCTTTTGGATTGAATTTATACTACTCATGTGATCTTAGAGTCCCCAGGCCAGGAAATAAACATAAAAGCTTTTCCTGGCTGGAAAATTCAGAGACAGAAAGTAGAATGGTGGTTGTCAGAGGGGAGCAGGAAACGGGGAGTTGTTGCATGGGAGTGGAGTTTTCCAAGGTGAAAAGAGTTCTGGGAATTGGTTGCATTACCAGGTGAAAGCACTAAAAGTGGTTAAGATGGTATATTTTATGTATATTTTACCACAATTCAAAAAAAAAAAAAAAATGCGGCTCCCGACTGATAACTCCTTGGGACACCTGGCAGAAGCAGTAGCTAAACTTCTCTGGCGGCACACACCTTCAGCCGCGCCTGCTCAGGCAGCCAGCAAGGTGCCTGTCAGACCTGAGTAGACAATCCAAATTACAAAAGGCATGAGGAAACCTGTTACCATGAGGGAGTCAGCAGCAAGAGCAGAAAGAGAAAGCAAGAGGATAAATGTCCCCAGATGTTTACTGTAGCATTATTCACAGTGCCAGACAAAACAAAACAAAACAAAACAAAACAAAACAAAACAAAACAAAACAAAACAGCCACCATCACGACAACTGGAAACAAAGTAAAAGACCCTTGGCCACGGAATATTACGCAGCTATTAAAAAACTTGGAAGCATTTCTACGAGGGATTTTATTATGGAATGAGAAAAGTGAGAAATGGAGATGGGTCCACTTTTGCAAAACAACCCCAAAGAAAGCAAAACTTGACCCCAAGCCCCACACTTGCATACATGTTTGTGTTTCTACATAGATATATGAATATGAAAAAAGATATACAAATCAGGGGTACTTGTGTGCGGCTACTTGTGTAGGAAAGGAGAAGGGAGAAAGAAGAGGAGAGAAGAAAAATAGAGATTTGAGAGCAACAGGATTGCACTGAAAATATCTACAACAGTCAACCCTCCGTATGCCTGCTACGATGCCATTTATGGAGGAGGATGTATGTGTGTGTGCATGATAAATTAGAATACTGACCTACAGATATGCCCACTGTTCAGACAAAAAAGCAAACTTCCTCTCTATATGTACATATCTGCACATTTTAGTGTAAGCAAGGAGGAAGGCGTAGACGAACAGGTGTTGGCACCAGTAGTATCGTAAAGTAAAGCGTGGAAGGGAAGGAAGTGGGAGAGGGAGATGTCAGCTTCTGGTGTCCTTATGAGAGGAGAGACACAGAGACACAAATACAGATAGCTTGGTATTGTATTGTTTCACTCGTGACAACAAACTTGCATTGATTCGGAACATGAAAAATAACAAATAAAGACAATTAAAAACAAACAAGTGATCCAGTGAAAAACTCTTACACATTGCTCCTAAGATTGTAAAGTGTCTGATCTCTTTGGAGGGCCCTTATGCAATAGCTTTCAAACATATAAAAATACCCAGCGTACCTAGTCCTCTGCCTGGTAACTCTGCTTTGGCATGTGAATTTCCTGGGGGGCACAAAGTTGTCTATCCAAAGACAGTCATTGCAATATTATGTGTAGAAGTTAAAGATTGGAAACATAAATGTTCATCAATGGTAGATTATTCATACACAGTGGAATACTTAGTAGCTGATAAAAAAAGAGAGAGCGTTACTGTGTTCTAGATAGATTGAGAAGAGCAAGGTGCAGCCCAGGGTTCTGTTCGATTTCTAGGACTGCTGTGGGTGACTTAAAACAACAGACATTTTCACAGTGAAGGAAGCCATCAACAAAATGAAAAGCAACCTACTGAATGGGAGAAGATATTTGCAAACAAAATATCCAACAAGGGGTTCATATCCAAAATAGATAAAGAGCTCATGCAACTCAAATCAAAAAAATAAACAACCCGATTAAAAAATGATCAGAGGACCTGAATAGACATTTCTCCAGTGAGGACATACAGCTGGCCAACAGACACCTGAAAAGATGCTGAACATCACTGATCATCAGGGAAATGCAAATCAAGACTACAATGAGACATTAGCTTCTACCTGTCAGAATAAAAAAGCAAACAACCAGTGTTGGTGAGAATATGGAGAAAAAGGAACCATTGTGAATTGTTGGTGAGATTATAAATCTCAGAGTGTAGCCACTATGGAAAACAGTATGGAGGTTCCTCAAAAAATTAAGAATAGAATTACCATATGACCCAGCAATTCAACTTCTGGGCACTTATCTGAAGAGACCAAAAACACTATTTCGAAAAGAATTATGTTCTTTGAAGCATTATTTACAATAGCCAAGATATGGAAGCAACTGAGGCATCCAAAGACAGACAAATAAAGGTGTGATACATATACACAATGAAATATTACTCAGCCATAAAAAAAGAACGAAATCTTGCCATTTGTGACAACATGGGTGGACCTGGAGGGTATTATGCTAAGTGAAATAAGTCGGAGAAAGACAAATCATGTATGATTTCACTTATATGTAGAATCTAAAAAATGAAACACAACAAAAATGGAAGCAGACTCATAGATACAGAGAATGAACAGATGGTTGCCAGAAGGAAGGGCAGCAGGTGGAATTACAAAAAAGGTGAATGGAGTGAAGAGGTACACACTTCTAGCTATAAAATAAGCCACGGGGCTGTAATGTTTAGCACAGGGAATGCAGTCAATACTGCTGTAATTTCAGCTGGAGTTCCTTCAGCCTTTGTTTGAGTTCGAGGCCCACCCTGGGAAAGGTGGGGGGGCCGGGTGATGAGGAAAGAGGCCGGGACGGCTGGAACCTGAGGTTGCTCGCCCCCCATACCTTCCTGCTGAGGGGATGTGGGCCCGACTGCCAGCCTGTGGACCACCAACTCTGGTAACAACTGTTTCTGGAGGTCCTGGAACCACCCTCCTTGCCCAGACTGGGTCCCCTTGTGAGGGCATCGAGCTGTTTCTGCTCGTTTGTTAGAAGGGCGGAGAAGGCCTCTTTAGCTTCCTGCTCCGGGAAGCCCTCTGCCCCTTCCCCGTCTCCTGTCCTTTCCATGCCACTCTTGGAGGCGCCTTGTCAGCTCGCCCTGTGACCAGGCCTCCCCCCAGGGTCAGCTGCTGCAGCCTGGGGTCGCCTCTCTACAAATGCAAGTGGGACAGAGTTTAATTCTGATGTGGAGACTTCTTGACCTGTTTAAGAAGTGTCATGTTCTTGGACAGGTGGCGTGGGCAGGAGTTGGGGTCGTGGTGGAACCAGGGCCAGGCCTGGGTCAGACTGGGCGCGTGTGAGCCGGGGAGAGGGGTGTGGCCTGACGAAGAGGCCTGCGACTACCCCCATCCCCCCCCCACCCCGTCCCGGGCCCCCAGACCTTCCGTTTCCAAGTGGGTCAGGGAAAGGGGGATGCGTCTCATTCCTCCTTAGCTGTGACACTGATGCAGTTAGCAGAAAAGTCACCCCAACGCTCTACCGCGGCCTCCTTTGCTAATTAGTTAACACAGAGATTGAATTCTCGTGATAGGCACTGAGCCAGGAATTCGTTGGGGCCTGTGGCCCAGCAGGGGAGAGCGATGTGAAACTATTAATGAGTGATTGTTTACTTACAGTTATGAAGGACCGGTTCCTATTACTTTTGGAAGGTGCAACAGAACAAATCTGAAGGTGAGCCAGGACGAAGAGCCTGTAGGGCCTGTGTCCCCACCAGCACGCTTGGAAGAGCTTGAACCCAAATTCAACAAGCGTGAGGCCAGACCTTTGCAGGGAAATGGGCCTTGTGTGACCAGGATGCTCCCCACAGGGTGGGCACCTGTAAACAACCGCCCTCACCACTCCTCCCTGTGCACCCAGTTTGGAGAGGAGTTTCTCAAGCTCCATTTTTCAGATGGGTCAAGTGAGGCCTAGAGAAAGAAGCCGATTTGCTCTCTAGGTCCCAAGACAGCAAGGAGAAGCCACAGCCAGGCTTGCCAGCCCTGGCCAGCTCCCGCCCCCAGTCCATCCTCTGTCAGCCAAAAGGTCAGAAATAAAGCTGCTCTGTTTGCTGAGAATTTCATTTCCCCCAGAGTTCTTCACGGGGGACATTCCTGAATTGGTAAAAAAAAAAAAAAAAATAGAAAGAAAAAAAGAAAGAGGGGGTGGCGGACTGCTTCAGCCCAAACCTAGCGTTGAACAGCTGTGAAAGTCGGAGACAGAGGGCGTTTGGAGAAGTCCGAGACTTTAAGGAGCTCCCAGCCTGAGGAGAGACAGCGAGTAGATGTGCAGGACACTGGAGTCAGGGCAAAGGAGAAGGGGCACTGAGGGTCTGGGGGCACAAAGGGACAGCTCCCTTGGAGAGGAGGCGGCTGGAGCAAGTGGGACTGGCAGCCTTCTGTGGGTCTGGGGCGGCTTGTGGGAGAGTCTCGGGAGTTTGGGGAATGGAGTGGGGGAAGGGGAGGTAAAGGGAGGGAGAATTCGGTGGGCAGGTGAATGGGGAGGGCATTCTGCTCAGGGAACAGCAGGTGCAAAGGGGTAGAGACCATTCAGCCATTAGGAGGGGTGGCTGCTGGGTGGGGCCTGACCCGGGCAATCCTGGGTCCTTGGAGCAAAGGATCACTACGGTCTTGTCCTATGGAAGAGAAGGCTGTCTGTCCTACAGGAGGACGGCTGTCTGTTCTATGTGAGGTGGACTGTCTGTCATATGGCTGTCTGTCCTATGGGAGAAGGGCTGTTCCTGACCTTTGAGGACTGACACCCCTTCGGAGTCTGAGAAAGGCAGAAAATCCTCCTCTTTCCCCTCCAATGCAAATGTCCACTCATATGCACTGTTATTGAGTTATTTTTACTTTTTATTGTGGTAAAATATACATCACATGAAAATGACCATTTTAAACATTTTAAGTGTACACTTCAGTGCCATTAAGCACAATTTACGATGTTGTGTGATCATTACCACCATCTATTTCCAGAACTTATTCAGTATCTTAAACACAAACTCTACCCATTAAACAAGTCCCTTGCCCCTCACATTGGCCCCTGGCAACCTCTGTTCTCCTTTCTGTCCCTAGAATCTGCCTGTTCTAGGTACCTCACTATATATGCGATTTTTAAAGAACAGCTTATTGAGGTAACGTGAACATGCAATAAACTGTACAAAAGTACACAATTTGCTAAATTTTTGAATATATATAGTATAACCCAGAAGATGACTCTATTAATCACTGCCAAGAGTTTCCCTGAGCCCTTTGAAATTCCTCCCCCCCCACCCCCCGACCCCCCCACACAGCCACTGGTCTGCCTTCTGTTCCCATAGATTAGTTTGGATTTTCTAGAGTTTTAAATAAATGGAATTACACAATATGTACTCTTTCTTTTGCGAATCTGGGTTATTTTTCACTCTACATAATTATTTCGGGCTTCACCCATGTTGTTATTGTGTATCGGTAGTTCATTCTTTCCATAGCAAAGTATTCCATTATATGAATCTACCGTAATCTTATCCATTTACTTGCTGATGGACATTTAATTTGCTTCCAGCTTTTGGTGATAGTAAGTAGAAATAGAGTGGATTTTTCTGCACTGATCTTGTGTCCTGCCACCTTGCTAATCTCGTTTATTAGTTCATCTGGTTCCCAGTTCTGAGGGGAGAGCATTCAGTTGCTTACCATTTCGTTGTAAGCTCACAGATGCTGTTTTCCAGGTTGAGAAGATTTTCTTTCTTTTCTTTTTCTTTCTTTCTCTCTCTCTCTCTTTCTCTTTCTTCCTTCCTTCCTTCCTTCCTTCCTTCCTTCCTTCCTTCCTTCCTTCCTTCCTTCCTTCCTTCCTTCCTTCCTTCCTTCCTTCCTTCCTTCCTTCCTTCTTTCCTTTCTTTCTTTTTTGGCAAGGCAATCCTTGGTTGATCTCACAGATTGCAAGGACCTTGTCAGCTTACAATTCCTTTTTTTTTTTCAACACCTACAGCATCTGGTCTTCCTAGGTGGTCTCCCCTCTAAGTACTAACCAGGCCCGACCCTGTTTGGCTTCTGAGAGAGAACGTGTGAGGGAATTTACAATAATTTCTTTTAAAATAAAGCCAACCCTTCATTCCCAGTACAGCACGTGATTAGATTAGAACGTGGGGGTCCAAGTTCCTCGGGAGCATCCTGGGTCCTGCCCCACAATGAGACTGGGCCTCAGGCTCTGCCATCCAGATAGAGGGAGGGAGAGGGCAAAGGGCAGGGGCGGGAAGAGCGAAGGCCGCCAGACAGCAGCCTGGGCCTGCCCAGGTGAAGCTCCAGGTGAGCCGCCCCAGGTGAGCCTCTGGCCAACAGCGTGTGCGGTGAGGTGGCCTCTGCTCTCCCGCTGTCTTGCAGGGGAGATGCCCAGCCCCGCTGTGGGCTCAGCACGCAGCCCTTGTGTCTCCTGGAGCCTCAGTCTCCACATCAATGAAACGAAGCGCCGACTTCGGCCTGTCTTCATGCCCCACGAGGGGTTCCCTGCCTAGAAATGAAGGTAACTGAATGCTCCTTCCTCCCAGGACTGCTGTATTCAAATGAGCCCCTGGTGACAAACCACTTAAAGAGATGAAAGCATCCAACCCAGATGCCCCACTCATTAGCTGTGTGAACTTTGGTCAGTGGCTCAATCTCTCAGCCTTGTCTCCTCGCTTGTAAAGTGGAGATAATGAGACAGAGAGATGTGAGATACTGATGATGAGTCGATCTCATTGAGCAGGTGAGCTGGCAAGTGTGTGGCAGGTGGGAAATGCTGGGTAACGTGTGAGCATCCCACAGGTGCCCAGAGCCGGTGGCCATGGAAGCTGGCCTGGAGCTCCAGGAGCCACAGAGGCGGCCAGGGGCAGAAACGCAGCTCAGGGGCTGGAATTTTCCCTGTCTAGGTGAAATTTGCCGTGGTGCGCGTTTGAGTGGAGCTGCCTCTGAGACAGGTGTGGTCACTGTGCCTTACTCAGGTCCCAGTGGGGAGGGGAGGCTCAGAACTAGAGCTAGAGTTGGAGCCCAGAGGCGCCTGGTTGTTTGGAGAGGTTTGCACTCTTCCAAAGGGTGACAGATGTCCCCAGGATTGACGCTAACTCTGGCTCCATGTTGAGGGTAGGAGCTGAGAGAGGGAGCGGGGGGAGGACAGAGAGGAATCAAAGTAGCCAAGGAAACATGGTGGATTCTCTCCTCCCCTGTCTTGCCTCGTGCCTGCTTTTCCTCCGGCTTCTCAGGCTGCTGAGTGTTTAGCTGACCTATTTCTCCTTCTTTGTTGGCCCTTAACTATCTGGCCCAAATGTCCAACTCATTCATTCAGATGTTGTTTACAGATGTTATAGTCTCCTGTGTGCCAAGCCAGCGCCAGGCTTGGGGATACAGTGATGAGGCCAGAACACGGCTCTGTCCTCTGGAGGCCATTCTTGTGGGGAGACAACGCACAAGTGAATGCAGTCAAGATAATGTCAGAGTGGCCAGTGCTATGCAGAAGGGCCACAGAGGGTACAACATGCAGTGACCTGGGATGGTTAGAGAAGGCCTCTCCATGCAGGTGATGTTTGAGTTGCCAAGAAGGAGCCAGCTGGGCAAAAATCTGAGGTGGAACATTCTAGGCAAAGTCCTTAGGGAGGAGTCAGTGTGACCTGTGGCTGTGCAGTCAATGCCAGGAGAGTGGGTGGAGCTGGGGGAGGAGTCAGCCTGCCAGGAAGTCACGAGGAGAAGTTAGGATTTATTCTAAGTGCAGATTCCAAGATTCTTCTGGAAACAAAGAATGGAATTTTATTCTTCCCTCACCGTCCGTCTTTTGGGTGTCTCTTGTTTAGAAATATATTTGAGGAGCTCTCAGAACTGGAAGGAAGGGTTAGTGCCCACCAAATCCCTTTTACCCACTGTGTACCCATTTCCTGGCCACTGTGGGGTGGGAGGTACTGCCACAAACAGACCCTTGCCAGAAATACTTGAGAGGTTACGCTACTTCACCCCTCACCCAGGGGGCTGGTGACTGAGTCAGTGGAATGAAAGCGCAGCCTCTTTGCCCCGGGGTGGGAAGACTGTGGTGTTATTTAAAAATGCTTCAGAGCCTCTGAGACTTCCCCTTCCCTATCCTGCTCCCATCCCTCCCTCACAGGTTTCTCCCAAGAGCATGTCCTGAATAACTCATGCGAAACTGAATCCCTGTCTCAGGCTCTGCTTCTGGGGAAGCCACTCTCAGGCCATTAGGGGCCATGTGTTCTCTGGTTTGGAAATTGGGGTTCTGGGATCAGAGGGTTGTTCCTTCTAGCTCCGAAAGTTTCTAAAACTGTGATTTACTCAATCACACAGCAAATCTGTGGCAGAGCCAGGCCCATAAATCACAGCCTACAGGCATGGGGGTGGGGCCTGCTGATGAATGTGGTACAGACACCAAGGTCACAGCTGTGGTTTACCAGCAGCTGTGCTCCCAGATCAAGCTTCATCTCAGGTAAGCTCCCTCTCTGCCATTCTTACTCCAGAGACCTTGTGTCTGAAACTCTACTCCCTTCCCTCTGTACTGGAATAATTCACACTGAAGTGTGAAAGATTGGCAGCTCAGAGATAATGCATCTTGAAAAGAAGATGCTTGTTAATCCAAATAAATTTTTAATTCGATGAACTTTTTGTCAGGATGATAAAGTGAGTTGGAAAAATGCGTGTAGTGTGATTCTGCTTTTGAGGTCGTGAGGGAGCCAGACACCAGGAGATTCCTCAGCTTTTCCAAGGACTGGCTTCCCCGCCCTCATTTCTGCTTCTCCTCACCCTCCACTCCCCATAATCAGACTACATGTGTTGAGAAATGCTGTGTCTTCCACAGCAGGGCCTGTCACAGGTGCGAGTCATTGGGGGGAAGGTGATTTAGTTTATTTCTAAACTAAAGAAATAATTTTGCCAAAAGTGCCTTTAAAAAAAAAAAAAGAAGAACATCCTGGTGGTTTGAGCTAAACTCCCTGATAAGTTGCTTATTTCTCAGAAGACTAGAGGACTCTGTATGATTTAGTAAATGTCCGTGCCATTTTCTAAAGGGTTGACATCACTTGTTGGCTCAGGAAGTTTTGTGGCATAAGTTTGAGGACAGTGGGTGGAGGTACTTCTGAGGAACAGCAGCCACCCTGGAAGAGGCCTTGCCATCCAAGTGGCCTTGGGCCAGTCATTTACTTTTTCCCAGGCACAATTTCCTTATCTACAGACCACAGGTAAGAGTTCCTTGGAAATGCAGAGTCCCAGGCCCCACCCCAGACCTGCTGAGTCAGAATCTGTATTTTAACAAGATTCCCAGTCCATTTGTACCCACATCACAGTGTGAGGAGCCTGCCCTGGACCAGACTCCTCAAATGTGGTCCTTAAACCAGCTTATCAGCGTTACCCAGGAGAAGCAGCTTGTTAGAAATGTAAGTTCATGGGCTCCAGACCTACTCAGTCTCGTGGCCAAAGGCAGGGCTTGGAAGCCTGTGATTCAACAGCTTCTCCAGTGATTGGTCAGCAACGCTGACCTTTGAGAAGCGGTGAAGCTCGGGTCTGACATCAATTCCAGCCGAGGCTCAACTGTGGAGCAGCTGTTGAATGAAGAGCTTGTTTGGCTCTGCTTTGTGGCTTCCTGAAACTCACAGACCGGCACCTCACAGCAATTCTGTGACGTTTTGTCCTTTGCTCTGCCAAAGAGGTAACTGATGTTTCAGGGCACTTAAGTGAATTGCCCAGGGTCTTTCTATCTCACAGCGTCTCGCATAGCAATACTGATGTTAGATGTTTTTGGCAGTCGGTGACCTGTTACAGGATAATAAAACTCCCTGTAAATATTTAACGCTGCCTTTTACTAAATGGCAGAGACTCGTGGAACAAGAGTTGGGGTAGATCTTTTGGGTCTTGATCCAGGCTCAGGAGCTGTTACTTCAGCTCTTCTCTTTTGCTGTTTAATGTTTCGATTAGATAATACATTCATATTGTTTGAACATCATGTAAGAAAGACCCAGAGTGAAAGTTGTGCTTTTACTCCTAGTTCATAATCCACCAGACCCTCCTCTCCCAGGCAACTATTTTTAGTTTATTGGGTCTAATCTAATGAAAGCCAATCCTTGGGAAAGCTGAGGAATCTCCTGATATATGGATTCCCTCATTACTTCTCAAATCTCTGGACTTGCATTACATGTATTTTTCCAATTCACTTTATCACCCTGACAAAAAGTCTGTCAAATTACAGATATGTTTGGGTTAACAAGCATCTTCTTTTAAGGATGCACCATTTCTGGGAGATTCTAAATTGCCAGTCTTTCACACTTCAGTGTGAATTATTCTAATACAGGGTTGCTATGCACATACAAGCATATATACATATATACACACACATATGTATAAATATATACATATTTGTATATATGCATATATGTGTGTATATATATACATATATACACATATATATACATACACATACACACACACAATGCTTTGCCACCTCTGTGAACACATTTTACAAAACTGAATACATGCTCTTTTGTGCCTGGCTCATTTCCCTGAATATATCATGCTATTTTATTGCATGGTGAACATTCATGTTGTTTCCGATCCACTGTCACAGACACTGTACCTGTGGCATTTTGCAAGTGTATATTATAATGTATGATAAATTCCCAGAAATGGGATTGCTAAATACCGCGTGTATAATTTTGAGAGATACCGCTAACTTGCCCTTCCTGGGGTTCGTACCAATTTACACCTCCACCAGTTTTGGATGAGAAGTTACTATTTTCCCACATTGTTGCCAATGCATTAAAATTGTCACATAACTCAATTTTTACCAGTCTAGTAGGTGAGAAACAGTGACTCAACTGAGTCTTAATTTAAATTTGTTATGAAGACTTTTAAACTTAGAATATGTTTAAAGAGACTGTTTCTCTTTCTTTTTCTATGACTGTCCTAAACACATTCTTTGCTTATTTTAAAAATTGGTTTGTTGCTTTTTTTCATTTTTATTTCTGGGAGCTGTTTATTTATTAGGGAGATTAGCCTTTTGCCTTTGATATAAATTGCATCCAGTTTAGTGTTTTGTTGATGGTTTGTTTGCTTTATACACACAAGTTTTATTTTTATGCAGTCAAATTTATCTATCATTTCTTTTATGGCTTCTGAATATTGAATCATAGGGACAAAGGTCTTCCCCACTTCAAGATAGTAGGACATGTCCTTTTTTTTCTTCTATTATTTTATGTTCAAATTTTGATCTATTTGAAATTTATCCTGATCTTATGAGGTATAGACCCAACTGTCCCCCCTCTTCCCAATAGTTATCTGTTCCCTGATGAATTGAGAAGCTGTTATCACAAGCTTTTTTCTCATATGTATGTAGGCTTATTTCAGAACTTGTTATTCTTTTTTATTGGTTCCTCTGGCTATTCATGTTCATTCATGTTCCCACTGTTTTGCTTACTAAGCTTTACAATATTTAAAAGTATTTTTTAATATGTGGAAGTGCTGTTTTCTTATTTTTAAACCTATTCCAGTCTATTCTTGTTTCTTCATTTTTCTGTGTGAACTTTAAAATCTAATATCTAAGTACACACACACGTGTTGGTGTTTTTATCGGAATTGCTTTAATAAAAGTTGAAGTATAACACACATACGGGAAAGCAAATAAATTGTATACAGGTTAATGAGTTATCACAAAGTGAACACAGAGTAAACTATTAACCATATCTGGAACAGGAGCCAAACCCTCAGACACCCAAACAGTTACTCCCTTAGCCCTTTCTGCCAGATAATCATCATCCTTGTTTCTTACATCCTAGATTGCTTTTGCTGTTTTTATTTTTACCTTTATATGTATGGATGCTTTTGCATCTGGCTTCTTTTTCTCAACGTTATATTTGTGAAATTTACCCATTCTCCTGTTAATGTCCATTTAAGTTCTCAGTTTTCGGCCATCGCACGTAGCTTTTGGTGTTCGTATATACACATTTCTGTTGGATATTTATTTAACAATGGGAATTTCTGGGCCATGGGATATGCATATGTTCAACTTCAGAAAAAACTGCCGAACTCTTTTCCAAGTAGATGAGTAACAATTTGCCCTCCTTCCAGTAGAGTCTGAAAATTCCAGTTATTGTCCATTCTTGCAAAACTTGGTTTTGTTGGTCTTTTTAATTTTATTAATTCTGGTGTGTATGTAGTGGTAATTAATTGTGGTTTTAGTTTTTACTTCTCTAATAACTAAGTTCAGCATTTACATATATGTATATGTATACATATATATCATTTAAATATCCTCTTCTGTGAAATTTATTGGGATTGCTCTAAATTTACACATTAACTTCAGAGAATGGACATATTTATAATGTTGAATCTTTCTATCTAGGAACATACTATGTCTTTCCATTTGTTTAAGTCTTCCGTGTCCTTCAGTATTATTTACAATTTTTTCGTATATAGCTTGCATATTTTTTGATAAGTTTACTCAGATATTTTATCTTTCTTTTTGTGGAGTCTTATAACTGGCTATTGTTTGTAGTTGTTTCTTAGTCGATTCTCTTGGATGTTCAAGGCTTATAATCATATCTATAAATGGAAATAATTCTATATCCTCTCATCTATTTTTAAATTTTTATTGAGATATAATTGACATAGATAGGTATACTATGTATATATACTTATATAATGATTTTATATATGTATATATTGTGAAATGATCATCGCTATAAATTTAGTTAATATCCATCACCACACAGTTATAAATATTTTTTCTTGTGATGAGAACTTTTAAGACTTACTCTCAGTGGCTTTCAAATATACAATACAGTATTGTTAACTATAGTCACCGTGCATCCCCCCTATCCAATTCCTATATCTCTAATTTCTCTCGATTCTCTAATTGTATTGGCTTGTACCTCCTGTACAATGATACCAGGCATGTGTGTATCGATCCCAACTTTAGTGGGAATGCTTCTGATGTTTTCCAGTTAAGCAAAATGCTGGCTTTTATCTGAGATGTATATATCTTATCATGTTAAGGAATTACCCATTGGTTCCTTCTTTAATCAAATTTTTTTTTTTTTTTTAAGGAAAGGGTGTTGGATTTCGTCAAATGCTCATTTAACATTTATGGATCTCCTAGGATCTATTATTATGTTATAGTAAGAATAACATCTATTGTATGTTATTATGTTGTAGCACATCATCCTTACATTCCTGGAATAAGTTCCCTTTGTCCTTTTAATGTGCTGTGCCGCCCTACTGGAGAAGCTTCTTTGAACCAACAGCTGCTGTGGACTCCTCTGGAGAGGGTCTACGGGCATGGACAGAGTCTGTACCTAAGAGCTGACGTTTCCTTTCCTGACATGAGGAACTGTTGGTTTGATTTTCTTCTGGGAAACCTAGCTCCAAAGTCCTTCCTGGTGCAATGGACAATAGAAATCTGGTTTTGCCACTGAGTTAGAAAAAACTATGATTCTGCTTTCAGCCTTTCAGCTCTCTTGTTGTTTTTGTTAACTTTCAATTTAGAACAAAACATACCAAAAACCCCAAAACAAAACTAAACAATCTTTATCCTGTGATCCTTAGTTTTGTTTATACAGTGCCTTGGAGGATGTTCCAATAGGTTTTTAGAGACTCTGGGCTATTATTAAAACTAAACTTGAAATGCACTGCCCTAATGTTTCTCAATAAGGGGGAAAAAGAAGTTAAAAGGGTCTGCATCTGTAACAAAGAAAACCCTTTGAGTTCTTGGTCACAGGGGAATGCAGTGACCAATCCATAGAAGAGGCATGCCCTTGGCAGTTCTGCTCAGTGGTTAAGACAATAGCATCTGCTCTGGTTTGTCTGGGCTCAGACCCCTACTCTGTGATTTACTGCTTGTGTGACCTTGGGTAAGTTTTGTCACCTCTCTGGCCCTCATTTTCCTCATCAGAAAGTGAAGACAGTCATAGTTCTACCTCTAACCTCACTGTGAGGATTCGGTCAGTTAATGGCAAGTTCCTTGGCATATTGAAGCACCCCATAAGTGTGGGGGACCCTAGTGGGGATAGGGCTAGTTGGTCTCTGCATTCAGTGACCTTCCAGACCTTCACTGACCCTAAACCTCATGCAGATAGGCATGCTTAGACAGGTGACTAGCAAGTTCCTGGGGTCAGGAGCTGCAAGGGGTGCTTAGACAGGTGACTAGCAAGTTCCTGGGGTCAGGAGCTTCTAAAATGAAGCAAAATAATGAAATTGGAAATCTGCTTTTGCAAGTGTCTAGGCTATGGAAAGCAAAGGAATGGAGCTGAAGATTCCTCACAGCTGACATGTCAGATAGTAAATTTGTGAGCAAGTGGCTCCTAACCGAACTTTCCTGTGGTTTGTAATTCTGAGGCTCGGAGCTCCCTCAGAAATGAGCCGGTTCGCTTTGGAATGGGGCATCGGCAAGGTGGCTCTCTTGGGTAGTTATGCTTATAGTCCCATAGTATTTGTGTTTCAGACAATGTAGGGGGTGTTTTTGCAGAGAGAACTTACTTTACATGGTGGATGAACATGAAGGAGAGCCACTCGGAAGGGTCCCGCTGGGCAGTGCTTGGGTCATCCCACTAAGTGTGATTTCTAAACCACATGGGCTGGCTCTCCTTCAGACGTTCTAATCTGGTGAAGCAGGAGCCAGGTGGAGGCTCCATCACCAGCTTGCTGTTTCTGATGAGCTATTTTCAATATTTAAAATCAGAGTATAATTTACTTAACATGCACAGACCTTAAATGTTCCATTGGATGGTATATTAGTTTTCTAGGGTTACTGTAATAAAATACCACAAATTTGGGGGCTCAAAAGAACAGACATATTCTTTCCCAAGTCTGGAGCCTAGAAATTCAAAATGAAGGTGTTAGCAGGGCCATGACCTTGTGGACGTCTCTTGGGGAGGATCTTTCATTGCCTCTTCCTGGCTTCTGGTGACCACATGCATTTCCCAGCATTCCTTGCTTGTGGGCATGTCATTCCATCATCACGTGGTGATCTCCCTGTGTGTCTCTATTTTCTCTTCTCATAAGGACACCAGTCACTGGATTCGGGCTCACCCTAATCTGCTATGACCTCACTCTAATTTAACTAATTACATCTGCAAAGACTCTATTTGCAAATAAGGTCACATTCTGAGATTCTGGGTGGACATGAACTTTGGGGGGACACTATTCATCCCAGTATCGACGGTTTTTGACAATCGTGTATACCCATGTGAAAGCCACCTTGATTAAAAGCGAGGACATTTCCATCATCCTGGGAAGTTCCCTCGTGCCCCTCTACACTCAGCTCCTGTCACTGCCACACACCTCAGACAACCATTGTTCTGATTAGTGTCACCATAGATTAATTTTTTACCTGTTCTTGCATTCAAATAAGTGGAATTATATAGCTCATGCTGTTTGTATCTGGCTTCTTGCTTATAATAATGTTTTTGAGATTTATCCATGTCATTGCATGGATTAATGGTGTTTTTGGTGTTGTTATTTATTTTTTTTGCTGAGTCATATTTCATTGTGCAATCATATCATAGTCTGTATATCCATTTTTCTGTTGATGGACACTTGGATTGTTTTCAGTTTTTGGAACTGTATGTTATTCATGATATGAATATAGCAGCAATACACATTCTTGTTCATTCTTTTTTTGGATGTATATATATATTTACATTTTTTTTTAAATTGAGGTATAATTGACATATATAATATGTTAGTTTCAAGTATAATACATAATGATTCAATATTTGCATATATTGCAAAATGATCACCACAGTAAGTCTAGTTCACATCCATCACCATACATACTTACAACACTTTTTTTCTTGTGATGAGGACTTTTAAGATCTACTCTCTCAGCAACCTTCAGATATGAAATACAATATTATTAACTATAGTCACCAAGCTGTACATAGCATCCCTAGGATGTACTTGATTTTTCTAGATTAACTTCTAGGAGTGGAATTGCCGCGTCACAGGTCAGATGTGTGTTTAACTTTATGAGAATTGTCATACAGTTTTCCAAAATGATTGTGCCGATTTATACTCCCAAGGACGACATGTGAGAATTCCAGCTGCTCCATATCCTTGTGAACTTGGTTATTTTCTGGGTGACAGTTGTTTTCTTTGAAGCGTAGAGAGGTTGGTTAACTGTCTGCAGAGGTCAATGGAGCTGTCGTGCTAGAAACCCTCCAGCTGCTGACTTCTACCTCATTCCTTTTTGCTTTGTTTTGTTTTCTTGTCATCCTGTCCTCCAAGGAAGCTTTCAGGAACAAAGGTCTGCTGGAGTCCTTTTGTCCACTGTCCCTTTTTCCCAAGAGTGACACTAAGATGGACGCTCTGTTCTTCCACTCTTGAGTCTTGCTTGCTGGAGGTCAGAGGTTGGAGGTCAGAGCCCTCACAAGGACATCAACCACTGTCTTGAAGCAGAAGCTGTTTAGAGCATTCAAGTGTCCCATGTGACTAATTGCACATTGGGTTTCTTTCTTTCTTTCACAATCAAGTAAGTCTTTTCCTCACAAATCTCTATTGACTGTGCAAAAAGCAACAGCAATAAAGGAAATCTTTCAAAATTAAAAGTGAGTGTGGGTGTGCGTGTGAGTGTGCCCCTCCTGTCCAGGGTAAGGTCCTCCCTTGTGTCCTCAGCTGCTGGGAGAGGCTCTGGCCACCCACGACCCTGAGCTGGAATACGCAGGTTGGAAAAGAATTATCTTACTTATTTTTATTCATCTTTCTTTAATGTATATATAGTTCATATTTATTTCAATGTTTAATATTAGAAGTGTTTTGGGTCTTTATTTAGAAGTGTAGTGATTTTCTGTGACCAGAAATATGCCGTAAGAACTTAACTCTTGTTTGTATCTATTAGTCTACAATGAAATTGGTTTCATTATACACCGTTTTGCTTAAAGTTGCAGTTTCCAAGAACCTATTAACCATATTAAGAATGAGAACTTTTTGTACTAAGCTACTGGGCACCATAAGCCCGTTCATGTTCCAGACTTTCCGTATGCAGAAATTTGGTGGATCCTGGCATAATCCTTTGGTGGTGAAAAGAGAATCCTTCCCTCGCCCAAGGCAAGGTGGAGCCAGAATTTGAACTAGACCATCTAGCTTCAGAGTCTATATCCTATCAGCATGTTTTTTCCTTAGAGTCATTCACGTTTTAGAAACCTAACCATATTTATTTAAAAAGAAAACTTTATATTGCTACCATAAATAGGATATCCATATCACTGGTCATAAATAGATGATAACCATAAAAAGAAAAACTCTTATAACAACAATTCTATTCTAGCTTGTTCTTGTTGCTACTTTTCCAAACTTATTATTTTTTTAATGCTTTGTGCTTTTGGTGTCATGGCTAAGAACGTTTTGCCTAACTCAAAGCCATAAAGATTTTCTCCAAGGTTTTCTTCTAGCATTTTTATAGTTTTAAGTTTTACAATTAAGTTGTAATCCATTTTAAGTTATTTTTATGCAGGGTGTGAGGTAAGGGTTACACTTAAATTTTGTGTGTGTGTGTGTGTGTGTGTGAGAATTTTCAATAGTCTCCATAGCATTGGTTGAAAAGACTCCTTTCATCTGTCTTCTCTGAGTCGAGCTTTTCTCAGAGGACGGGAGGGTTAATTCTCACAGTTGCTGCAAGGAGAAAAGGTATAATCATTTTGTGACGCTGATTTTAAACCCTGTTGGCACGTGGTCAGCACCCAATAAATAGCAATGAATTCTCGGATTATACTAATTGCTTTCCTGTGGTTTCACATTTATGTTGTTTCCAGTTTTCTTTCAAGTGTAAATAGCAATGCAATGGATATTTTAGGTATACAGCTCTTCTTTTTTAAAAATTATTTTTGGATATATTTATGGATCTTTATCCATGCTACAAATCAGTGTTAAAGGGGTTTAGATCCATGCGCTCTGCCAGGAGCCAGGTGTCGCTTTTGCCTTAGCTCTGCTTCCACCCAGAGGGAGCTGCTCGGAAAGATTAAGAACTAGAATCATCGCCTTTCCTGGGAAACCTTTTCTGCCTTCTGACCCTCCAAGTCACCCCCTGGACCCCTGGCCAGTGGTTTCTCGTCTTCCTTTTAGTTACACGCAGTCTCCTATAATACTGTTTCTACTCACTTTTTTTTACCTCTTTACTTCCCCAACTGGCCTGTGTGCCTGTCATTGGAATCACAACTTACTAGTTCCCAGCACAGTGCCTGCACACAGTAGGTACTTAATAAATGTTAATTGTAAGCATGGCTAGTACTGCCACTGGGTCTGTGGACTTCTCTGAGGTCAGCCTTCCGATAACAATGTTCTTTAAGCACCAGTGGCTCATGTCACCCTTGGTTCCATGATATGTTGTTTAGACAGTTTTCTCGAAGTGGGAGTCATGTACCCTTGCCTGTTGTTGGATGGTATTACATAGTACCTGGATCCTGCATTAAATAACGTTAAATACCAGAGTGAGGAAATTACTTTTTGGTTCTTTTTCAACCCTTCTTACTTCTCTAAAACATAGTGTCTCAGCACTATTGACATTTAGGGCCAGAAAATTCTTTGCTGTGGGGAGCTGTCCTGTGCACGGTAGAATCCCTGGCCTCTACCCCACTAAATGCCGGTTGCACCTCCACCCCCAGTGATGGACAAAAATATGTCTAGACATTGCCAAATGTCACCTGGGGAGTGAAATCTACCTCCCAGCTGAGAACTGCTCCAGGAGAGAGACAGTCTGGTGTTAATGTACTTTAACACCTCTTTAACCCTTGCTAATCTTCCTTTTCCAAAAAGAGAACAGGTCTCTAGCTCAGAGCCTTCAGCAGGCAAAGCTGTCTCACTAGAATTTAATTATGTTATTTAACTTTCCTTGATGTTACCTTCTCATTTTGGCAAGTGAGAACTGTTTTTCTCTTAATGAAAGTGTATTAAAGTTTTCTATACAAATAAATTGAAGTAAAAAGGTGAGCAAGTAGAAAGAAACGTATCTCAATATATGTAGCTATGGCCCAAATCGTGTTGTGCTGGACACTGGCTCTAAATTAGGACGTGCGGAGCAAGCCAACTTTCTGTTTCGTGGCTCTGTCATCTGTAGCACTGGGCAGGTTTTCATGTTTTGTTTTACCTGAGACAATACTGCAGCTTGGGAAATGCCCTAGGCATCTGGTGTGGGAGCCAAGCCTCCCAGATGTGGTGACATTGATTACGTAGGTGTGGCATGCTGGCAGAAGCGTACTGCTTGCTGAAAGAGTTTGGTCTGTGGGCCCAGGCGTTGGTCTTACTTGATAAAATTGTTTAGGTGGCTTTGAGTCTGGCTTTTCTCGCAGAATGGGAGGGTTAATTCTCACGGTGACTGCAGGGAGACGAAGCTATAAGGCGGTGCATGTCTGGAACCCAGCCAATCCTTTTCTGAGAAGCAGGCAATTGAAAACAAATCACACAGGCCTGCAGCCTTTATCATTTCATAGAGAGGTCAGATGTGGGAGGAAAGCACAATATTCATTCATATCAGACATTTTGGCAAAACTGCTAGTCTGCTACGGCCTCTGCTTGCCTCATGGGAAAAGACGATCAGAAAGCACGGTGAGTGGGACCAGCATGCCTGATGAGTTCATAGGTCTGGGCATTCACCATCAGTGGCTGCCAACGTCAGAAAAGAGAGCAGAACAAACATTACATGCTTCCTGTTGAAAGAACCCGGCTCCACCTATAGTTGCAGAAATAGAGATGACAAGGAACATGTTGAATTGTACCATGAGTGTGCAATCAGCAAAGCCTAGCCTGGGAACACTCTACGGGGCAAATACCCTGGGTTCTTCAACAGATGAATTGTAAGAGAAAGAATGGGATGGAGGGAAAAAGGCCATCGATGAAAAGAGACTTAAAAGATACATGAAACTTTTTAAATGGACAAAGCTAAAAACTGAACTGTGGTGTCTAAGGATGCACACTTAATTGATAAAATGAGAAAGATCCCCAACAAGGTGATTGCTGTAACAGTTAGGATGGTGCTTGCTTTTGGGGGGAGCTGTGATTGGGATGGGGCTCGTGGAGGGTCTTCTGGGGTGGCTGGCCAGGTTCTTTTTCTTGATTGGGTGGTATTTTTAAGTTGTGATTGTCTTACAATAACTCATTAAACCATGTGTTTGTGTTCTGTTATGTATCCATGTTTTATTTTTAAAAAATTTTTTAAAAGGCAGAGTACAAAATAATATGTGTAATATATTACTTTTTATAGGCAAAAAGAGGGGAAATATAACAAATTTGTTTCTGTTTTAAAATATAAAATTGCAAGGATAATACAAAAGTAATAAAAATGTTTATCAGGTTGGGGAAATGAGATGGTTGAAAGATAGGAACTGAAAACTAGACCTTTCTGAACATACCTTTTATAGTTTTTACTTTGGAA
>CM053508.1:123139752-123344363 GCA_028627145.1 Eidolon dupreanum | reverse complement strand
GGCTCTCGGCATGTGGCCCTGTCTCCTCACTGGCCCGTGGTTCTAACGGTTTGCCCCTTCCAGGGTGTGGAGGTGAGCCCCAAGGTGGAAGCGGTGTTGTCTCTCCTGAGTGCCCAGGGGCTGAGCCTGAAGCTGGTGCGGCCCAAAGCCCTGCTGGACAACTGCTTCCGGGTCATGGAGCTGCTATACTGCTCTTGCTGTAAGGAGCTCTGAGTAGATGGGGCTGGGGGCAGGGGGCAGGTGGTTGGGTGTCTGTACCCAGGTCAGTGTCAGAGCCAGCTTCCTCCCGAGCATGCCCTCTGCTCCCCAGGGTAGCAGGCCATTTCTGGAAGCTGAGATGGGCCCTGAGTATGGGGACAAAAACAATGTAGCTTGGTCTAGGGACAAGGGGGCTGTTGACCACTCCTGCGGTCTTTTTTTTTTTTTTCCCTCTTCCCTGCAGGTAAGGAAAGCTCTGTCCTAAACTGGCAGGACTGTGAGGTGCCAAGCCCTCAGCCCCATGGCCCAGAGCCCTCGTCGCAGTGTGTGGCCACCCAGCTGTACCCTCCACCCCAGCAGCTCCCCACGTCCCTGCCCCACTCCCTGGGATCCAAGGCTGGCCCCCTTGGTCAGTGAAGCTGCTGCGAGCACAGGAGGAGGCCTCCTGCCCGGAGTGGCCTTTATGGTGCCTCGGATGGGGAAGACAGAGGAGCTCCCACAGTTCGCCTGGGCCTGAGATGCCGCTGGGTGGTGGCGATGAGCCTCCCTTGGGTGTTTTTCCTTTCAGAGGAATCCTGTGCCCAAGGAGGGCTCAGCCTCCTCCTACCCTCCATACCTCACATGGTCTCTCATGGAAGGGCCAGGGCCGGGGGGCACCTGCGGTGGACAGGACAGGGCTCTGGGCCCTTCCTGGCAGTGCGAACTGTCTCCTGGGCGCAGAGGGAGAGCTGTGCTGGGTGGGCTGGTGGGCGTGGAGGGGACAGGACTCACTGCGGTGGGGGAGGGGGCAGAGCCAAACGCCACATCTTGCCACAGTGGGTGCTCTTCCAGTTCCTTTTATTTTTTTTTCTATTAAACGCCCGTTTTCTTTTGGTTTGGTTTGGTTTGCATCTGAGAGGGTGAACCTGGAGGGGTGGGAGCCCCTCTCCCCCCGGCCTTAGTGCAGTGTGGAGGAGGAGGGGCAGGTGGGTCAGCCTGGGCCCGAGTCTGAGGGTTCAGACTTGGAGTGGACGGAGCCTGGCCGGGGGCCAAAATGCTGGACATTCGAGGGACTGAGCTCCTCAGCCCTGGCTTACCGCACAGGGCCTCGGATGGGGGGGTGTCGCTGGGCTGATCCCCAGCAGTGCCCTCCACACCCTCCCGCCCTCCACCTGGCTGCCCTGACAGCCCCCGGCACGGACAGAGCTGAAGCCGTCAAAAGCCTAGGTCCTGGCACAAGACCCAGCGCTGCCAGGAGGAGGCCTGGGCCCCCAGGGAGCCCCCAGCCCAGTCTAGGATCTGGGTGGGAAGCGGGGTGCTGCAGGTGGCAGGTGAACAGCGGCAGAGGAGGCTAGGCAGAGGCAGAGGTGTTAATTACAGTACAACTTTATTAATACTGGGATCTTCACAGTGCATTTGTTACTTGTAGCAGTGACTATTTAAATCAAGGGCAGGGTGGGGTGGATGGGGTGGGGGGAGCAAAGAGGATAATTTATCCAAAAACTGACAGAAAGAAAAAACCAAAATGGTTCAGATGGGATGGGGGAGTACAGAGGGGGATGAAGGGAAGAGTGAGAACCAGGAGGGGAGGCCTGGGGCGGGGAAATAAATTAAAAGAAGGAACAAGTTAACAACAGCACCAGAAAAGTTACTTCGGTCAAAAGACTTTGAAAAGAATATTTCTCTGTACAAAATGAAAAATAAAACGAACGTAAAGAAGTCCCCCAAACCAAAGTCCGTGATGCGGGATGGTTGGCTCGGATCCCGGGGCGGGGGGCCTACGAGGTGGTCGCTAACGGGATGAGAGGTGGTCAAGGGGATGGAGGAGTTATGTACAGCCCTGGGGGGCTTGGAGGGGGAGGGGGACGAGCTGGGGGGATGGCTATGCGCCCCCCCAGGAGGCAAGCTCTTCGTCTCCAGGACTCAAGGACCTAGACACACCTGTTCCCCTCTGCTCCTGACCCTGCTCACGTTGCACTTCCCGCACCCCACTCCCTCGGCCCACCTGGGCACAGCTGATGCAGCGCTGGGGGAGGGGCAGTGTGAGCCCCACCCGAGGGCTGCCCACTCCGGCTACGTGCTCTCGGCCCCTTCGGGCCCTCCCTCGCCCAGACCCCCCCCCCAGGTGCCCAAACCTGGGCTCTGGGGTGGGCCGCAGCACTCTGCAAGGTCGTTCTCAGACCTAGTGACTTACAGGTACCATTCTCCATTCCTATGGGGGAGCCGGGAGCTCCATCCACTAGGGGGCATCCTTGGTTCCCCAGCCTTGCCTGGCTGCATTGCCAGGGTCCCAGCTCCTGGCACAAAAATTACCAGGATCTCCAGCTGGTGCTGGGAGACTCCGACCAAATCCATCAAGTCCAGACCAGGCAAAGCTTGTTCTCTCGACCCCAGGAAGCTCCTGCCCTTGGCCCTGCCACCCGCTGAGCCCCGCTCTCTGCTGCCTGCAGGACCTCAGGAGGCCCTTTGTTGGCTGGAAGTGCACCTGCTTTTACCTGCTTAAAATTGGCACAACTCGGTGCATGGAGGGAGAGGTGCCCCTAGCCTGCCTGCCCCTGCCTCCACCGCCAGATGGGGGCGTAACTGCGGGTGGGAGTGAGGGGTGAGTCTTGGGACAGCATCTCCTCTGGCAACAGAGAGTCAAAGCCCATCTCCCCGGACTTGCCCCTGGCCTGGCTGAGGTCCCCCTATCCTTAGATGGGCTGAAAGCCCTGCCCCCTGGCTATCTCCAACCTTAATTTGGCTTTGCTCCAGACGCTGGAGAAAACAGCTGCCCCCTGGATTTTGTGGGGCCAATTCGGCCCTCCTCCTCCTGCCATAGGCCCACCAGACCACTGTGGGGCCCCCTGTCCCTCAGGCACTCTCGGACACACCCTGTATCGTCCACCCTGTCCCCCCACATAGTCCTTGTCCAGTCAGCTCCATTTTATTATTATATTCATAAAATAACCCTCCACACCCTCTGCAGCTCCAGCTCCCACCCCCAAAGGTGGCTGAAACCGTGAGCAAAGTGCCACCAGAATTAGTTTTGATCTGCCCAGATGAGGACCAGACATCTGAAAGCAGCTCCTGGGGGGCTGCTCCATGACCCCTGAGGCCTCTGGACTCCTTCCCTGCTGGCCCGCCCTGTCCCCCAACCTCAGCCATATCTCATGGCGGTGGGGAAGCCAGGACATGGAAGCTGCCTCAGGGCCCCCTGGCCTCCTCCAGGCAGGCCCCCTGTATTTACTCCCCGAGACTCAACTTGGGTCCTAGGTCCCCGTCCCCTATGGTGGACAGGCCTCCGAACCTGCCCCCACCACCGCCAGCCACTCCGCAGACCTTTTCAGTCAAATCTGCCACCTTAGTTGATGGGGCACCTGGCCCCTCCACGGCCACTCTGCCTCTCTGATGGGGTGGGAGAGGCGGAGAAGGGAGAGCAGAGAGGGAGCTCAGTCAGGGGCGAGGGGCCAGCATTCTGGAAAGGCCCGAGGCACTGCTGACCCTGGGGAGAAGCCCCGCCAGGTTGGCTAAGCTGTGGCACTGTGGGCCCAGGCGAGGTGGGTGGGATGGCCCTCCGCCGCGGGCGGAGGAGCGGGCTCTGGGGCTCACTGTGGGAAAGGCAGGGCCTGCAGGAAGAAAGAGGAGGGGCAGAGTAGGCAAGGAGAGTATAAAACGGGCTCCAAATCCAGTTCAAGGCCTGCAGGCTCTGTCGCAGCGAGGTTTGATAGAGAAGTCACTTCCTGTTTAAACGTCGAAATCCAAGCTGGGTATGTCTTTTCCCATAAAGTGGCTTTGCCTCATGTGGCTTAAAAAAAAAAAAAAAAAAAAAAAAAGCTTGCCTGGCTCTGCTTTCTCCTGGCTGTGCCTCTGCTAGGGGCGGCCGCTGCTCAACAAGCCAGGCCACCTGCCTCACACTGGGCCAGAGGGTGGCGCCATCACAAGATGCGGGGCGCTGACCTGTCGTTGGTGACGGTCCTGCGGAGCCGCACCCCACGCCGGATGGCCACCAGCATATCTTCGGCTGGGGGGTCGCCGGTGGCGGCCGGGGGCGGGGTGGGCGTCTCCTGGGTGGGGGTGGCCGACAGGGCGCTGGGGAAGGGGAACTGGCCCTCGCCCAGCGCGTGGGCGCCCGCCACCAGCTCGCCGAGCTTCTCCACCAGGCTGTGCCGGTTGGCGGCCAGCTGCTGCTGCTGCTCGTCGTCGTCCTCGGGCCCCGGCCCGGGGTAGCCGGCGGGCTCGGGCGCCGGGCTGGCCCAGGCCGTGTTGGGCAGGCTCAGCCTCTTCGGGGAGGCCTTCGCCAGGTCCGGCGCCAGGGGCGACGCGGTCTCGTCGCTGTAGAAGACGCACTCCTCGCTGCCCGCCCGCGTGGGCCCCACGTAGCCGGGGGAGTCGGGCACTGTGGGCGTCTTCACGGGGACGATGGGCGGCCGGATGGGGATGGGGCCGGCGCTGGAGAGAGCCCGGCGCACGGTGGGCTTGGTGGAGGGCGTGCGGCGGATGGTGGCCACGCCCGGGGGCGCGCCCGACGCGCTGGGCAGCCCGGCGGTGGGCAGCCCCGCGGTGGAGGCCGGGCGCTTGGTCTGGATGAGGCGGCGGTAGTTCTGCGCGATGTTGCTGTTGCGAGGGATGGTGGACGACTTGTCGAACTCGGGCGGGCCCTCGCCGTCCGCGTCCCCATTCACGGAGTAGCAGTCGTAGTCGGAGCCTGGGGGCACGGGATGCAGTGGGCCAGGGCCTCGGGGCTGCAGGCCCGGGAACCCTACCCAGCCCCGGGGCCTACCTTGGGAGGGGATGGTGTCCTCGGAGCATGAGGGCGTGGTGGTCTGTGTGCTGTAGCCGCTGGAGTACTGTAGCGAGTCCCGACTGCTCTTCTGATGCTCCAGGCTCAGGCCGCGGGTCAGAACCATGGCCAGGTCGCTGGCCGCAGGGGACACCTCCTCACCGTGCTGGGGGCGGTAAGACTGTAGGCTGAAGCCTCCTCCCCAGCTTTCCCCCTCAGCCCCCACTCCAGGGAGCTCCCACGGGGGGCCAGAGCTGGCCCTGAGACCACCAGCCTGGTCTCCCTGCACTGACGTAGGAGTGACGGTGGGGGCGCTGGCTGGGCTGCGGGGGGAGCTGCCGCCTACCTTGGCTGCGATCGTGGCAGGGGACATGCGTGGCCGCGGAGCCTCATCTCCACTGGGGCCCAGAGTGCCCCCGCTGGCCGGACCGGGCTCTGCGTCTCGGAGGAGCTCCACGCGGTCCTTCCTCCGCTGCAGGGTGGTGCCAGAGGGCTGCTCGTGGGGGCCGGCCTTGGCCCAGTCCTGCGGGGCATGGAGGCGGGTCAGAGGGATCCCTTGGCCCTGCTGTGCACGGCCAAGGGGCCCCTCACTGTAGTCGAAGGCCTACTTAGGGCCTCTGGCTCACAATCATGGCCAAGGACAGAGTATGGAGGGCGCTGTGACGCCTCAGTCCTGCAGGGGCAGGGGCAGGGGCAGGATGATGCGTCCCAGGAGGGAAAGATGTGAGTATGTGGGGAGTGGCTGCAGTGGTGCCCAGGGCTTTTTGTGTGGGGAACAGGTGCTGTGTGTACACCCTCTGGCTGGGCCTGGCCCCTCCCTGCGACCCTCAGCAGGTGGGGAGCACTGACCGAGGTGGGGGAGCTGCACTCGCTAACGGACTGGCAGGTTTCCGAGGCCTCAGAGGACGCAGAGCTGGAGGACTTCTGCCATGCAGAGGCGGGCAGGCAGGGTGGCCGGAGGAGAGGAGAGAACAGATCTGGTCACAGGGCTGGCATGCAGTGGGCGGTCCGATTCAGCATCCCCGCGGTGCCCCTGGGGCCATGGCTGTGAGTGTGGGCAGCAGAACGCAACACCCAGAGCACACACCACCGGCTCTGAGCTGCCCTATGGCTCAGCCCAGGAGCCACACATTTTGAGAATGAATGACACGACTTGCTGCTGGTGGCCTGGATGTGGCGAGCAAGGGATAAAGCGACACTAAGGATGGCAGTGGGGGTATCTGGCTTGAGCAGCTGGGTTGATGATGTCACTGTTTCTTCAGAAGGACAGGCCTGGGGGAGGTGCAAAGCCCAGAGTTCCATCTTGCACATGTTAAGCTGAGCTGCCTTTTGGGTATCTGCACATGAATGCACTGTAGGCAACTGTATTTACAAGTCTGGAGTTTAGGGAGAGGTCAGGATTGGAGCCGCAAATCCAGCAGCTGTGAGACGGAATAATGAGACAGAATAAGATCATCTTGGCACAGAGGGTAGAGAAAATGTCCAAGGACCTCAGGTGTGCCAACATTCACTGGTTGGGAAGAGGAGGAGGGTCCAGCAAAGGAGAATGACAGGGAGCTAGCTGCTGGTCAAGTGGGAGGAAGCCACGAGCAGGAAACATCACAGAAATCGGTGGAAGAACCTAACGTGTGAAAAGAGGATGGAACTTCCTTAATTTGATAAATAGTATCTATAAAAATATCAGTAGTTTTCTCTCTGAGGTTGAGAAAAAGATAAGGATGCCTGCTATCACCATCTCTATTTAGCATTGGGAGTCCTAGCAGTGCAATAAAGCAAGAAAAAGAAGTAAAAAGCAAAATGGTTGGAAAAGAAGAAATAAAGCGGTCAATATTTGTAAAAGATATGATTGTATACATAGAATATTCAAAAGAACCTATAATTATTAGAATTAATAAGTAGTTTTAACAAGGTTATTAGATACACGATCAATGTACAAAAAAATCAAATTTCTAAATATCATCTGCTGACAAACAAAAGCACCTCCCAAAAGCCAATATAATTTAAAATAAATCAATAAACATCAAATACCCAGGAAAAAATCCAATCACAGATGTGCAAAATCTTTACATGAAAACTACAAAACACTGAATGAAGGTAAAACTGAAATAAATGGAGAGACATATACAATCTCAGTCAAATCCCAGGATTGTTTTTGTTGTTTTGTTGGAAACTGATAAGCTGATGTTAAAATTTATAAGAAAATGCAGAAGGCTAAAATTAGACAAGGTGCTACTCAAGAATAACAAAAGCTGGAGGACTTTCATTACCAGATATCAAGATTTTTTAATAAAGTTACAGTAATTAGGATGGTGTTGTATTGGTGCAAGAACAGACAAATAGACCAGTGGAACAATATACAAACTCCAGAAACAGCCACACATATACAGACACTTGATTTATGACAAAGGCAATGCTATATATAGTGCAGTGGGGGGAAAAGATGGTCTTTTCAATAAACTGTCAATTAGAATGTCAATTAGTATGGAAAAAATGACTCCCCCCACACAAACACACACATGCACACACAATCAATTCCAGAAAAGCTGCAGGTCCAAGTGAAAAAGGTTTTTAGAGGAAAACATTGTTGTGATCTTGGAGTACACAAAAAATATCTCAGGATACAAAAAGCACTAACGATTAAAAAAATTAGATAAATTGGACATATATTAAAATGAAGAACTTTAGGTTATGAAAAGACTTTATTAAGAGAGTAAAAAGGGAATTCAGAGAATCAGAGAAGATATCAGATGAAAGACTTATATCCATAATATGTAAGTTCTATGAATCAAAAAGACAAAGACAATGTAGCAAAAAAAAAAAAAAGTTTGAACAGATCCTTCACAAAAACGATATCCAAAGTAGGGAAAGCTTGTTCAACCTCATTATGCAAATTAAAAACACAAGGCACTACCACTATACACCCAGCAGAATGTCTAAAATGAACAAAATGTGAAAATGCCAAGGGCTGGTGAAGATGAAGAATAGCAATAAGCCCCTGCCATGCTATTCTTGACAAAAGGGTATGACCTCAACCTAATTATGGGAAGACATCAGACAAATCCAAAATGAGAGATTCTACAAAATACCTGACTAGTTAGTATTCTGCAAAAGTATCAATGTCATAAAAAAGGAAGATGGACTGAAGAACTGTTACAGGCTGGAGAAGCCTAAAGAATCACAACAAAATGCAATGCAGAACCCTGCATGGATCTCACACTCCTGTGCCAGAAAAAAAGATATTAGTGAGAAAACTGGCAAAATCTGGAAAAAGACTGTAGATTAATTCACAGTATTCTGTCAGTGTTAAATTTACTGGTTTTGAAAACTGGTAGTTACATAAGATGTTAACATTAAGAAGAAATGTGAAGGGTAGGTGGGGATTTAGTACTCTTTTTACAACTTTTCTACAAGACTGAAATTACTTAAAAAAGAATGTTAATTGGATGTTAACTCGATCTACTCTAGTGATAAAAAAAAAAAGTTAAAAGAAAAACCTCAATGGATAGACTAGCTACAGAGAAGCAAAAAAAACAAAAACAAATTGAAAGATAGACCTAAAGACAGTATTCATGATGGCAGTGCCGAGAAAAAAGGAGATGGAAGTATAGAGTTTGGGGACACAGAAGGATAGAATGAGAAGTTCTGACAGAGAGAGAGAAGTCGGATCACTTGGAAGGGAACAACAATGTGGCGGACAGCAGACCTCTCAACCAACAATGGGAGCCAGACGACAGTGGAAAAATATCTCAAAGTATGATGAGGGTAACGGTCACCTCAAAATTGTGTCCCTGGGAAAACTTTCAAGAAAGAGGACAAAACAAAGCCTATTTACAGATAAGCAAAAATTGAGTTTACTACTACAGACCGATTGTAAAAGAACTTCTAAAGGATGTACTTTACTTCAGAAAGAAGGAAGTGAGGGAGATACGAGATTCAAGAAAAAAAGAACAAAAAAAAGTGTGTAAATGTGTGTATAAAGTAATGATGAAATTAAGAAGAAAAATGTCACCTGTGGGTGCTACAAAAAAGGAGAGAATAACATATAATAGCTTATATGTTAGGAGGGAGTGCATGACTGTAGTTAAATATGTATATCGCAGTCCCTGACTTATTCATGTGGTGGGTTTGTGACTTTGCTAAGGATGCATGGTAAAATGTCAAGTTAACCTGTAAAAGAAAAAGAATAGAGTATAATTTACAGTCCAGTAGAGGAGAAATAATAGGGATAGGAAAAACAAACAAAAGGCAAGGGAAGAGACAAAAGAAGCATAGAAAAAATGGAATGAAGAAAAAGAAAAAAGTAAGACAGAAGTCCAAATATGTCAATAATCATAAATATAAGTGGACTAAAAATGCCAATTAAAAGATAAACATTGTCGGATTGGATAAAAAAAAAAACTAGGCATATACAATTTATAAGAGACTCATCTAAAACATAAAGATATCGTGAGTTTAAAAGCAAAGAGATGGAAAATGATAGTATAAAGCCGAAGTAGCTGTAGTAACATCAAACAAAAGGGACTTTGATACAGAAAGCAACACAAGGAGCAGAGGGTCAACTGCATCATGTTACAAGATTCGATGCACTATGAAGTTTACATTTTAAACTTGTATGGACCCAATAACAGTCGCAAAATACAGAAAGCAAACAGAAATAGAACTATATGGAAGAGCATCATAAATCTATATTTTTTCAATTATTGATAGGTGAAGCAGACAGGAATGAATGGGAAATGAGGCAGAGATGGTCAGTGTAGACAACTCTTGTGAAGTTCTTCTGTGAAGGAGATGAGGTGGCTGGAGGAGAATGTGGTGTGAGCGGGAGGGAGGGCTTTTAAGATGAGTGACACTAGCGCTGTCTGTGTACTGACAGGAATGAGGCGGCACAGGGAAAGAGTCCGGGCAGTGGGGACATCCTTGGGCGAGAGAGCTGGAGAACACAGAATGCTGAGCCCAGATGGAAGCACTAGGCATGATGGGGAGACACTGGATGTAAATGCAGGTGGGGTCACCCCCATGACCTGAAGAGAGCCCCCTGGGAATGTGGCCTGACCTCCCTCTGTCTTCTGCTGTGGCCCTGCTTTGTCCTCCTCATGGAGGCTGCAGGAACTGAGAGTCTGTATCCGAGGAGATTCTGAGGCTACTCTCCAGGTTTAGAGTGAGGGGGCCCAAGTGTGGAGAAGGGGGAAGGTCACAAGGGGCTGGAGCTGGCAAGCTGCCTGCTCCCAGCTCCCATGACTGGAAGGGAGTAGGCGAGGAACTGAGGTACGGGGAGGAAGGGGAGTGCAAAAAGCCCCCCGCTGATACTGCTGTGGCGGATGCTGGCTGCTCCAAGACCTTCCCCACTCCCCCTTAGCCTTGAGGCAATAAACTAAGGTGGTCCTCAATGTGGTGGTCCTGGGACCTCCAGGCCAGTGCCTGCAGCTGTAGGTGGCCCCATATGTGGACAGTCCGAGGCTGGCATGAGGCCACTGTGCCCCACCCCGGGTGGTCCTGCAGACACCCCCTCACCTGGCTGGTGATGTCTGAAGGCATGGGTGAGGGAGGCTTGGAGTAGGTGGCATCTTGGGAGACGAAGCCAGAATCGTGGGAGGAGACGCTGGAGAGGCGGGTGGTGGCGGTGGCTGGCTGCGCCAGGCTGCGGTAGCGACAGGTGGAACTGGGTGAGTATGTTTGGGCGCCCCCAGGCCATGGGGCTCCGCCACCCTTGGCACTGCTACTGCTGCTGGGGGCGCTGGGGGTGCGAAGGAAGGGGGCACGGCAGCCAGACAGGGAGACACAGGGGTGCGTGGGGAGGGGAGGGCGACAGAGGAGGGTGGGCGAGACAGGTGAGGGGCAAAGGAAGGAAAAGACAACGTCAGACCACAGGTCCTGACCCCGGTGCCACAGAGGAGCTGGGTTCGGGGGCCCTGGGACAGGGTGGGGCTTAGGCGGGGCACGACCTCATCGCAGAGCTGGCCCAGCCCCTGCCCTGGAGTGCCCCAGGGCGCGGGCGCCATCGTCGGGGCACGCCCAGCAGGGCAGTCTCTCTGCCTCGTCTGCCAGTAGGAACAGGTTAACGACACGAAAACTGAGTCAGCAAGTGCCAGTTCCCCAGCTGCACCAGAACCAGACCGAAGTCTGATTATTCCTAGACTGCCCTCTCAAAGTCTGATATTTGCCATCGGATCCCGACTGGATGTCTGGAGGGCGGTGACGGGGTGACAGTCTGTGTGGGTCGTCCTGGATCCACCACTGTTCTCATCCCTCCCACTCCCTCGCGGGGTCCGGCCCTCACAGCTCACATCCTCTACGCGGCCGTTTCACTCTTGGGCAATGTTCCCGGCAACGAGGGCTGCCTTCCTCCTGAGCGTGACACTGAAGTCCCCCGGCCCCCAGCCCGTCACAGGTGTCCCCTGCAAGCAGACCTGACCCCTCCGCTCCCTGCAGGAGTAGTTGTTGTGTCCAGCTGACGCCCCACACCCTGGGTGCCCAGTCAGAGGTGGCTCTGGGGAAGGGGTGCCTGGCACAGAGGGGAATCCCTCATGAGTAACTCGCTCTGTGCTCGCTGCCCTCCCACCCAAGGAGCCTTGAATCTTACGTGTCTTCCCCACATCCCGCCCCGGTACCAGATCAGGAAGCGCCCCGGACCCTGAGCCTGACTGGTGGTGATTCAGTGGGACCCGGAGGGTCAGCCTCGGCTGGGGTTCGGAGCTGTGGCTGCTGCCCAGGCACCAGCTCCCAGGAACCAGCCAGGCTGCAGTGTCTGTAAGGTAAGTCTGTGGCTTCAACACGTATCCTCGGAAGCCTCCACACCTGCCCTGACCTTAGATTCTCACTATTACTTTAGATTGCACTGGGACTGGCAGAGCCCAGCGGTTAAATGCTGGGACTGTGTCTCAGTTTTCCCTTCTGTGAAATGGAGACACTACACCATATGGTGGTGTTAGAATTCACTGAAGAAAATGCACAGAGTATTGAGTGTGGCACCTGGGGTGTGTCTACGGCTCCGTAAACGAAGCTGCTCCCGCTCTGCCGGCCCCTGCTCACACGTGCCTGCGCCAGCAGCAGGCATGACACCCGGGGTGTGTTGTCCCTCTGCACTTGCAAAGTCCTTGATGATGCATAAATTGTGTGAATTCTGGGGCCCCGAGGCAATTCTTGATGGGGTCTTCGTGGGAGCGTCCCCATTCCTTCCTGGGTATCCCTGCACCTTCCCACCCTCCATCAGCGCCCACTGACCTGCACATGCTGGACTTTCGGGAGCTGGAGCTGCTGGGTGATGAGGGTGGCGTCTGGTAGGACCAGCTGTAGTCTGAGCCCTTCAGATCTTTGATCACCTACAGAGGGTCATGGGTGGGGGTCACTAGAGGCAGCCCTGGCCTGCGGAGAGTCTCATCATTGTTCTGGGCGCCCCCAGAGGGCTGGTAGGGCCAGAGCCCCCACTGTCTTCCCAGCTGAGAACAAAGCCCTGGCAGGAGACCCCCGAGGGTCTGAAGCCCGCCCCCCAGCCTTTTCCTGATGCAAGCTCCTTACTCGGGGGTGGGGCGCAGGGCTGCCAGAGGGCTGGGGGAGGCAACCGGGGGCATTCCACCCTCTCTGATTCTCAGGGACACTGCTCCGCCTGGGCCAGGCCGAGGGCATGGGAGAAGCAGGCGCTCCTGAGGACTCGCTATCGCTGGCAGACAAACCAGGCACGAGTGACCATGAAGGACACATGGGGTTCACATTGTGGCTCCGCTGTGCCCCTCAGGCAAGTTCCTAGACCTCTCTGAGCCTCAGTCTTCTCCTGTGAAATGCAGCTAGTCATTCCTGTCTTGGAGGGCCGTTGGGGTGATTCAGTGAGACGACCCGTGGGAAGCGCTCAGCGGAGTGCTGGGCGCATGGTAAGTGCCTAGAGAGAGCAAAGCCACAGGGCTGCCTGGCGTGACCCACCCTGATGCCGGGGAGCGCAATGGCGGGGCCAGGCGGGCAGGCGTCCCCAGTCTGTCTGGCTTGTGCAGGTCGACTCAGGGCCAAGCCCCACGCACCTGGGACTTCTGCCCACGTGCCCCCTGTCTGAGGCCCCGCTTGGGTCCTGGGCACACCCTTCCTCACCTGGACAGGTGCTCCTGGATGTCCCACAGGGAGTATCAGAACATGTTGGGTCCTCTGTCCCCAGCTGTCTCCCCAAAATGCTGTCCCTATTTCTCCTCTACTGTCCCCAACCAAGGGCAGGCCATCCCCTCCCTTCCCGTCCCCAGGGGTGGCTGTACCTGCTCGCTGGCGGGGGGCAGCTTGTGGGGCTCCGCGGTCAGCACCACCAGGTCGTCGATGATGCCTTGCAGGTGAGTGATCTCCCCCAGCATGGTCAGCTCACCGTTCTGAGGGAGCGGTGAGTCAGGGCCGCCGGCCCCGGCCCTGCCCGCCCACCTCACAGGAACAGGCCTCACTGGCCTCCTCTCTCTCCCTTTCCCACCAGAAAACGCTGCTGGGATTGACTGGGGCATGGCCTGCACAGCCTGGGGCTGGCACGACACCTGTCCAGACCATACTGGTGGTGATGAGCTGAGACTTGCCTTTAGGCCTGGAGGAGGTGGCCCCAAATGCACCCAGCCAGGGATCACTGGGAAGTGGCCTTTCTCCAAGGTCAGGGGTCAACCCTGGGCCTCGCTTAACCTGCTGGGACCACCCAGTCACCAAGAAGAACTCATGCCCCGCAGTTCCCAACCGTGATTCTCAGGATGTGGTGACGGTAGCACCCCGGGGGCACCGCTTAGCTAGCCCTGCCGTGGGGACGCGCTGCCGCTGCTCTGCCTGCGAGCACCCACCACCACGGGCTGCAGGAAGGTGATGAAAGTGCAGAAGCGGCCGCGCTCTTCAATCAGGGCCCGGCGCACCGCCTGCTTCTCCGTCTCCTCCAGCAGCAGGTACATGTCATTGACATCCTGCAGGGCGCTGTCCAGCTGGGGCTGCAGGTCTCCTTTCCCTGCGGGGGTTGGGAGGAGAGGCCGCGCTGGGGACGCCAGCCTGGCTCGCTGCATCCGTGGCTCAGGGCCCTGTGGTGGTGTCCCTGGCCATGGGGCTGGGCACTGTCACGGAGGTCAGGGGACCGGGGAGGGCAGTCAGGACTCCGGGACTTGTGGAGGGGCTGGTCCCCAGAGCAGGCAAAGAGGACAGACAAACATGCACACAGGAAAGACACCGAAGCTGCGAAGCCACCCTGAACCTGGGATGGGCAGAGTCCTGGGCAGTCCCAGGGCCGCCCTTGGCACAGCCATGCTCAGGAGAGCCCAGCGGAGACCTTCACAGCAGCTGGGACCCCCCCGCCCCCCGGGACAGCCTCGCTGCCCACAGGATGGTGCCTTCTGGCCTCCGGGGAAACAGAGGCAATGTGGAAGCAGGACAAAGTAGAGCGTGGGGCTCAGCTGTCAGGACAGCTGGGGCTGGGCCCTGGGGGCAGGGGAGGGCGTGTCCCAGTGTGGGCCCCACTCAGCTCAGGGAGCGAGGCATAAGGACAGCAACAGCAACACCAAGAAGCGTGAGAGAGACAGAGTAAGGCAAGAGAATGATGGAGAGCAGCGGTGAGACAGGAAGTGGGGAGGAAACAGGTCAGGACCCTGGACAGTCGGGCGGGGGCAGGGCAGCCAAGGCCTATGCCTCCCACCCAGCTTGGTCCAACCCCTCCTGGCCTGGCAGGCTGACCCAGCAGTGGCCTCGGACTTATCCCTGGCCAGGGGTTCCAGGGGCCCCAGGGAGACTATGCCCCAGGCCCCTCCTTCGATGGACCAACCACCCTCCTCACTCCTTGGCCTGGAGAGACTCCTTCCAATGGCCCTGAGCCGGGGAAGACAGACAAATGCGACAAGGATGGGAGGAACAGCTGGAGGGAAGGACATTTGACTTACCAAGTAGCTCTACAGGAAGGATGTGGGAGGAGAGGAGGAGAGACAGAGAAAGAAAGAATGTGTGAAAGACAGCCGGATGGACAGAGCCACTCCTGGGGTGGGGGTGGGGTGCCTGGGCCTGTGGGGCCTTTCTGCTGCCTCCCTGAGGGGCCAGGTCTGGGGTGCAGGGAAGCCCCGTCTGTCCCACCCAACAGGATGGAGGGTCTTGTGTCCAGGATAGGGCCTCTCTGTCCAGGATGATACCCTGGGGTGCTTCAGAGGGCCGTGGGGGATATGGAGTGGGGTGTCGTGGGGCTGTGCCTCGATGGGCCCATGTGGGCTCTACCTTTGCGTGCTTTCTTCTGCAGCTTCAGCGTGTCTGAAGACTTCTTCTTGATCTCGTGTCGGGCTCGTTTGTACTCTGTGTAGGGGATGACACAGGACGGCTATGACAGATGTCTGCGCAGTAGGGGTGGGAAACCCCGGCCTAAGCCCCGGCCTCACCTTTCGCGTGGTCCTTGTCCAGCTGGTTGACCGACTTCTTCCAGTCCTCGATGCGCTCCTGCAGCGGGTTGATGAGGCTCTCCAGCAGGGCGCTGTGGACAGGGATTGTGCAGGTCAGAGCCACCAAGGGGGTTCTCCCTGTGACGACTGTGCCCGCCCGCGACGCCCACTCACTTGGTGAACTGCCGCAGCTTGGTCTCGATGCTGCGGTGTCGCATGCACATGCGCGTGAGCGCCGAGCCGATGTCCCGTGTGGCCCCTGGCGAGGCAAAAGCGCGGCGTGGGAACCGGCCCGCCGGGGCCTCTGCAGTCCCGGCCTCGGCCACGAGGGGGCGCGCTGGCCCGCAAAGGCTGGGCCGCTGCCCGCCACCAGTCCCCAACATCCCGCAATCTTTTTGGCCTCTGCGGGGGATTTGATCATTCTCCAAGAGATACCGAGCCCCTCCTCCGTGCGAGACCAAGGCCCTGCCCATGCCGGCCATGCCAGCCTCCTGTAGCTAGCTGCGGGTGCTCTGGTGGTCAGGCCAGGGTCCTCTCTACACCCAGCTGGGAGAGGCCAGAACCAAAGAATGTCCAAAGAGCCTGCCAAAATCCCCTCCTGCCCTCCAGCAACCCCTTTCAGGTGTGCCCAGATGCAGGTGTGAGAGTGCCGGCACGTGCCCATTGTCTTGGTTCTGACCACCCCAAAGGAATAGGGGCCCCAGGTTCCTGCTACTCAGACTAGAAAGCAGAGGAGATGCCAAGGCCAACCTGGAAGGCCCACCCACCTGTCCCCGTGTGCTCTCAGAAAGGTAGATGGGGGTGGGTGAGAAGAAGCCATAATCAGATTCACTGTACAGAAGGGTGAGTAACTGCGGCTGAGGGGTCAAACAAGCCACCCACAGCAAGAACAGAAACCTCCTGTGACACCCGTGTCGCGGTTGACCCACTCCCGCGTGCAAGCCCCTAGTGACTAGAGGCTCCCTCTACAACCAGCCCCTTTCATAAGGGAGCAGAACTCAAGGTCCTGACTCTGGGCCTGGTGTCCTCTCCCTGGATCATACTCCACTGGGCCGCTCCAGCCTCCAAACCTAACCTGGGGCCTCCCCAACCTCCAGCCACGCCCCCTCCCCACCTCGGGTGTTGGTGGCCATGTCGGCCACTTTCTGGAAGGCATCCAAGAAGGCCACAGCAGCCAGCACAGTGGTCCTGGGGAGATGGACAGTGGGATGGTCTGTGGTGAGGTGTCCTCCCCTCCGCCCATCCCCTCCCCAGTTGGGGTGCCCTCAGCAGCCTCACCTCAGCTGGGAATGCAGCTTCGTGGCCTTGGAGTTGAAGTCCTCCCAGATGGGGTAGGAGCTCTGCCAAGGAGACGGGAGAGGAAGTGAGACTCCAGGGGGCTGCAGGGTTCCACTGGGCTGGGCTCCCCGCATGCCTCCATCCAGACTCTGGGCAGTTTCTGAGACAGCCACCCTGCCCTGTGGAGAGGGAGGTTCCTGGGCCCTCTGGGAGGACCGAGGACCAAGGATAGAGCCACGGGGCACGAGGGACTCCGGGTCCTGGGAACAGGTGCCTTTGCTCATCCCTCCTTCCTGTCAGGAAGTCCACAGTGGGGACTGTTTCGGCTCACATCCTCCCTCAAGGGAAGGGTGTCCTCGGGGCTCCCTGGGGCCTGGCAGGGAATCTGGGCTGAGCCGCATGAGGGGTACCATGTTTCCCAAGACACAGCCCGAGATGCTTCACATGGCATGGGGCAGACGCCCTGTGCACAGTGGCAGGGCTCACGGCATGCCCCTGGGGGCCCCTGTTCTGTGCCCCGGAAGCTGCTGCCAGCACAGCCATCCATCCATCCCAGGCCAGCAGCAGTGGCTCCCAGGCCCGGGGAGGATGTGGCTGCTACAGGGCCCAGCCAGTCTGCCCAGGACAGCCAGGCCTCGGCTGAATGGGGCCTTGTGCAGCCAACAGAGCCACCTTTCTCCACCCCCAGCTCCCCTCCCCTCCTGGGGACACAGTGTGGCCTTTATCCCAGCCTGGCCCAAAGCTCTGAGTTGGGAGGGGGTTTCCCAGTAGGGAGGCCGGGCTCCTGGCGACCGAGTTGTCCAGTCTGATCAAGGGGCTTTTCTGGCTAATGTGCCCTCCCATGGCCGCTGGGTCCTGGAGAAACCTCAGCCCTGGCCCAAGGGCCCTGTGGAGCCCTTGATCCTTGAAGCGGAGCCCTGGGCCAGCAAAGCCCCAGCCCCAAGTGACTTCTAAGCCTCCCTTCCAGGTGGGATGGGGTGCTGGGAGCTGGGGCTGTTCTTGAGGAAAGGCGGAAGGTAGAGACCCCAACCCTGAGGCCGCAGAGGGAGGCTCTGCTGGGCTGGAACCCCAGGGGCAGGTTCGAGATGGCCTCTCCAACTAAAGACAGCCTGTAGGAGTAGAAGCGGGACAGGGCAGCTTCTGGGAGCCTCAGAAACATCCTCCCCATCCTGGCCGAGCCCAACCAGTGCCCAGGGAAAGCAAATATTTGAGAGGTTCGCACAGGCTGAAGCTGGAGGGGGAGGCTGTGGGTGGGCTTGTCTCTATGCGGGCACAGCTCAGGGGATGGGGGCCTGGGAGGTCATCTCTGGCAGGCCCGAAGAGCTGCCCCTCACCTTGGTGCCACCAGAGGTCTGCTCAAAGGTGGCATCTTCCCACTACTTCAACCCCTCCTGCCCTTAAGTCTTGCTGAGACCTCTAGGGAGGAGTGCAGGGGTCCAGAGGCAGCTGACCTGGCCCCCAGGAACGCTTCTCGGTCCCCTGCAGCAGCCTCTGGGCAGTCTGAGAGAGCGAGGGACTGGGATGAGCTGGACAGAGATAGGTCCCTACTCTCTACTGGGTTTGGGGCCCATCCTGACAGCTTCGACCCATCAGGCTCACTCTGCCTCAGACCTTCACATACTCGCTCTCTCATGGGGAGGGAACAAGACAGGGTATGGGGAGGCCAAGACCAGTTCCTCCTCAGCAGACGGACCAAGAACTTCGGTCTCTAAGGACTGGGGACTCTGCCCTCACTGGTAATTCATGAAGGACCCCAGAGACAAGGATTTGAGGGGCCAGAGCAGCCAGTGCCCCAGGGTAGTGTCCTCAGTCTTTACCTGGACCTGTGCCCTCACCCTGACCATGGCCTGGATGTCAGGCTCTAAGACCCTGGGTGTCCTCACTAGTGACAGTGATCGCTACTGTTGATCAGGTGCTTTCGGTGGGCCGGGCACCGTGCTGAGCCTTGTCACTGTGTGACTGCATCGAATCTTTCCAACAGCTCTGTGAAATGAATACTGTTGTTACCCCCAGTCTACAGATGAGGAAACCGAACCTAAGAGCTTAAAGTTAGACTTGCCCAAGGCCACTGAGTGGCAGAGCCTGGATCTGAACCCCCGTCTGACTAGTCACTACATGCTGGAGGAGAGACCCCTCCTTCTGGGGGTACGGGGAGATGAGCATCTGGGCAACAAGGGTGGGAAGGCGGCAGAGATCGCAGGCATGGCAGACACACCCAGCTCTTCCCCCAGCCAGCGGGCTGCTCTGGAGGGAGGAGGCGACATGCTAGAGGTGTCCAAGTGAACGGGATGAGACCGAAGAGGAGGCTGCCGGGGGCCTGTGGCCCTCAGAGACTCTGTCCAGGTGGTTGCTGTGGCCCAGATGTGGGCTGTGCAGGTGAGCGACCTAGGCTCCAAGCCCAGAGAGAGGGCTTTCTGGTGACCCTGGGCCCCTCGTCTGTAAGATCAGGATGGCAACTGCACCTCCGTCACAGGGTCAGTGCGGAGACTCGAGGAGGCACTGCCTGCAAAGCTCTTAGCACTGTGCCAGCACCCAGTAAGTGCGCAGGTAATGCTGGCTAATGAGGATGACACAGGAGCCCCGCCTCCCTGCCAGAAGCCTGGCCAGGGCTTCTGTGACTGGGTGGTATTCCCTGCTCTTGAGGGTGGAGGCCCATTCACTCTGCTGAAGGTGCCGCCTGGGCAAGTGGGGGCCGAAGCAGAGTACAGGTGCTGGGCCCAGCACTGCCATTTTGGGCAAGACCCCACCCCGTTCTGGGCTTCAGTGGGCAGCCTGGCAGCCAGTGGGCATCTCAGTTGAGTTAAACGAAGCACAGTAGGCAGGGGAGGCTCCTGAGAACCCCCTCCCCATCCCTGAGTGGGTATCCTCCAGGCTCCAGGCACAGCTCGTGGGCCCCCCCCGCCCCCAGCGCCCAGGCCAGGGTCTGGGCCTCCAGAAGGGCCACGGCAGGCCGTTGTGGGGTCTGCGGACGCACTGTGGAGAGGCCTCCTGGGGCAAGCTCAGTCTCCTCAACCTGGCCACCGTCCTCTATGAAAGCCCTGCTGCTTCTGTGGCTCAGGAAGTGGACGAAATGAGCCAGAAGGTGCTCCCTAAATCCAGGTGACGGGCCTCCAGGTGGCCCAGTCCCTTGCTCTGTCTCTGGCCGGAACACAAGCATGTGTCCTAGGTCGGAGAATATCAGTACTTGGCATCACCCCAGGTGAAACCTCTCCCGTTTTGCCTCCACATGTCAGAAAATCCTGCCTGAATCTCTTGCTACAATCTGGGCCTGTTTCCTTCCATCTCATCCCAAAGTTCCTTGCAAATTGGCTGGAGAGGGAGGGGGGCAGTCCTGCCCCTCTCCTCTGAGCAAAGGCTGCCGCAGTGGAGGCTGCCACTGGGAGATGGGTGCGGGAAGGTCCCACGCTCAGCCTGCCCTGGCAGTGGCTGGGGAAGGGTGGTCTGGGCTGCTTGGTCCCCAGAGGGGATCCTGGTGCCAGGGCTACAGTGTCCACCGGCAGGAGGGGTTGCTGAGGGCAGAGGGAGGCCAGCATTTCTGAAGGCTGACAGAAGGGCTGGAGGTGGAGTCTGGGATGGAAGTCTCAGGGGAAGCACCCCATACAGGGGCTGCCAGCCCTGTAGTCCCAGGCCAGGGTGGCTTCGGGCCCCTTTGGGGGGGGGGTGCGTATCTGGCAGCTGCCCCTGGGGCTGTTTCCCTGGCAGCACAGGGAGCCCTTGGCCTTCCTGCAAGCCCCCGCTCTCTGAAGGGCCTGCCTGAGCACTGTGGGGCAGGTTGTACCTTGGCGAGTGGTGTTTCCCCCTGGGCCTGCGATGTCACCTGCAATGTCACCATGGGAGTGTGTGCTGTGTACTTGGAAGTGTGGGATAGGCTGGGAGGGTGGGAGCTCTCAGGAGTTCCCATGGGGAACCCAGTTCTCTCCCTTGCTCTTTCCCACCCCGAAAGAGAAGGGTAGGAACGCTGGCTCCTGACCCCCATGCTGTCACTGGAGCGGGACCTCCTCTCTGCCTAGTCAGCCTGAGCCAGCCCTGCCAAGGCCAGGCCTCTCTGGGGGAGAGGATGCCCCTTGTCTCCTAGAGCAACAATGAGGGGTGAGGTCAGGGACAGTGTCCAACAGTCTCCTAAATGACCTTGAGCCATTTCCAGGCCTCAGTTTCCCCACTCAATGAGCCAGTGGTGGACCAGGAATTAATGGCCTGCTCTAGCCTAACCTTGGGCAACCATGGGGAGGGAGCCGGTGCTGAGGGACTGGGGTGGAAGTATGGTAGGGAAGGCCTTCCCCTGGGGCTGTTCCACCAACCCCAGCCTTCTCCCCTCCTCCTCCCAAGGTGAGAGCAGAGGCCTTGGGATGCAGGGACACTCAGCCCTGAGACCTTGGAGTCCTGGAGCTTCCTGAGGCTTTTGTGGGGAGGGCAGCCGCACGGTCCGGAGCAGTGGCCAAAGCCGGTGGGGGAAGGAGTTGACGGTTCTCAGCTTTATTATTTTCCCCAGCTTTGGCCGTGACAGCATTGTCTGGGCTCCAAAGCCAGCCTTGAGGTGGGGGGCATGGTGGTGTGGTAGGGGGCGGTGGCTGGGGAGACCTGGGACCTGTTAAAGGTCTGTAGAGTCATCCCCTAGAGCCAACCCCCATTCATGGTTTGGGGTCTAGGGCGCAGAGAGCCCAGATGTGTGCAGGCTCGGCTCGGGACCCCACGGGGAAGCTGCAACCGGACGACCCTGGGCATAGACCCCGGGGACCGCACGGACACCATGACACACAAGCACTCCCCAGACTCGCCAGCCCAGGGATCCGGGGAACAGCAGACGCAGGCCGGACACGCTTAGACAAGGACATACAGACCCCGCGGCGCACGGACACAGCGGGGCACGGCCGCCCGCCGTCACGCGTCGCCCGAGGGGACCTGCACCCGCCTCCTCGCGCCCCGTTACCTTCATGTCGTTGACGATGGCCTGGAAGAGCCCGCCCAGGGCGCCGCACTCCTTCTCCGCCGTCTCCATGCTCGGGCCGGGCGGCGGCGGGGCGCAGGCGGGGCGCGGGGAGCCGGCCCGGGGGAGCCGGGCCGCAGCGGGCGCTCGCTCCGGGGCCGGGCCCGGCCTGCCGCCTCGGGGCCGCGCTCAGCGGCCGGCCGCGCCACGCTCCGGGGTCGCGGGCCGCCGCGGGGCGGCGCGGGCCATGTCACAGCGGGGCTGGCGGCGGCGCGGGGGGCGCGGCGCGGGCAGCTGGCGGCGCAGCCTCGGCGCGGGGACTGAGGCGGCGGTAACCGGAGCCGCCGCGGCGCGGGCGTCACGTGGGCGCGGCGAGGGGGGGCGCGCGGGGGGGCGGCGGGAGGGGCTGTGGGAACGGCCGGGAGGGCGCAGGCCCATTCGCCGCCAGGCCCCGCGGCTTTGAAATCCGAACCCGGCGCTGCCAGACTGGTCCGGCGAGCGGGTCCGGCGGCGCGGGCGCCACCGCGGGTTCGGGGGCGGCGCTGGGGCGGGGCGCGTCGGCTCCCCGGCCGGAGTGAGACCCGCCCCCGGGTAGGGGCTCGCCACCCTCTTCCAGCCTTTGGTCTCCGGGCCGGGGCTTCCCGCGCTTTCGGCAGACGGGCGGCGGGCCGGGGTCGTCCGGGGGCCTCCCGCGGGACACATACACCATACACAGCAGGGCCACAAGGTGTCCCGGGGGCCCCCTGCCTTGGGAGGTTTCAGCCCAGGCACAGAGGAGTTCGGACTCTCCTCCCGAAGTTCTTTGGCTCCTTTTACAGGTGGCGCGATGCCATCCAGATCGAGTGCCCGAGGCCAGGCTTTTGGGGGTGGTAGTGTCCTGGTCCTCAGGCAACCTCTTTCTTTGGGGGTGGGGACCGTGTCGGACCAGCAGGGTAGAGGTGCGCGGCGTCCCTGTTCTCCGATGCCTGGGTGCGCGCGTGTGCGATGCACTGTACACATGGGCCAGAGGGCAAGTGCAGCCTGACGTCCCGAGACTCGGGCAGGGAAACCCACCCTCCTGGGGACGCTGGGCCTCTGGGGAAAAGCTCCTCTCCGACCCCAGGAGCCGTGAGAGCAACTTAGGAGTTCCTTAAGTCACTCCAGGGCTTCCCAAAACTTGGGGTCTGGGAACCCAGGCAGAAGGCTGTGGCGAGGTGAAGTTCATTCAGCCAAATCATGGGGTGGGCACCTGGGAAGCCCCTCCCTCCCTGCACTGGCCGGGGCCTTCCCTTCCATCCCGAGGGATCTGCAGTGTGCCATGCCCTTTCATTCAGAAACTCCTGAGGCTTAGCTCCTCTGTCCAGAAGGGACGTGTCCCCCTGTGCCCAACGGAATCAGGATGGAAATATCAGATTAGGTGCCCGGAAAGGGTTCAGGGTTCCAGGCTGGCCAGTGCTTGGTGCTTTCCAGGAAAGAGGGGCAGGTCCTAGAGGTGAGAGCTGGGCCTGTGTGCAGTGACCAGCCTCTCCCAGCACAGCAGGCGTTCTTTGGGGACACCATGAGAATAGGTCTCCAAAACAGGTGGCAAGGTCCTAGGGCAGATGTAGTATCAGGCTGGGGGCAGGCGCCAGTGGGAAGGTACAGGTGGGAGCAGGTTGAGGGTTTTCTGTCATTTCTTTATTGGGGCAGGAGATGCATCATTCATACAAACCTCTATGCTGGTCCCTATGTACACACAGGTATGTATACAAAACACTGCATGAGGTCAGAGCTCTGCTGGGCTGGGGAGGTAAGCTCTTGTACGAGAAGGTATTAGAGAGACTGATTCCAGAGGGCAGGTGGTGTCTGAGGCTGTGGCCCCACCCTGGTGAGAAGCCAGCTCTGCCTGAATTCCGGGGTGCAGCTGACAGCGTGGCTGGACAGAGCAGCCTCTGTCCCCCTACCCTGCCCTGGGCTGTTGGCCAGGGCCAGCCCTGCCCCTGAGATAGGTCCTCAGACTCTGCTGAGAAGAGGCCTGAGGACCCCCAGTGCTCCGTGGGACCACTCCTTGGACCCCTCTCCATGCCAGGCCTGTCAGAGGACAACCCTTCGGTCCAGGTGATCGCCGCGCCCACTCCGCTGGTGCCTCACTTCCAGGTGCTTCTTCTGGACCTTCTCAAAGTGCTGCAGCAGCTCTGTGTAGTCGATGCTGGGGGCGTCTGCTTTCTGTGACTTGGGGGCTGCCTTTAGACTGTCTCTGGGGAGAGGGAGAAGGGACCAGCATCAGTGTCTCAGCATACATGGGGGCTGCTGGGGTTGGGGGGCAGCACTAGGCACAGCAGGGCAGGGCCAGAGGCTGCTGAAACTCAGCCCCGGGGAGTCTGTCTGCCTCAGGGCCAGCAACCCTTCCCAAACAGCCATAAAGAACTGTGAAGCCCCATGAGCATCCCTCCCCCCACAGCTGGTGAGCTCAGTCAACACTGCTGCTTGGTTATGGCCTTCAGCCTGTGGGCTGGCAACTGCGCCCAGAGCAGGCATTGCATTGGGAAGCATTTCCTGTTTACGAGTGGCTCCCTTTGGGGTGAAAGCCAGGGCTAACAGCCAGCCAGGAAGCCAGCTGGGGTCTGGAACAGGGTCCAAGGATAAGTGGGAGGAGGCAGCCTGGCCCTTTCTCTGGGCAGGGCTAGGGCCAGGGACAACAGGGATGGCTATAGTCTCTACTGTACCCTCAACTTGGCAGGTCATCTGTTTTTGAGTGTTGGGGCCCAGAGGCCTGCAGTCATTCCCTTGTTCCTGGAGAAGGAAACCTAGTCTCAACACTGGGCATGCTGGCGGCTCACACTCCTGTCGCTACCACCCTCCCCAGCTGCTCTGCACAGCAGCACAGGTTGTGCACTGCACAACTATAATGTGCCTGATGCCCCCTATAGTTGTGCAATGTAGTTCTGCTACCCTCTTTTAAGCCCAGTGTTTAGCTTCCCCTGGGGCTGGATGCCCCTAGGCCCCTATCCCATTTTTAATTGTTCCTCCAGCACAAAGTCTCATGACAGTCTGTTCCTCCCTCATTTAATCTCACTGGCTTGGGGAAGCAGATCTGTGTAAGTTGGCCCTGAGGCCTGGTGGCCCTTGGAGCGCTAGGAAAGGGGTCTCATGAAGGCTGTGGGCTATTCGTGAGAATCCTTGGGCCGAGTTCATGAACACACCTGGCCCAACAGTAACATACCACATCTTAGCCATTTGACTTTAGACATGTGATTCAGTTTCCTCATCTGTAAAGGGAGTGGCCACAGGAGCCACTCCATGGGGTGCTTGTGGGGATCCCTCCAGACTTTAGCCTGGTGCCCAGGCCCTGCCTAGGTACCAATGTACAGCCACTGTGGCTACAACCCTTCCTCTGAGGTGAGGCCAGCCCGGGCAAGCAGCTTGTGGCCTGGGGCACACCAGCTGCTCTGTCTATTTTGGGGGAAACACAATGGCGCTTCATTCAAACGGAACCCTTGTCAGTGAGCTCGGCCCCGCTAAGGTAAAGGCACACCAATGGTCAGAGCTGACAGACATTGCTGACTGCGTACTGGACTACTGAGGTAGTGGGAACCCTTTCCATGGCTGGGTGGCCCCCTGCTCAGCCTGTTCCCTTCCCGCCTTCCTGCTGAAGATGCACCATCTGAGAACAACTCAGCTGGTGGCTGTGGCGGCTCCTCTCCTGGGCCTCAGGCCTGAGCCTACGGAGCTGGGGCTCAGGCAACATTTGTTCAACAAAGATCAAAAGGAGATGGGTCGGGCCTGCTCTGGGGGTGGGGATGGGGGGTGGGGGTAGGTGGGCAGACTTCCGGCAGCATTCTGGACTCTGGCTGCTGCTTTCAACTCCCCTGGAAAGAGGGGAGGGACCTCCCCATCACAGTAACTCTGTGGCCCAGGTGCCACTGCCCCAAGGGAGCAACCTGGGCTTCTGAGGAGGCTGAGGGACACCCTGGAGCTCGCAGCTCTAACTCCAGGGTGCGGCCAGATGCTACCCCAACCCAGGCCTAGAAACAGAAGACCACAGAGATAATACTGAATATGTCACCTGACGCTGGGCATCCATGGGTCTGTATACTGCTCCCTCAACACTCCTGGCAAGCCAAGGCAATAGGTCCAGAGGAGGGACTGGGATGAGTGGTTTCCATGGAGATGCCAACAACAGATGGCAAACCGAAGGTGATGTGCACAGATGTGGCCAGTGTAAGGGTGGGGGAGGGGAGGAATGCGCTGAACCTTGCTCTCTGGGCCCTTGTCGTGGGAAGTCCTATCTCCATTGACTGACCCTCCTTTCAGGCAGACCCTTCCTGGCCTGAGGTCTTGGGAGCAGGGTAGGGTGTGTCCCATAGGAGCAGGGGGTGGTCTCCTCTGAGCATGGAGGCCCGGGCTCCTCTCCCTGCCTGTTAATAGTGGGCATGGCCGCTGCTCAGGCCTTTCGAGTTCTCTCCACGTTTACAATAATCCTCAGGCAGTGAGTGACTGGGGGACAACCAGCCGGCAGCACAGAGCTGGGATATCAGAACCCAAAGCTGGCCCTCTCTCCTGCCACCCACCCACACACCTGTCACTAGGATAATGCTGATGAGTCACCAGCTTTTCCTTCGGTGGGTCCCTCCTGCTTCATTAAAGAGATGGTCTTCAGGGAGTGGCCTGGGAGCCTGAGGGGAGCCAGGGTCCCCTAGTCCTGTTGGCGCCTTGAGCATACAGAAGGAGGGAGGGCCAAGGATGGCAGAACCTCCCCCAGCTGTTCCCTGCTTGTAGGCCTGTCAGGCAACTTGATGCTATCTTCCAGCTGCCTGCCCTGCCCAGGGCTGGGACTGTCCTTAGCTCCTCTCCAGGGTGTGAGCTGTCCCTCTGTGCCCAACCCTGCAATCTGACCCCTCCCCCAGCTGTTCTTGAGGCCCGTTCCTCACCCACTGCTTCCTGCCTGTATCTATGACAGCTCTGCCTAGGTCCTTGCTAAGAAAGGCTAGGAATCCGGGGCCCTGAAGACTGGGCAGAGCCTCGAGCACCCATTTAGTCTAAATGCTCATTTACTGATAAGAACCACCAAGAGCCTAGAGAGAGTGTGGGGCTTGCTTGATGCCAGACAGCAAATGCTGGTAGAGCTCAGACGAGATCTTAACCCAGGCCTCTGAACTGTCCACTGACCTACAGGCTCCTCTACCCAGTGGCATCAACCCCTTGTCCCTAGACTTCCCTGACTGACGATGGGAGATTCTGAGGGAGTTCTCATTTTCCTAGCTTCCCTCTGCAAACCTGCTCTTCCCTGACTTGGGGCGTGCAGGGAGCGTCCAACTACTCTGCGATAAGGAGATGTAGTGGGCAAAGCTTGGAGAGGGGACTTGCCCTTAGCAGTATAAGGTCCCTGGCCTGGCCCAGAGGCCTCCCCCAGGAAGGCAGGCTGGTTCTTACGGGGGAACCAGAGGTCACAGGGCAGCAGCCTTTCCTGCCTCCTTCTGTCCTCCAGCCACACCTTCTGTCCTGAGTGCCTGCCAGGGCGATCCTCACACCTACTGCGTGTTGGAAAGGCCAGTGCAGAGGTGAGACCACTGAGGCATGGTGTGGCTTCAGGGGCTTTCTCTCCAAATGCAAATCCAACTCCATGGCAGCTCGCTGTTCCCCTTGGGACTACCCAGGTGGCACCATGAGCACCTGGGCCAGTGCTTTGCACTGCCACCCTGAAGACCTGTGGTTTAGGGAGAGGGTCAGGGTGGGGAGGAACTGGGCCTTGGCCTGGGAACCACGCCTACTGTGGGCTCAAGCCCCTCCAGCCGGCCTGGGACAGCCAGCCAGCGAGGTGCCCACACCCAGCCTCTGGAGACAGCAGGCTGGGTGGGAGGGGTGGTGGGAGCCTGAGTTCAGTGGTCTGGAGGGTACAAGGGCTTGGATCAGGGGCCCTGAGGGCTGGGTGGGCCCATCTCAAGGCTGCCTGTGTCCATCCCAAGGGCAAAGGCCCAAGGCCCTTCAAGGGAGTGAGGCGCCAGGCCCGCCGAGTGGCCTGAACAGCCTAGGAGGGAATTTTGGACACACAGGGCATCTGATGCAAGCTGGGTGCGCTCCATTCAGCGTAAATCTTCTCAGGGGCTCTGCTTGTTTCCATGGTGACCTGACAAGTGAAATTTTCCATCTCGGATGCCAAATGCCTGTGGATGAGGCAAAGCCTCCAAGGGTTACCAAATATAGACACGGCCCAACAGGCTCTGGGGGCTGGGCCAGCATCGGGTTTGGGTGGGAGCCTGGACCCCTCCAGGGCCTGCAGCCCTCCTGCCAGAGCTGCCATGTTGGGCCTCTCGGCGGAGGTGTCTAGGGCCTGTTCCTCCCGAGCAGTGCACCCAGGCGTGCCCCTACTTCCCATCAACGCAGGAGGGGTTGGGAAAGTCCTAGCAATGCCACAGTCTATAGCGGCCCAGATCTGAGCCTCTGCCACAGACAGAGGGGAGGGCTGTCTGAGGCCCAGGACTAGGCCCTGTCCAGCTTTCTAGGGGGCACAGTCTCTGAGTTGGGGAATGAACGCCTCCCCCTCCTGGAATTTCTCTCGGGGGCCTCCATCTGAGTGACCAGCATGCCCTCTGATCTTTTGTATTAACTCAACCCTGGTTGCTTGGAGAGGTATCACTCCCAACTACCAGCTTCTCCCAGAATCTCCCAGCTCGGTGTTCTGCTGTGGAAATGAGAGGCCCAAGGGCAAATGGCCGTGGGGCAGACAGGGTCCACAGTGACAGGGGGTGTGATGCCGACAAGGGAGACCCTTGGTAGCCTCCTTGAGCACCCCTTCCTCGCCAGACCCCTGTGGCTTGAACCTCGCCTGGTGGCAGAGCCTATGTCCCAAGGAGGCAGAGGGCAGCAGGCCGCAGCCCAGCACTCACTCGGTCTGCAGCAGCTCAGGGTTGGGCACGCACTGCAGCCGGTGGGAGAGCAGCTGGAAGGCACTGCTCTGGGGTAGCAGCATGAGCAGGCCATACAGGGCCTTGATCAGGTACGGGTTGTTCTTCACGTCCAGCAGCTGTAGGCGCAGATCTGCAGGAGGGCAGAGGGCAGGGGTCAGGGATCAGGGGCCTGGTACTGCCCTATACTCTACCTTAGCCTGATCAGGAGAGAGCCAGCCAGGTGGCTGTGCCTTAGGACAAGGCAGGGACTCCTCGACAGTGAGACACGCCCGCCCCTCCTCCAGCAGTGCTTAGCTGTCCCCGTGATTGCTTTGTTCTTCCTTTCTACCTGCCCACCTGCCCACCCAACAGTCTCCTCAGCCTGGTGACTCCCAACCTGCTGCTGTGCCCGGTGTGCCCTGCCCCCACTTTCACAGCCTCCCCGGTAATGAGGGGGCTTGGAGCCTGTACTGTACCAGATTCCCCAGTCTGTTCCACACGTGCCAGCACAAGAGTTATAAATAGGGTGAGCTGGAGAGAAAGACTGGAGTAGCACAGATCTGAGGGAGGGCAGGATGGAAAAATGCTTTCGTGTGTGGCTTAAACACAAACCAAGCCCAGTACTGTCTGGTAGGGACTTTGGGAAATCCACCTCAGATGCCAGGCCTGCCACCACCCCGTGGTCCTGCCCAGCACACGTCCCAACGAAACAGTCCCACGCTTCTCTCCTGAGCCCCTAGGAGAGTCCCTGGCCTCTACTTTCGCATGTCTCTAGGCCCAGTCTGGGGTACCCTTTGTGACATGCCATGCCAGCCAGCGGCAGGAGCTGTGTAGGGTCTGTGCTGATGCTGGGAGACAGAGCAGCTAGGCCTTGGGGCCAGGGTAAGCCAGGAAGCAGAGGGTCTCCCGCAGCCCCTCTGCTTGTCCCAGGTAGTGGGAGACCTGAGCAGTTGACCCTAGGCCTAGCAACTCCAGCAGAAGCGTGGGCCTATTTCAAGTCCAGTTCCCCCTCTGGGTTCTGGGGAAACTGGGCCTTTGGGGCCACGCCAGCCATCAGTGGTGTCTAGAGGTAAACCAGGCTTGGATGGGTGTCGAACAGGACCAGGGTGCATCTGCTGTTGTTACCCCAACAAAGCCCTGGCCTGGAGAGAAGATGCTCATGGCTTTTGTAGGGTCAGGATGGACCTGATCTCAGGGGAGTGTGTGCCTGGATGTCCTGGGAGGACCTTGGGGAAGTGAGATGTCAAGTCAGGGGACTACTTGGGACAGGCTTTGGTGCACTTTGCTGGGAAAACGGGCTCCCTCCACCCTTGTGTCTCCTGGGCATCAGTCGGAGTGGTGCCTGGCTACTTGGATGGGCACAAGGGAAGGGTCCTCAGTCCCTGCGTCTGCTTTTCGGCTTCAAGCTGAAAACCAATGGGCTCAGCCTGGACAGGTCAGAGGTGCTGGCGGAGTGGGAGTGCTGGGCAGCCCGCCTGGCAGGAAGGGGACCGCTAGGAAGGGCTGCCTCCCAGCCTCCCCACCGCACCATAAGCACACCAGTTTCATTCAGTCGCCTGCTCCGGGCGAAGGCGTTGTGTGTCGAGGCGCCAAGAGCCGTGCCTGCCCCAGCCAGCTGTCACTTTTGCACATTTAGCCTGGGTGTTACAATCAGACAGCTCCCACCCAGCAGCTCCCAGAAAACGCCAACTCTGTTTTGCAGCGAGATGAGTGTATGGCTCCTGGGCACACAGGAGCACCTGTGGGGAGCGGGCAGGGTCCCAGCAGCTTCCGAGAGCCAGGGCAGAGGGTGGCAAGCTTGGAGGAGCTGGGACAGCTCTGGGATAGCTGCCCACCAGTCGCCTGACAGCACTGGTCCAGTTCTCCCCAAGGAGGAATGGCTTTAATCTTCAGGTGGGTTTTGCTGTCACTGGTGGTATGTCTGAGAGACCCACCTTGCGGCGCACGGGCAGGAGCCACGTTCTGAACCCATATGTCTCAGCCTTGCTTTGGCTGGTCTCCTCAGCCCTGTCATCCCTGCTCGTACATTCTTGACATTCTGGAGCATCCCTGGGGTGACTGATCTCTCCTTCCCTCTCTGCCTCCCTCCCTCCTCTGAGTGTGGCTTCACCTCTGCCTTACTCCAGGTTGGCCAAAGGCCAGGAGCAGGGCCCTTACATGTGAAGATGGGGCACTCGATCAGCTGTACCAGCTTGTCCACTTCTGTAAGGAAATCCACAGTGACCTCCAGGTCCCCGCTGGGTGGGCAGTCAAGGAAAGTCTGCCCACTGGGCCATGACAGCCTGTCTGTGAGGCACCTCAGCTGGAGGTGGGGGCAACTGGAGAGCTGGGACCGGGGGCTTGACCCAGCGGCTCGAAACCCTCCTCCCACTGGGCCCGGCTTCCGGGGCACAGAGCCTGCTTCTGCCTGAGCAGGATTCGTCCTATGAAGGACATTAGTCTATTCTGCTCTTCGCCTTTGTGTCCCTCTAAATGAAAAGCGGCACAGCTGTCCCCACTCCTGTTCTGCTCTGGCAGCTCTGTCCTCTGTCTTCTGGGCTCTGAAAGGCTCTTATCGCAGCCCTGCAGCCTGTGGGGGCGGGCTGGGCAGGAAAGGCCCCTGCTCCTGCCTGAGTGGACAGCCGTCGGCAGGGCCATGGTCTCAGCTGTGACCAGCATGTGGCCTGTGGGCCCTGGTCACACTAGTGGCCGAGAGGAGCAAATCTAGGTTGTGGAAAAAGAGCAGGCAGCGTGAAGGAGCCAAGCGAGGCCACGGCTGACTCGTGATGGAGACACCGCAGGGCCCCTCCAGCTCCTGGCCCATCAGAGGAGGTCAGTGTTGCACCCTAAGTAGCTCTCCAATCCAGGGCCACACGCCAGGCATTTACAGAAGAGGCTGGTTTGCTTTATAGTGTTTTAAACAAAGTCTGATCACGGAGGCACCTGCTGGGCCCTGGCTCTGTGGCCCCTGAAGATCTCTCATGCCCTCGCCAGCAACACCGACGACACTCAGCTCCGGCCCGCAGGCCTCGCTCACACCTGCCTGCTACAGTCCCACGGCCTTCCCTGCTCCCAGGCCTCCTCCCCCGCCCACCTAGCACAGGGTCCAGCTAAATGTGCGGTGAGCGGAGTGCACCCTGCCTGTTCCCCTGGGTGCCCGCACCTCGAGGGCCCTCTCAGCCCTTCTCCAACTCATGAGGTTTCCCCAGGAGGAGTTTCCCTCGGTGAGGCCCCAGAAAACCCCGTTTGCTACCTGACAGCTAATCCACCCCTCCCCCTGCCCATGTGGGTCCTGGTCTCACCAGACCTGGAGGCAGAGTGCAGAGATGGGACAAGAGCGTGGGAGTCGGCCCACCATGTGGGCGGGAAGGGAGCGCCAGGCCCCCGCCCGGCCCTAGCGCCAGGCCAGAATGAGAGTGAGCAGCGAGAGTGAAGGATACAACTTCTGGATGAGGTCGTAGGCGTGCCGATAGTTCTGGGTGAGGAAGCAGAGGGACACCGTGGTGACTGGGTTGTGGCACCAAGAACGGTACAGGCAGCAGAACAGGTTCTGGCTCTCCTGAGGGAGAGAGGTGTGAGCCGTTAACAGAGACCCACCCTGTGCTCCCCACCGGCTCCACCCCACGGGGGTCCGTGTGGGGACCTGAGAGGGAAGGGCCACATCCCAAGACCCAGGGCCCTTCCGAAGAGCCAGGAGCCAGCTCAGCACCCGAGCCGTTTGGCAGCCCAGTTGGGAACAAGTTGTCACAAAGGAAACGCTGACAGCTCCTCCTCAGACCCTGTCATTACTCCCGGACCCACAGAGCCACGTGGTGGTGGCTGCAGGGCCTGGTTGTGAATGAGCCTGTCCTGTGTGCTGGCATTTCTGCCCTCGGCAAATAACAGTAATTGTCCTCCCCAGGACCCCGTGGGGCTGAGAGGGGGTGCGATGGGGGGGGGAGGTGATGGGAGGGCACAGAGTATGGGTGATGGATGTTTCCTCAGGGCCCAGGCTCTCCTTGCAGCGCCCCTCCCTCCTCTGTGGCCCACCTTGCACTTGGGAACCAGCCTGGGAGCTGAGCCCACATTCGGGGGAGCCCCTGCCCTGAGGAAAATTCTTCAGGCCTCTGCGAATGTCTGAAAGGAACCACAGGAAGGAGGCAGGGGTGTGGCCTAGATCATTCCGGGCTGCTTGGCCCCAGATGCCCTCAGCCCAGGCTTGGATGCCCTGGAGACTCTCTGTAAGGCAGCGGAGGCAGGGTCTGAGCCGGGAAGGGGAGTGTGGGGGTGGTGGCCACAGCCCAGGCTGGGGAACAAAACCCCTGGATCCGCTGGCACATCCAGGATGGTGCCACCCTTGGAGGCCCTCCGCAGCTCAGCTCCCTTTCCCAGGCTGAGTGAGACTTCGAGCATGTCCCTCAGAGCAGGACGGTAGGATGGTAAGCGCCTCCCTGTCCTCTGGCCAGCCTTGGTCGGTCCTCACCCAAAGCCTGGGCCATGGAGTACTGTGACACCCTGCCTTCCGACACAGCGCGTGAGACAGATGTGTCTAGCAGTGGGAGAGGGGCCAGGGCCGAGGGGGAGGGCGAGGAGAGCAGTAACCCCTGACCTCCTGGAGGCCTGACCCTGACAGGGTGGCATCGCCCAGAGGGCATGACCCTGTTGGGGCCATCACAACAGCCCAGAACGAACTGAACCCACTCTGCGTGCAGGGGGCGGCGAGTGGAAGAGCCGCAGCCTGTACTGGGTCGGGCAGGGCGTGGGGACCCTGGAGCACGGAGCCTCGTGGACGGAGCCCTGCGTGCTGGCTCCAAGGAAACCAGCTGCTGCTCACTCACACGGCTGACGCTTACACGCAGCCCCTCAGGGCATCTGTATTTTACACCGGACTGGGGATATCTCCAATTTCATCCCACCTCCTCCAGGGGCTGAGGGTGAACAGCCGGGTACCCGTGTGCCTTTGGGACTAAACCCAGGCCAGAGCCCGTGGGCACAAGTACCAGAGTCTTCAGGTCCTTGAGCTGGTTTCTCAGCTGGAAGAGCTCTGTGGAGGTGAGCAGGATGGTGTTGAGGGTGTGGACCATGGTCGACGCGAACTTGAGGTCCTCCTCTCGGAGCAGGATGTCTGCCATCGAGTGAAAGATGTTCTCTGCGTTCAGCAGTAGGCAGAGCTGCCTGGAAAGCAGGCAAAGCAAAAGTTACAGAAGCCTCCGGGCCTCACCTTAGGACCCTCTCCCTGGCCTTTCAGCATCCCGAGGAGACCTGCTTTTTCCTGGGCCTGGTGTGGGATTCCCAGCTCTCAGGCCTGTGGGGGGACACTGGGGTGCTGCCCATGGTGGGCCTGGCTTCATGCTTCCCCAAACAACTCCCCATCTGCGGCCCAGCAACTGCAGAGCCCTGTAGACTTTATTTATCCCCAACTCTGCCCCGGGCCAGGAAGCAGAGTTCTGAGAGAAGCAGCTGGGCCTCTGGCTGCGGACAGTCACAGGTCACAGGACCCCAAGCCACCTTCCTGATCTCTCATACACCATGTTGCTCCCTGACCCCTCCCCGGCTTTACTTTTCCGGGTAGACCTCATCTTCATCTGACAAATTCTACACAGCTGGTCACAAGAGCCCACTGGAGTCAGGAACTTGTTTGGCTGTTCATGGCCGCACCCCGCTCCCAGCCTGGAGTGGTGCTGGCAGGCAGCGGGGGCTCAGGAGGCATTTGGGGGATGAACGAACCTTAAGATAACCCTGAGTTTAAGCTTCACTGTTCAGAAGAAGTGCTGGCGCTGGGAGGCAAAGTGACTTCACCAAGGTCACAGGTTAGGGCCACTTCTCCTTTCCACTGTCTCTGCTTTACTGAGAGTCTTGCGGGTAGTAGGGTTTGGTGGAAAGGAGTCCCCATTTTATAAAAATGAAAACAGGGAACCCAAGGAATGAAGAAAAACAGTTTTTCCAGGGTCTCTGGGTCAAGGTGAAGTAAACAGTTAAACAGGTGGGTCTCAAGGACAGGCTAGAGGAAGCCCACTGACCTGAGTTTGCCTCTGGTCACCCAAAGACCTGGCCCTGAGGGGATGAGCAGGATCCCCCGCTGGGAGTCTGGGCTCCCCAAGGCTCCTGCCAATGGACAAAGATGCAGGGAGGGGCTGCACTTGAGTGGGCAAGTGGCTGGTGAGGAGGATGGGGTGGCCCCAGAGCTCCTGACTGTGGGGGCTGGTGCCAGCACAGTGTCCCCTCCGTCTCCCATTTGTCTGCCTAAATTCCTACTCTCTGCTCAGAGGAAGCACCACAGACTTGGCCTGGGGCTGGTGGGGACAAGGGTCCGAGGCCTAAGGTCTTGTGTGCTGAATAATGACATGAGCCACATTTGGAGCCAAGATGCCTGAAACATGTCCATTCCAGGTCACCGAACTCAGTAAACTCAGCATTATCAGGGACTGGTTTCCTGCTTCCCTCTGAATATCCACTGTGCCTTGGGACCAGGCTGGAGAAGATCCTTCCCTACCCCAGGCCCGGATAAACCCCAGAGTATCTGGTAGCAGAGAGGCCAAACCACGAAGCACAAACAGAGGGCAGGCTGGCTCCAGCCTAAGCCCAGCCAGAACCAGCAAGAGATGGCTGGAGAAATCGAAACAAGGCTGCTGAAGGGATGGGGTGTGCGGGGAGAGGTGGCCACCAGGGCTCTGCTATCGCCTGGTTTGGGTGGGTGGTGGGGAGTGGGTGGCAGACAAAGGCTCCAGAGCTTGGTGACCCAATGTCTATGCAACAATGTCACCTCCCAATTGAGGACAATACCTACCTGTACGACAGGGGCTGCAGCCAAGACTTGTGCGGGGTACACAGTAGATGGCAAATGGGACCCCTGGTTGGGCACCCCGTTGATACCACGGGTGGGGATGACAGCCAGCTCACAAGAGGAAGCCTGGCCCTTTGGCAGAGTGCAGGCAGCACTTCCTGTCCCCTCCCGGTCCTCCCGCCCCTAGATGAGCCCTGTCTCCAGGGCTGTGGGAGAGAAATGTTCCCGAAGCGCAGGCTGGGGAGGAAGGAAAGCATGCTAACAAATGGTCACAAGTGCCCGTCGCCTGCAGCTGCTGCCGTCTCCATGACAAGGGCTAACAGCTGAGGCTGCTGCCGGGCAGCACCTCCAGGGACCACAGGCAGGTGGGGACCTGCGGCAGCGGAGGTGGGGGTGGCGCTCTCACGTGGGGAAGGCTGGGGAGGGCGTGCAGGGACAGGTGAAGGGCACCCAGTGTGGAGCAGGGCTCCAAGGCCTCCTGGAGCCCCCAAGAGCCTGGGAGCACTGACCGTGTCACAGGTGGTCACGGATGGCATTCTCTGGAAATGCTCTTCTCCTGCCACTAGTGACGACACTACGCTCTGCTCGCCGACTGCTCCTTCTCCTCTAGTGCTGTGGCTGCTCTTCTGCTCTCCCTCTAGTCTGCGTCTCTTTGTGGTCGCATCTGGTCCCATGACTATTTTCAAACTGTCTGTAAACCAGTGGCTCCCATGTGTGTCTCTGGGGCCCACACTGAGCTCTGGATGGGACAGCTGCATGGCTGCCTGACAGGCATTTCAAACTTGGCAGGGCGCACCTCACAACTGCGGTTTCACCCTAGACTTGGGGCCCTGGCTTTCCCCGTCTCAGGAACTGGCATCACTGCCCACCTGGCTGTTCCAGCCCAAACCAGGGGGTTGTCCTTGATCCCCTGTGTCCAGTCCACTGCAAGTCGGGGGGGGGGGTCTCTGCCTTCAGGGCACATCCTGCCTCCTCCTGGCCCTGTCTCAGGGCCCCCCATCCTGGGGCCTCTGCCATCTCTTGCGTCAACTCCAGGTTAGCCTCTCATAAGTCTGCCTCTTCTCTCACCCCAGAATCCACCTTCCGTGCACCAATTGGGACACTCCTCAAGTGCTAATCAGAGCGTGGCACTCCTCAGGGGCTTCCTGCTGGATCGAAACAAAATCCAGCTCCTCCTCATAGCTCCAGGATCTCACACTCTCTGGTCAGTTCCTCTCCGACCTCAGCTCTTCCAACTCCCGGTTTACTCGTGATACGCTGGCCTCTTGTCCTTTTCTTGTTCCTGACTCTGCCTTTTGCTTAGGGACTGGCATGTGGTGGGCTCCTTCCAGCCACAGAGGTCTCAGCTCCTACCCTGGGTCCTGGGGGAGGCCTCCGTCCAACGCACACTCTCCTCTCCAAGGAAAGTCATGGTTCTTTCTGGGCGGTCCTCGCTACCCCAGTTATCAGGTTGATGGACTTGTTTACTAGGTCCACGGTTGTCTCTCCCACTAGAACGTGAGCTGCAAAGGGCAGGGCCTTGTCTGTGACCCTTGTGTCACTCATACCAAGAAGCGGGCTTTGGCGCACAGCAGCTGCTCAGTAACCACCGTCGAGTGTTACTGAGCGGCAGAGCTATGTGCCTGTCCATCAAAGGTGTCACGCACAGGCCCGGAGACATTCTTAGGCCCCGCTCCAGCATACCCCTCTGTAGCCCGGGCGAGTCCTTGCACGCTGCGCACGCCCGGTCTGCAGAGAGCAGCTGCAGTGAGGTTTCATCTTCATCCTCATCACTCAGGGCCTCGCTGCCCTGCCCAGGGAGGCCTGGGAGACCCCCTGCCAGGTCCTCACACAACCCTGGGCACTATTATTCCCACGCAGGGGACTCTGCCACCAGTCACACCACCAACCAGGGCACAAGGAAGGGAAGATCCAGACCCAGGAGAGTTGACTTCCAGAGCCTGAGCCTTCTGCACTGCTCTGCCTCCTCAGTGCCCACCGTAAGCGGGCACTGGGGGCTGTCCCCGCCTGGTGGGGCTGGCAGATGGCTGCTGCCAAGCAGGGCTGCTGTGTCATCACTTCTTGCTGAGCCTCGGCCTGGCTTGAGCTGCCTGCCTGGCTCTCAAGTATAGCATCCACAATGGAACACAGCTTGCAAGCATTAAACATTTGTCCGTATTTTTAATACCCATATTAAAGCAGTATTCATCACGAGACAATGGCTTGGAAGATGCTTAGGGACAAGGCAGAGAGGTGGGACAGGAGGAAATCTGGATGGGGTCTGGCAGGGCACATCCACCTTAGAGCAGGAGTCGGGCAGGGGTCCATGCGTGTGCCTCGAGCCCTCCACGCTCAGGCCGGAGCCCCCGTGGATGGGGCTCCTTCCTCCCGAGCCTCCTGCTGCTTGCCTGGACAGCTGTTCCCCTCTATGGGCCTGGGTTCACGCGGGGGGTGGGGGTGGTGGGGGAGACAGTTCTCTTTGGTCTGTCACATACCAGAGGCTCTCAGAGGAGCAAGCTGTCTTCAGCCTGCTCTGAAGCCCCCAGGACCCAAGAGAGGGACCGCTACTTTCCCTAGTGGATTGTGATGATGCGGCCTTCTTTGGCGTGGCCAGGGGAAGGCACTCTGCAGCAGAGCCTGCCTTGAAGAAGCCACACCGCACTTGCCAAGCCGATGTGAGCTTTGTGTCACTGCCCCCTTCCAACGATAACACTGGCCAAGCAGCCACTGTGCCCCAGACTCCAGCTTCAAATGGTCACCAGCCTCAGTGCTGGGCCATGGTGGAAGGTGCTCTCCTGAGACCCCACCCACAGCCCCTGCTTTAGGTGATATGTGGGCCAAAGTAGGTGGAAAGAAGAAGGCGTCGACTGGCTCCAGACTGGCCACTCGTGCCCTGAGGCCATGTGGCACACACTGGGCAGGAGAAGGCCTGCCCATGAGGCAGCAGCTGCTGCCCATCTCCTGGTAGAAAGGCCTGGGCAGAGGCTGGTCTCTACCAGGTCTTCACCCTGTCCTGGGTGTGGGACAGGGGCCACATGCTTCTTCTCTTCTAGGGACCTGGACAGGCCACTAACTCAGGCAGGGCCAAGCTTAGAGGACAACACGTGCCCAGTGGCCTTGGGCCCGCATGCAGGCTATGGGCAGACAGGAGAGAGAGGTGTTGCTGGACTCTGCTGTCCGATGGTATAAGGTGGGGGCTGCCTCTCCCTCCCCGGCCAGCCCTGTTCCTGCAGGAGTCCACCCGGGGAGCCCAGGCAGGGCTGGGGTGGGGCAGGGCTTAGCACTGGGAACGCTGTCTTGGTAGTGGGTGGTGAAAAGGGAGTGTGAGCAGTTCCTCTTGGGACAGATACAACCTGAGGGCCCGGGGGAAGGGCAAAGCCTGGCACAAAGGTGGGAGCAAAGGATAGGGGACAGCTGGGGGCCCCCAGCAGAAGGAGCCAGTCCCAGCTGCAAGAGCAGGGGCCCCACCGAGGGGTGGGCTCCAGAGCCTGAGCATGGGTGCCCTTCTTGGGGAAGAAGTATTTTGGTTCCCTGGGTGTGTACTCTGGGGATTCCGGACTTTGCCACGAGGCCCTGGGGAAGACCTAAGATTTCTTTCTGCAACCCCATTTCCCTGCACCCTCCCAAAACAGGACCAGCAAAATCACCATGGACAGAAACAGCCTCCCCACCTTCACTGTCAGCTGACTCTTCCCAGGTCCCTGGGCCACTTGCAAGATGCTTGTGCTGGCCTTCTGGGGCTCTCCTCTGGCTCCATTACCAAGTAAGGGCATGCCGACACCCCTGCCTGTTCTGACACTGAGCCCAGAGCTGAGGGTGGGCTGGGGAGGCGAGCTGCTGCCCTCCTCCCTCCTCCCCACTCCTTCCTTGGGCCTGGCCTTTTTAAGAGACAAAAGGCAGCAGCAGATGGTACTCTGACTCAGGACAGGGATGCCCGAGGTGAGCGCTCAGCTCGGAGGGCCCAGGAATGCGACCCATCCGGCCCTCAGAGTCCCAGTGGCGAGTCAGCCCATGGCTACTGAACAGGGACTGGAAAAGGGACATGGTGCCCACAGAGAAGTTACGGGAAGGGGAGGCTGGCATGATCGTTTCCTCCCAGGCTTGTCCCCTTCTTGACTGTCCCAAGCATTAATCTGACCACACCAAGAGGTAGCCCTCAGCACAGGGCACAGAAACAGCTGGCCTGGTGGGGAGAGACTCCATCCCAACCTACTTGAGTGGAAAGAGATGCCAATGTTGAGAGAGGAGCGTAGAGGCTGGGGGAGCCCACCTCCCACCTCGGCCTCCCCCGGTTGCTACTGACACGGGCCAGTCCTGCTTCGACTCGCGCCATCCTCAGCACTAACTGTCCTGTGACGAGCAGAGAATTCAGAATGTCTCGGCTGCCAAACTCCAGGGAGAGCGGGTGCACCCAGCTCATTATTTAATGCCGTCCCCCGTGTGATCAAGGGGCCCGTCCAGACCCCCGGGAATCGCGCCGTGTTAGCGCCGCCTGAGAGGCAGGCGTGTGGGTGATTTCACGCGGCGCCTCCTGCTGGGCCTGACGAATGGCTTCCCGGACACAGGAGGGTCTGTGTCGTCTCCTGGAACTGCCCTAGACAGTTACAGAAGCCCCCGCCATGCCCTTCATGACTTTCCTCCTACACCCCCAGTGTCAGGACCCCTGGCACCTCCCAGCTCCCACCAGCCAGGTCCAGCTGTCCAGCGCCACGGGGCCTGCGAGCTCAGCTCTTCAGTGGGTGGTGTGGACCGGGGTGAAGGATGAGGTGGGCGGTCTGCTGTGTTCTCCAGCTGGCCACGGCCAGCTCTGCCGCAGAGAACGTTGCTAAGCGGGGGCTCTGAAGGATGACAGGACAGGGAGTCCTGGTTCAAGTTCCTCCTCAGAGGCTGCGCCTGGACGCTGCCTGTGCGAGCTCAGGGCAGGCGCGGTCCATGACCCTCTGCAAGCTGCGCTCAGGGCAGGGCTGGCCGGAAGGTGGGCGACGAGCTTCAGGCGCCTCTTGTCCAGGCATTCCTGAGGGCAGGGCCAAATCGCCTGCTGCCTCTCCTGAGCTGCTCCTGCTCCGAGCCTCCTCCTCTCCCTCTGGCCTGGCTGCCTTCCCCACCCATCCCCAGCTGCCTGCTGCTTGTGTCCTGACCAGGCCGACACTATGCATGGACGGACAGGCCCTGCTCCTCTCTCCTTCAGCTACTAGCCAATGCCCATGTCCTCTCAGTGGCCAACGGGACACAGGCCTCCCTGAGAGACGCGTGTAGTCTCATGGCTCTAAATGTGGCCTGATGTCAAGTACAAAAAATACAGGGGCCCAGAGCCATTCCCACGGGAAAAGGACCCTCCTGGCCTTGTCCCTGCCTGACAGCTGGGATCCTTTAGGAATTTAGAGAAGGCAGCTTTCGGGTCAGTGTAACATTGGGGTGGGGGAGGAGGGAGTGGCCTCCCATCTGAAGTTCAGAAAGCTCGGAGTTTCACCGGATCCTCCTCCCACCCTCCCCCTCACTCCTCTTCCCTTCCAGCTCTCTGCTTCCCAAGTATGAAAACTGTAAATCTGTTTTATTTATTTCAATCAATCCTCGGCAGTGTGCCCCTCAGGGCAGAAGCAGCCATGGTAACCCTGCCAACTCATGCCTTAAAAATTCATCATGTTTAATGCAGCTGATGTATCTGATAGACCTAAAAGTTTCTTGGGGGTGGGGTATGGGGGTGGGAGGGCGAGGCATGAAGACTTGTTCTGCTGGGTCTTGCTGGGGGCCGGTGGAAAGGCAATGGAGGGAGGGGTACAGCAGAATGGGGATGAGACAGAAGGGGTCTTTTGTCCACTTAGCTCTCTGTCCATCTGTTCAAGAGTGGCATGGCCAGACTTTGTGCGGCCACAGACACGTGGGCTGGGCTCATCTGGAGACCTCCAGGGAAGGCCTTACTTGGGTGGGAGTGGCCAAGAAAACCAAAGGGTCTCATGGAGGTAGCTGGGGCTGCGGTCCCCTGTGCCAAGCCGGGCCCTCTCTCCAGGTTTGGGGTTTGCTCTAGGGACCAAGGTGAGAGTGGGGCAGAGCCAGGAGAGGTGACCCACTTCCTCCACTGCCTAGGTCATCAGGTGGCCCTTCCTGCCACATAAGGGATTCCGCCTGTTCCCTGCGACAGAAGCCATCTTCTGTGCATGGCCCAGCTGACCTAGTTGGCCTCAAATTCCATGTGCTCTTAGCAACCTGGCTAAGATCATCCCCCACGGTCCATTCAAAGGCACCCTTCCAGTCCCCTGCCAGCCTCTGCTCAAGCTGTCCCTGTCCTGACCCCTGGGAGGGCCCTTCACCCCTGCTGCTAAGTTCCCCACGACCTCTATCCCCAAGCTCTGCATGGCCCTCCCCACTCCTGAGCTCCAGCTCCTGACACTCACATCCGTGTGTCTCCGTCTCCTTTCTCAACCTAGGCTCCCTAAGCAAGGCAGGATGTGCTAGAAACCCCGTCGGGCCTGGCTCAGGGTCGGGCCCCTGTGGGCAACAGGGAGAAGAATGTTCATGGAATAGAAAATTAATTGCCAGGAGGGGCAAGGTGGCCTGGACCACCTGGGTGCAGTTCTCATGTGGAACTGCATGCTCGGGGCCCACGGAGCCAGGTGGCAGTGAACCATGCATGGGGTTTCTGTGGCTGTCTGGTTCTGGCTGAAGCACCTGTAGAATGTGAATGGAGGAGTCTCTGAGGGGACTCAGTAGGTATCTGATTTATAGACAAGGTCAAGGTGCATGTCCCAGGAAAGCGGCTGTCTGTACCTTCTAGCCCACATGGAGATATCCTAGGATATGGGTGGATGTAGGTCAGACAGCAGAGGCATAGCTGCCATGCTGGAGGGAATAGGGACACCAGGAGACAAGCAGGGAAGACCCTGGAGACTTGGTTGAGGTGTGCTAGGCTCTGGAGGAAAAGGTGGTGTTGGGAGGACCAGGCCGGGGTGGGAAGACAGCAGGGGACACAGTGAGAGTGTGGCAGGGGAGGCCATCTCTCCAGGCCTCAAACCCTCGGTAGAGAAGCTCACGGCTTCTGAGTGTGTCATCTTTTGAATACTCAGAGCTAATGAAGACAAAGGGATGGGTCACTTAAGGAAATCCTATTTCTTCATGACAATCACCTCCAGGAAACAGAGAGGCATGCCAAGCCCTGGAGAGGGGCTGGGGCTCCCGCCTCCTTCTGTCACAGAGATCACTATTTCCTTCCCAATAATGGCCACTCACAGCAGACGTTTGTGAGCGCATCACAGATCTTAAATCCTTTCAACATGGGCAGGTCCCGTTTTAGCAGAGAATGAGAGTGAAGCAGCTTAGAGCCCTGCCAAAGTCCGTGTGGTCAGCCCGACCCGGCACCCCAGCTCTCAGCCGCTGCCTCGCCACGTACCCAGCTCAAAGGCTCCTGGGCGCAGGTGGCAGAGGGCTCAGATGCTGTTTTTTCTGGAAGGCAGATAATTTGGGGTACCCTGGCAACATATCACTGGACCTTCTAATGGACGAGAGCCCAAGTTTCTCCAGAACCTTCCTGTGGCTCTGGGGTAGCTTATCTGCAAACCAGCTCCTTCTACCTCATCCTCCTCCTGGGGCGACCCCTGTGGCTGGCAGGCACTGACTGCACCTGGCCGGGACAGTGCTGGCCTGTGCTTATACTCAGCTCTGCCCTGCTGGGGCGATGGTTTGTCACCAAGGAACAGACAGGAGGCAGAGTCTGGGAACAGCGCCCATGGCTCTGCAGCCAAGCCCCAAACTTAGACCTGCGGGTTGAGGAGCGGGGAATATACGTGGGTAACTCCAACAGCGGGTTCCCAGAAGCCTTTGCGAGGAGCTACAGCTCCTAAGTCCGGGTCCTGGGGCAGGTGGGGCTGGGGGGAGGGTTTTAATTCCACTGCTGGTGCTCGGAATCCAGGCCGACGCTTCCAGGGACACGGCGTCCCCGAGCTCCGCACCCTGAGTCTCCCGGGTGGACAGAGAGAATCATGATGGACCCTTTCTCCCCACCTGTGCCCTCTGTGCGTCAGCCTCCCGAGTGAGGCTCCCCTTGAGGACGCACGCAGTCTCCCGGATGCGGCGGCCCTGCCGGTGAAGAGGCTACACGCTGCCCTGGGGCCCACGCGCAGGCAGCATGGCAGACCGTCGCTGGCCCTGGACCTGCCCGTCTGGCCACGCTCCCAACGTCAGCCAGGCTCACAGAGGCCCTCGGACACCGTGCGCTCATGGGACAGAAAAAGACACTGAAGCCAAGGACTGGTCCAAGGCCACACAACAGGGACACAGACCTCTCCTCCCTGGCTTAGCCCCTCTTTCCACCTAACTGAGGGCTCCAATTCCCCGCAACTTACATGTCCAGGGCGGAGACACCCCTTCGCCCCATGGCATGTGATCTCAAGCAGGGTCCCTTGAGGTCAAGAGTCTTGGGACAGGAAAGGGAAATGCACCCCCACTGAAACTACTGGGGTGAGCTGAGAAATAAGGCAGGCAAGTGACAAAAGTGCCAGATGCCAGGGGAGCCCGGCCTGGCTGATGCCTCGTGCCCGGCAGCAGCTTGGGGACGGCCTGTCCCCGGCAGCCTTCCTGTTACTAAGCTGCTCTGTTCACATTTCCCGTTACTTCATCCCATTACTCCCCACGAGGCCTTTGTTCCAGGCCACGGGATCGCTCCTCGCTGCGGCTTGTCCGACCACAAACATTCACAGACGGTGAGCGTCTCCCACCTTCGTCAGCACTGAGCCCAGCTGTCGAGGCCTCGCAGGTCCCCGCCTCTGCCCAGCTAACCGTAAAGCCACACGCCGACCTGGGCGCAGCAGCATGGTGCTCACGCGGCCGCCACGCTGAGGCCTCTGTCCCCCCCCTCGCTCACGCGGACACTGCGCTGAGGCCCGCACGCCTCCCTCCCCGAACTCCTCACTCGGAGGGGCTGTCCTCACGGCTGTGGAGGTCGCAGTGATCCACTCCCACCCCGCGTTCCTGGGCGGCACTCCCCCAAGGGCGCTACTGTGTCCTGAAGGGCTCCCACTAGGGGCTGCCACTTTGCCTTCCCATGGCAGTCTCAGCGCTCTGCGCTTGGGTTCCACAAACACGACTTCGGCTCTGCAACTCTCAGTGAGGAGCCACCACCCCTTGTCTCAAAAGTGTCCTCGCCCATCCAAAAGGTCACACAATTACCCTCTGGGATCAGGAGGGTCCTCCAAGCCAGGAACAGCCCCTCCCCAAGAGACCCCTGAACTTGGTTGTATGTTGGGGTCACTTACAGACCGTTTAGGACACCAGGACCCCGCTCAGGACCACTGCAGGAAGTTGGCGATTTTTACTCTTAAGAGACCCCACAGTCAGGACTGAGAACCACTGCCCCCAAACTGCTACTGCCACCAGCCTATCCAGGCCACTCTCCACATGGAAGTGGGGAGATTTTAGCAGCCGTCGCAAAGGATGCGCAACTACAGCGCCTGGCTCGGCCTCGGAGCTCTGGGCGCTAAGGCCCCGGCTGCCTCCCTCTCGCGACCACAGACCATCCATTCGCCTCCCCAGAGCCCAGGTCCAGCTTTCCCCAGAGTTTCTGCCTGGCTTTCCACAGTTTCCCTGCTGGCCTCCACCTTACGGGGGCCAGGCCCACCGTGTGCAGCCTCAACTTGCTCTGCTCCGTGGAGGGAAAAGGAGATGAATTCTCAGGCCAGACCTGTCCCTACAAAGGACCCTTCACTGCCACTTCACCTCACCACCACTGTATCGCCTCGACCTGAGCCTGGGCTGGTCTTCCCAGCCTCGGATGCCCTGGGGAGGGAGCCCAGCTTGCCAGCCGCTGCCTCTGCCTCATGCTACTCTTGCTGTTCTGGCTACATTTTTGGTTTCCACAGCAGAGAACTGTCTCTGATTAGGGAGCTGGGCCAGTCCGTGCTTTTCTGGCCTTCAAATCTTTAGTCTGAAGGTTTGATGAAATCTTCTGAACTGACATTGTTTTCTGTAACTCTTCCTAAGTGCCCACTTAAGGGCACTGAGATAAACATCAGGAAACAGAATGGGACGTGAAACACTAATGCCCACTTCTGGTAAGAGCAAAACGCAGAGCGAGAGTCTCCTGGGAAAGGGTGGAAGGTCAGGGTGGGGAGGGTGGAGGGGCTATGGAAGTGATGGGACGAGGACGGCATGGAGGGGACTCCTTCAGTCCTTCGTGGCCAAGTGGAAGGGAATTTCTCTTATTCGTATCCTCTTCTACCCTTTGCCAGGAGGTGGGAAAATTCCTTTTGTGGTCAGTCATTTGCAGGGAATTTTAAGATGCACGAAGTGCACCTTCCAGCCCAGAAAATCTTCACTGGATTAAATGCATGAGAATGAGAAAGGGCCTCAGAAGCAAGGTGTCTGTGGAAGTTCTTCTGGGGAAAGTGCTCTGCAGGCATCTGAGGAATCCCAGGTCCCCTTTATAGATGAGCCCCCCGCCCCTCAGCAGAGCTGTGGCAGGAGAGGGGCCTCCTGGGGGATACCTCCCCCCAGCATCAAATGGCCACTGCCCAACAAGCAGAGACCAGGCTGCCATACAGAGAAATGGTGATGGATGTGGTGGCCTTGATAAGGGAGAGTGACCCTGACCCACTCTGTGTTGGCCTGGAGTTTAGACTGTAGTGTCCACACTTTCAAGTTCCCCAGGGAGGTGCCCTCTGTTGAGTGATGTGTGAAGGAGTGAAAACAAGGTAAGAACAATTCTGAGTCTAGGATCCTCTGCTGGAAAACCACAAGCACAACCCACACTAAACGGAGCTGTGTATTTATAAATGTAAAGACAAAGTTTTGGAAGTGAGTACACGAAACTGAAAACAGAGGCTACTTCTGGGGGAGGAAGTGGTGGTTCAGGATCTTTTACATTTTATGCTATATTCTTCTACATCCTTTGTTTTTCCAAAACAATAAATAAGGTTTTTTCAAAAATATGCATATTTAGAATCCTCTACATTTGGGGATGACCTCGACCCATGGAGATCTCGGAAGCAGAGCAGGAGGCAGGGCTCAGGGAAGGTGGAACCTCCCTGGGGGATGGCAGAGCTTCCCTCTCCGGGTGGTGCCGGCTGCTGCTGCAGATTTGCAGATTTAACAATGAAAACTTGCATTTTACAAATGAGAGGATCAACAGCCGGGAAATGGTATTTTTAGCTCCTGTGGCTCTTTGCTTCAAAGGCGTAGGTTTCATCTAAAACCAGGCAAACCTCCTACAAAGTCTGCCTGTTTGCAAGGAGCGATTAGCATAATATGAGCGGGAGGAGAGGCCTGGCTCCACTCTGAGGCAGGAGTGCCTACTCCAGAGGACGCTTTCTCCTGAAATAGAATTGAGGAGAAGAGGAAAGTCTTATCAATGGAGAGAAAGCCCGTCTTTAACCAACGCGTGAAAGCTGCCTCACACCAATGGCCAGGGTGTCACTGGGTGCGCTGTGGCCGCCCAGGGTGAGATCTGAGAGTCTGGAGAAACCACAGCTGTGCACGGCACGCCACCCTTCTGGGCTATTTAAATCACTTTGCCTCCTGCAACCACCTTCTACAATGTTAAGTACAGAGGGTCTCGGGCTGCCTTTCCAGATGCCCTTTCTTGGGGAGCAGGACAGAGCCAAGTCAAGGCTGAGGAAGACAGATGGACTCGGGAGACAGCAGGTGGGGACGATCGCAGCATGACTCAGATGATGACATCTCGGGCAGGCGGACGTCCTCCTTGGGGAGGCTGAGTCAGGGCTCTGGGCCCTTGAGAGGCAGCACAACTGTGGGTGAAAGGGCGCCGGAGCTCAGTGCCACCCTCTGTCTTCCCCACCCCTGCAGGCACTCATGCCTGTCCGGATCTATCCATCCTGCCTTCTTTTCTGGCCTCCCCGCCACCTCCTGCCACAGAGCTTGGCCTGCGGGCATATCTTTCATGGCTATCTTTTCTCTCTAGAAACCCGTTAGCTGGCTTGGGAAGACTGAACATGTTAAGAGAGGCTTGAACTTTTTTCCAAACACCACAAAAATGAAATGAAAGCTGTGACCTTCCGAGAGCTATAATTACAGATACTCATCTTGGGAGCTGAGCTGGAGACAGATCTCACTGGGCAGCTGCTCTGTCACACCAGACCCTGAGCCCCATCCTGGGGGGAGTGCGACCTTGAGCTGTGGGGGTGGGGCTAGGGGCAGAAAGTGGTGGTGTGGTGGCTATTTCAGTGGGAGCAGAGGGGCTGAAGCAGCAGCCTCTTCTCCACGGCCCCTCCCCTTGGGGTCCCCAAGGCACTAAGATCACACGTCTTCCTACGGAGGAGGGTCAGGGGACCAGGAAATCCTCACAGATGGGGTGCACAGCTGAAAATCTGAGAAACCAATTACTATGCTATTGGGCGGCGGGGAGACGCAGGGGGACTGGACTGGGGCAGCCGCTCAGGCTTCAAGGGCAGGAAGGAAGTGCGGTAACTCCAGGACTGGCCAACTGTTAGGGATGGGGGCTAACGACAGAGGCGGGGGCGTGGGAGCGGGGGTGTCTTCTTCAGGAAAGGGGCTTGCGCTGGTCAGAAGGGAGGGGCTCAGCTCATGAGAGGAAGGAAAAGCTGTTTTCCCTGGAGAAATGAAATGAACAGATAAGGCTGAATTTACAGGCACCTGGAATGAACTGGCTGAAAGCAGCATTCCCTGAAAAGCCAAACAAGTCAGGACAAGGATGTCTGGGTGTTGAGAAGGTTTTAAACAGCCCAGATCATCTGCTCAAACTGCTGGTCCCATCAGCACTGAATCCTCTAGAATGATGCAGCAGCCAGATCTCTTGTCTAGCCAGCTTCCTAAGCCACTCCTTAACTAACCTTTGGTGTTTTCTGGGGCTGATAGTGGGGGGCGCAGAAGGCCACAGCTGTCACAGTAAATAAGTGAGAGCCCCGCTGTGAGCCCTGGGCCCCGCTTCCCTCTGGCCACTGGAAGTTCTGGGGGACAGCAGTGCATGGAGCTTGGGGCGCCGCCACCTCAGGCGTGGCCTCGCAGACTCACGGTTCTCCCTCGTTTGGGAGGCGTGGGGGCTTAGTGCGACCCTGAAGGTGCCAAGGGGACCACAGGCCAGCAGTTTCTCCTCCCAGGAACTTGTACACACCCACAGAAGGTGGGAAAAAACCTTGAGCCTTCATGGGCCCTTCAGTGGCTCACAGGGTTTCTCAGGGCTGCTTGTGACGCAGCCAGAGACCAGGCTGCAGCCACATTCCCCGTTCCCCGGGGTGCTAGGCACTGGGTTCTGGAGTTCTGAGTAGATTGCTGCATCAGAAACACCTTGTCGTCCCATCCCCATCCAATTTCTACTTATCTTTCATGGTTCCACTTAGACAGCATCTCTTTCCAGAAACTTTCCTGGACCCCTGCAGGGGGGCTGGGCACTCCCCCCGGTGCATCCGCTCCCCGGAGCATCATCACTCAGGCTGCTACAGCACTGCCTCTGTCGTTATCCCCAGGCGGGCAGGGACTAGCTCTGTCCGCTAGGGTGTCCCCACTGGATGGGCACTGGGACAGGTTTCCGGGACAGGTCTGCTCAATGACAAAGGCAATGCCTGGCCCTCCTTAGGTATCAGCCCGTTCCCGGAGGGACTGAGGGGACCAGGGTGTGGGTGGGGGGTGGGAAGGACGCTGTTCTATCCTCACGGGGGAGGGGCCGAGCGCTTGCTCCTGGCAGTACCATTCTCAGAGACGACGACTCTGGCCTGGCCTGACAGCTGTGGCCTAATTTCCAGGGCTCTACCCAGGCTCCTTATTTTTACTCACTGGTATTTTTCATTCCTGATGCACGGGTGATGGGGGAGGTGTGGACAGTGGGAGACATGAGCGCCGTGGGGCTGGGGGCGGGGTCAGGCGGCCTGGGAGGGACTGTGCCAGGAGGGAAAGGAATGGGAGGCAGGAGGGCCAAATGGATTAAAAAAAATTACAGAGGAAAAAACAAATCCCACCCCCTTGATTTTCCTCAGTAAGCATTTTCAACAAGGTCACGAATGCACTGGCTCTATAGATTTTTTGGCTCCAAACCGCATTTCAGGCAGCCTTTAAAAGCTAATTCTTGGCGTAGCTTCAGCTGAGCCCGAGGAGAGAGAAAACTAGGGCACTGCTACGCTCTGAGAACACGGGATCCAGGTCACAGCCTTCTGGCTCCACTGAAGCTGTGAGCACCCTCTTCCCACAGGCCCGAACCTGAGGACCCCCCCTCCTGCCCCATTTCCTCCAGAGAACAAATCACAACACGGGGACACACATCTCTTAGTCACTTGTCACCTGTCCGCCTATGCCACTAGACTGCCACCTGGTGAAGGCAGGAACCGGCTCTCAGTCCCGTGTGCCCAGGGCTAGTGTGGGGCCTGGCACAACACAGGTGTCCCAGGAAGAGACACAGAACGATCACCGTGGGGAGGGAATCTTTCTTCTACAGCGCTCCCTCCGGCCACACCTGGGTGTCCCGTCTGCAGACTGTGGTGGCTAGGTCCAGGTAAACTCAGCCCGGGCTGCTGCACAAAGGCAGCGTGCGGTAAATATTTACTGGAAAAATCACTCTGCTTCCTCCTTGTGTGCAAGAACTCAGCTCACCCGTAAGGCCCCTCTGGCCACTCTGAACTGAGCCTAAAATCCAGACCGAGACTCTCCTGGTCTCTCTTCACTCATGGCCCAGCTCTACCGTCTTGGGGAGAGGGCTCCAGGAGGCCGTGTGTCTAACCCCCAACTCATTACCAGATGACACAGCGACAACTTCCAGTCTCTGACAAGGTGCAATGCTGTAAACGGAGGAAGCCATAGGGATGGGACCAGCCGGAGGCCTAACTCCTCAGCTGCCACCCTACTCCCCACCTGTCCCCACGGCGGTCTCTGGGAAGGCTTAGGGGACCCACACAGCTTCACCGCCCCCTTGCTGGGGGTGCGGGGTTTGGCTGCTGGGAGAGCCTCGTTCATTCTGCAGCCACCACGGTGGGGACCTTCTTCACATCCTCCTCCACTCAGTGTTGGAACCGAGACCGAGGAGCAATGCCGGGTGGGTCTTCTGACCCGAGGGCCATGGCCCGGGCCTCTGGCTCTAGGACCATGCTTTCCCAGGAACAGCTGCTCCTGTGTCTGAGAGTGGGCATGCGACCCCATCCTGGACAATCGGGGCATGGCATTCTCTGGCCACAGTGGCAGGTCCAATGAGATCCCAGCCCAGGACCACCACTGAGGCTGGAGTGAGTGAGAGCTGCCGGCGGCCACCACGCTGCGGGGTGGCAGCCTGCCCAGGATGGGGCGGACAGAGGGGAGAGCCACCATGGAGGTGAGGGGGAGACCGCATCCTGAGAGCACGAGCAGGGCCCTCGCCGTGAACTCCGAGCTCTGAACGAGCCGCCCCTCGCTCCTGACTGAACACCACCTTTCTCCTCAACGCGAGGCTGAGAACTGTGTTTTGTCACATTCGATCTCGAGTCCTGACTGGGCGGCTCTGAATGGGGCTGGGTCCAGGTGGGGCACAGAAGAACGAAGGACGCCTGGGGCCAAGCCTCAGTTTGCTCAATGGCTTTCTTTCTTACCATTCCCTAGAAAATAGGAGAAAGTAACACTCAGCCCCAGAACATCTGCTTTCCAGGAGCCGGGCCTGAGGCAGCGGCCTTGGAGTGAGGGGGTGGAAACGGGAGAACAGGCACTAGGCCCACCCCCCCACCTCAGCAACCAGCTGCTCTGCCCACCTCTGCAACGACCGACTCACCCACCTCCTGGGTCTCCCTTCTCTTGACACTCGCAGAGAGAGGGCGGATGGGTGGATGTTACTATTCACACTGACCATCACAGTCACGACTGGTACTTATTGCAGTTCCCAGGTGCCAGATTCTTCTAAGCACTTTTTTTGTCGAGTCACTTAATTCTCCTGAGGACTGGCAGGAAATAGTGATGATGGCGTTTTCATTTTTCATGTAAGAAAACTGCTCAGGAAAGCAGCCACGTGGCAGGCCCCTGTGGTCTGCACCGCTCAGCATCTTGTTGCTTTTCTCGTGGGACGCAGCTCCTTTCTCGGGAGAGCTGTTGCCCTCCACTCCACGTGGGGTTCTCTTAGGGCTGCCATTTGCAGCACCCTGCCACCGCCACCACACACAGTGGGCACATGACCCCATGTGAGCCAATCACACAGAACATAACCCCAGGGATATGATGGCCCTGTGACATGGTGGCCACGCCTCTGACACTTGAAGAAACCAAAACAACAAAGCTGACCTCAAACAAGGGCCAAGAAGAGAGATGGTGCCACAGAGAAACACTGAGTTCCTGGCTCTTGCTACCCTTGGCCTTGGTCTGGCTATACAGGCCAGTCGAGCCCCCTAGTTCATTCTGGTGCCTTTGACTTGTGTTCCTGCCTTCTGTCACCCCAAAGAGTGCTGACCAACACAGTTAGGCGAGTGGTTTCCAGCTCTAGGCCGCAGACTGCTGCTGGCCTGGCCGCACCAATGCTCCTGGGTGTCAGTCGTGTGGGGGTGCAGGGCACTAGGAGTCTTTGTTTTCATAAAGCATAAGCAGCCTGGACAAGGTGACCTCCAAGACCCTGTCCAGGGCTAAGAAACAATGTCTCTGGGTTTTAGGTGGACTGTACTCAGTGTCCAGCTCACTGGGAATGCTTAACGAATACCAACCAGAATCAGGCAGCTTTATAATTCCTGTGAGCTCCCAATACCCCAAAAGAGCACCACAAAACATAAAGAACACTAACTGTAAAGAAAAACTGATCACCTGAGCTACGTTAAAAATAAAGAACTCGTAGTCATCAAAAGACACCATTAAAGAAGCAATCAAGAGTAAGAGAAGATAATTATAAGATATACATCTGAGCAAGACTTGAATCCAGAATTAAAGAACTTCTACAAATCAATAAGAAAAACATTGAAAATATATGGGAAAAGACTAGAAAAGGCTCATCACATAAAAGGATATCCAAAAGGCCAATCAAAGATGAGAGGTTCTTCAACTTCATTAGTCCTCAGAAATGCAAGTTAAAACCACAAGGTGATACCACACCTAGCGGAACGGCTACAATCAAAGACGGACACTGCCAAGGGCTGGTGAGGACGTAACTGGACTCACACGCCCTGATGGGAGCAGAACGTGGTACGACTTTTGCATGGTATCTGCTAAAGCTAAACATATGTATGGTCTCTAATCCAGCAATGCCTATGGCTAAGAGAAATGCATGTGTGTGTTCACCAACAGACACGTGAAAGGACAGTCACGGCACCATTACTCATAACAGTGCCGATCTGAAAATAACCCAAATGGCATCAACAGCAGAACAGGTAAATGAATCGTGGTATCTTCATACAGTGGAATATTCTCCAGAAATGTGAACTACATCTAACATGGATGAATCTCACAAACGTAAGCTGCGTCAAAACAGGTAGGAGACATGAAAGGTACCTCTGGGTGCTCTACTTCTTGATTTGAGTGCTTGTTACATGGATGTAGACAATTAGGAGAAACTGAACAGCCACTAAATGGCTACTGAGTTATAGTACACTTATGATTTGTATACTTTAAATAATATGTTGTTCTTTAATGAAAAATTTATATTAAAAAAGGCATCACAGGCATCCGAGCATAGGGGGAAGTAAGGCAGCCACCTTGCCCCAATCAGGAAAAGGAAAGAAGACAGATCTGGGTCACTGAAGCAAAAAGTGTTATGTAGTTAGGGAAGGGACAGGGCTCTACCGAAGAGATGCCAAAACTGAGCAGAAAACAAGTCAGAACTTCGGGGGACGCAGCAGAGCTTCTGAGGTCCATTCTGCTCTGAAGCACCGGCAAGGGCTGAGAGTCTTCAAGTCTGCAAGTCTGCACAACTGTCTTCCTTCTAAGGGAAGGACTGGATAAGCTGAGAGCAGGCCTGGGACAGAGCAGAAGGGCCCATCCACGGCCACGAGTTTACTGATGACAAGTCTAAGGGTGAAATGGAGACACGAGCGCCGTTATCAAGCTAAAAAAGTAGCTCTCTGGGGCAGCAACAAGGAGGCTCAGATGGCCCCAAGTTCAGAAGACCGGTCGCGTGTGAGAGCCAGAGCTGGGGCATGTGACTGCAGCATGTGCTGGGGGTGGGGTGGGCGGGACATGTGGCACCCCTTCTGAGGAAATGGAGAAAGAGACATAAAACTTAGTGCTCAGGAAAGCAGTTTCCGAAAGGAAAGAGTAAGAGGTGAGACTCAAAACAGACAGCACAGGATGCTGGACAGAAGACTAGGGAAAAATGAGAGTCGATTCTGGAGTACTCTTGAAATCCATCTCAACTCAGCTTCAGAGAGAGAGAGGCCGACACGGATGATGTGAATAACTGTGATAAACCAGAAGGAAAAACAAATAATCTGGGAGGAAGGAGGGGGTGGGACACGTCCTCTTGAGCAAGAGTCAAAACTGAGATTTAGACCAAGAAAGACATTCACTGTCCAAGTGCCAGGCAGTTCCAATGAGATTATGTCATCTAAATATAGACTGGAAGTAGGCCAGGATAATGGACGAGCAGCAGTCTGGAGGGCCAGGGGCTTAGAAGGAAGACAGGGACGGACATGCAGACTTAATCAGTGTTTCACTTCCGCCGGAGAGGCGGCAGCCAGCAGGAGGAGAGCCTTGGTAGGGGAGGAGGTCACATCAGCATGGGTCCTGGTGGGGTTTCAGCGGGTGAATGACCCTGGGAGAAAGGAAGACACCATGAGAGAGCACAGCTTCTTTCCAACGAGGGCTGTGGAAGAGCAAAGTCCGTACTGGAAACTGGGCAGTTTTCCCAAACGGCCTCTACCACCCAGTCTGGAAGACAACCAGGAACCTCAGCTCTGGGTCTCTGGATGGCTGCATAGCCTCCCTGTGGAGCAAATCCCAACACTACAGATGACACCCCAAGGGCTGGCATGAGGGAGTTGGGGGCAGATGCTCTGGTGCTACATAGGCATCAAAATGCAAGACGATGACAGCAACAGACCCAAAGCCGGTACTCTCCCGAAGATGGAAACTTTAAAAGAAAGTTCCATGATCCACTTCAGATCCCAAGAGACTTTTGGTGAGGTCAAGGCTGTCCCAGGCCAGTGTCCTCCAAGGCACAGCCATGGTACATGCTTAGAGATGGGACCCCTCCTTCTGTGTGGAAGGGGCAGCTGGGCTGGATGGCCTTTCACAAACGGCATGTGACAGAAATGCTTCTGTGTATTCTCCCGAAGGCGGTGTGTGTGTGTGTGTGTGTGTGTACGCATGCGGGTGATCACCTTTGTAGCTACCGGCTAAAACAAACCACTTGTGGGGAGAGAGAGAACACGGGGCCCCCCAAGGACTGCCCAAAGATATCTAAGCTGAAGTGACACAGGATGAAAGAGCTTCCTGAGAAAAGCATCCTACAATGAATGAACAGGCTATATACTCAGTAACTGCTGCTCTAGAAGGATTTTAAAAGCACTTTAAAACTAAGGACACACCTTTGTCTGTACTGGCTCAGATGCAGTCCTGCCCCAAGGAGGAGGGAGGATGGAAATGCCTTCTAGGGGCCAATTCAAAACCTGCTGCTATTTGATTAAGAGGAGACATTACGATACCCATCAGCTACTTGCTAATTAACCAAGCTGAGCTACCAAGGTCAAAACTTTGTTAGTTTCCTGGCATCCTTAGGTAAAATATAAACAGATCCAGAGAACTGCATATTCCATCCCGAAACAACCTCTCAACCTTTAGAAAGAAATTCATCATCAAGTTCTCAGCCCCTGGCAACAGCTCCTGACAATCATCCCCTCAGCCCTGCTGGCTGCCTGAGCCATCGGGCTGGGGGGTTGATGCTTCTCAGGTGTGGAGACCACACATTTTAATCAGAGGCTGGCAAGGGCTCAGCAGGAGCCAGCACCCAAGTGATGAGAAGTCCAAAAGGCATGCGTGTGAGGTGGGCACGGAATGGCTCCTGAGTCCTCACCCCCACCACAGGGGCCCCAGGATGATGGGCTAAGCGGCTGGCTCCGTGCTCAGAGGGCTGTTTGGGTCACATGGCCTCCCCGTGCCAAGTTCACCTGTGACCTCTAACCTCCCATAAGCCTTCCTCAGAGCGAGTGGACCCCTGGCCTCCTTGCTGTCCCATCAACAGGGATCCAGCAGGACCCCTGAAACACAGGGATGCTTCGCTCTAAAGCTCCCCAGACTTCCAGAGCACACTGCGCAGGGCTCCCTCTGGCCGGCACTTCCTCTCCTTCCCCCACACCCCTCGGTTAAACCTAATCAATCCCAGCCTGGCCTAGCAAGGCCAACACATGTGTTTCCATTTTCCAGAAGAAAACACATCACTTCTACAGGGAGGGCCAGTGTGCATGACAGCGGGCTCTACAGACAATGTGGGGACTGCCTGGAGGAGGCAAAGATGCTGGCCCGTCCCCCAGGTCCCCCAGCCCTTCCTACCACCCTTGGATCACAGATGGTTCTGTGAAGTGCTGGAATGTTGGCACTATGCCAGGGATTAGGGGACAATAAAAATAGAATGGGCTGGGCTCTCTGAATTTTGCCCTTCACGAGGACATCTTTCTATCTTCTAGGGCAGGACTCTTTCTCTGGTATGTCCGATCGTGCCTGCCATTCACATTCCCTCAGAGCTGTCCCCAATTAGGAGATCAGCCAAGAGTGGGTTGTGCAAAGAAGCTTCTGCCACACACTCCCTTCACCACCCTGTATCAACAAAGCACCCCAGCCCTGGCCCTGAGGGCCAGCGAGGAGAATGGTGGTGGAAAGCTCCAGAAGATTCTCACAAGGAGCAGACTGACGTCAAGCCGACAAGTCGGATGTAAGAAATTCCTTCGAAGAATTCCTCTAGCCCTGGTTCAACATCTTGTCTCCATGCCCTCGGCTGGGGACCCAATAATACGGCTACTAACTAATAAAAGGTCTGGGTATGGATTAGGGCCTCTTCCAGCAGACGGACTTAGGCTGGTGCATGTTTGTCACAGCAATTTATTTTTGTTCTGAGCAAACGAACGCAATCCATTAGGGGGCAGGAGGAAGGGGGCAGGCGGGGCCTCGCAGGCGCCCTCCGCAGGCCGCGCCGGAGGCAGAGCATGCTCTTCTCAAGCGTCACTGAGCCAGGGCTCTGGGTCTTGCCCCTTTACTGATTCATCTTCTATCAGCATTGGCACAATGGGCTTTCGCGGGATCTGGCCAATGCCCCTGGGGCAGGTGGGGTGACATATATAGACAGACAGGGTAAAGGGGGTATAACCTATGCCAATGAACTCGAGACGAGGAGGCTACAGAGAGTGACGGGGGAGCTGGGGTCGGGTGCGATCAGCTGGTGTGAGCTGCCCCAACCATGGTGGCCGTTTGGCCCCAGCCGAGGGCTTTTCTCACAGGCAGAATGCACAAGGATAGCAAAGTGGAATTTCCCAATTACCGGATGAAAGAGAGCTTCTTCTCTTGAGGCCCTCCCCCCAGCCCCTGCAATTAAAAACAAGTCCAGTTTCCAGTGGCTTCCTGGGCCTTGGCTGCCCTGCCCCACCACCCACCTCAGTGGCCAATCAGTTCTCCACCCCGCCAGCCCCCAACACAGGGCTCTTATGCAGCTGGGGAGGGGAGCGCTGGGTCTCAAGGACGAAGCCTCATGACCGCTTCCCTCTCTCCCGCCTGGGCTCCCAGCCCAGGCTCTTCAAACACCCGCCTTATCTCAGGGGCACCCCTTTCCCCTTAGGGGTGCTTGGGACCTCATTCAGCATCCACTGGGCTGGTTGGGGTTGGAGAGCTTGAGTTCACAGCACAGTCACTCGTTAAAAAGAAAGCATTCTCTGGCCAGTCCTCTGCGAAGCGGCAGGGAGGAAGAGGAGGGGAAGAGGCTCAGCTGATTAAGGCGCAGGACGGCTGGCCAGAGGCCTTCTTGGCCGGCAGAGTGGGGTGTCCTCAGTCCTGCGTCTTTCCCAGCACAGAAGCAGGCCTTGTAAAGATCCCAGCTGTTGGATTACGCTGGAGTTCATATCACAGTTTATCAAAGAGGCTGCGTTTTCTCCCTCCTAGCCTTTTCTACTGAGTAGAAGTGGACAGTTCATGGGAAAACAAGGCCTGTGCTTGTCCTGCCTGCACTGGCATGGAGGGTGGGAAGAGGCTGGAAGAGGAAAATGTACACGAACACCCACCCCAGGCAGAGTTGTTTTAATGGGGCTGGGCTGGGCCGCTGGTGGGTGCCGCGGGTGCTGGGGCAGCAGGCCTGGAGCACCGGAGCCAGCTGTTGGCACAGAAGGTTCAATTATTTCACCCTCTCTCGAGTCCAGTTCCCCTCCCCGCAGACCACCGTGGGAGGCCGAGGCCACATTACGAGGCGCAACAACAGCTCCCCTTTATCAAGCTGTGCTGAGAGCTATAACATGCACGGTCTTATGTAACCCTCTCCACAAACAGCGGGCAGGCACTATCATCTTTGTTTTACACTCAAAGCAAAATGAGCTTGGAAACCGGTCATGCAGTTAAAAACTGAGGACCTGGGATTCGAACCCAAGTCTCTTTGACTCCAGAAGCTCCTCTCTTAATCCTGCCCCGAGCGCATGGGGAGCCCTGGGGTGGGAGTGTGGGTACGGCAGGGCTGGAGGTGCTGGCAGCAGTCTCCTCTCAGCACCCCCTTACTCCTGTCCTCATGTGGGCTGGGGAGCAGGTCTTGGCAAGTCTGGCTGAGATGAGGTTTTGGAGCCACTGGCTTCTCCAAACTCAGCAGGCGTCTACACTGTTATGCCCACCAGATAACAAAGCCATCTGGATCCAGAGAAGATGTCCGACCTGCCCAGGGGCCAGGGTGGAGTTTGGGGTGGGGGGAGCACTCCCACCCCCCACAGAGGTGCAGCCTGGGAAAGCTTTGTGGGGGAGAGGAAATGCTCCAGGTCCTGAGGGAAATCATGCATCTTCCTCAAGCCGAGACCCCCACCAGATGTTTGTCTTCAAGAACTCCAGATGCCTTTGTCCTAGAGATGGCAGCCGCCCCTGGAGTCTGAGCTAAACACACTACTGCAGAAATAATGACTCTTGACTTGTTTGCCAGAAGAATCTCTTTCCTTTCTTTCTCCATGCTCGACCTTGGGGGTTAAGAGGAGCAACTTAGAGCTTGTGTAACACCAGACGGGGAGGGTTAGCTCACTGTGTTTCTTATCAGGCCTCTGGCTTCATCTCAGCAGTCTGCATATACAATTATCATGCTCTTCTTTAAAACCCTCAGCAGAAAATAAGGAACCACAATGAGAAGCAGGCAGGTGGCTGACCTCCCAAGGGCTCGTCCTGAGCAAACCTCTACTGAAGGGCCTTGGCCCCTGTCTCACCATGGGAAGGAGGAGAGCACACACCCAAGGCCTCCTCCAGGCCTGTTGCTGCACTGTGTGCACCCTGACAGTCCAGACTGGGTGGCCTGGACTGTGACCTGGGTTGGCCAGCAGGGGCCTGGCAAGCTGGCCTAGTAGGCAGCAGGTCCACAGAACCAGGGTGTCCCAGAGGAAGCTGGGCCAGGTGGCTGTCGGCTGTAACACGTACTGACAGGTGCTGGTGCTGCTCTGGGGGAATGGCAGCATGCACAAATGAAGCAAAGGACTAAGAAGGACAACACATGTGAGGGGACCAGACGCAAGATTCCATCTGTCCCAGCCCTGGTTCCTTGTGCAAGTACCAAGGGCTAGGAGACCTCTGTGGCTGTGCGGGGTGAGAGTGAGGCCAAGCTTGATGCCCATGAGGCCCCAGTGTGGTCCACGAGCAGTGTGAGCCCTGGAATAGCGAGCAACAGCCATGCTGGGCTCCAGAGCCCCCAGAGGATGAGGAAGGAGGAGCTCCTCTGAGAAGCTTGGCCCCAGGTGGTCGGCTCGAAGCCTGTGCAGGGTCCCTTGAGGTACCTGGCTCGGCACTCTCTCACAGAAAAGACAGAGTGGCAGCTATGACAGAATTAGCAGAGAGCAGCAGTCCGCAGCCCAGCTGCGACCAAGCTGGGCAGGTACACGGCTTCTTCTCATTTCCCTTCTGCAAAATGAGGATTCCCATCAGTCCTGGATGTCTGGGGACGATGCGCAGCAAGGGAAGCCTCACCGCCCTGCAGGCTGGAAATGGGAACATGGCAGAGACAGGGCTGCCAGCTTCATGGAGCCCGCATTGCCAGACCTCTGCTCGGTGCAGTCTGCGGGTGCTGCTCACTCCCCCGAGCTCCCTCCCCCAAGCCAGGCTGAGAGAGGATGGAGGAGGCCGTTACAACTCAGCCCTGCAGAGAGGGAACTAGGATGGATGCCTTTCTCAAAGGCTTCGTTCCCCACTGGTCTCTGAGTCTTCCAGGCGAGGAGAGCTCAGCAGAGGGCCGACACCTCTGCAACCTGGAAAACCGTAGACAGTTAACTGTCACTCATATGGAGATCGTCTGTCATTTTCCTGGTGTGTGGGGGGTCCTCTTGTCCCACATCTAACCTTTACTTCAATCCCCAACTATGAAGAAAAACCAGAAATTTTCTTCTTTTGGCCAATAAGAACATGAATCCATTTCTGTCCCTCTGTAACCAGTTCTCAATTGGGGTGATTTTACTCCCAGGGAACACTGGAAAAGTTTGAAGGCATTTCTGACTGTCCCAATTGGATGGGTGGGATGCTACTGGCCTCTAGTGGGAAGGGCCAGGGATGCTGCTAAGTACCACCCTACGGTGCACAGGGCAGCCCCTGTCACAAACGATCTGGCTCCGAATGCCAACGGCGTGGTGACACCTCCCACCACAGGACACCTCTGGGTAGTCTAGACTGTCAGAATCTCCTTACTCCCAATGAGCAGGAACTTTTATGGTCCCATGTTTGTCCTTCTGGTCAGGCTAGCCTGTCTTCTCCTTCGACTTAGTCCTTTGAACCTGTTCCCCAGGTGCCCTCAATTCCGCCCTCAGCCCTTGAGCTAGGGCGTGGTGGCTCCCTCTCCCGTGCCTCCCAGGAGACCCTCTTCAGGCCCCCTCTCCCCTCTCCTCTCCTCTCCCGGCCCTTCTCAGCTTCCTCTCCTGGCTTCTCCTTCCTCCTCAATCATTATACACTGGAGCTCCCCGGGGCTCAGCTCTGGCCCTTCCCTCTCTGCCCTCTTACCACTGACTGTTCTTACTCCCTAAGGATGGAAACTCCAAGAGCACCACCTGGAATGGTACCAGACTCAGCCCTCAGTCAGTATCTGCTGGATGAATGAATGTGTGAATAAATGAATGACTATGCCATCGATTTCCAGATTTGTATCTCAGGCCTAAGGCCCTCTTTTGAGAGACAAGTATAGCAAATCGCTTCTTCAACATCTCTCCTTTGACGCCCCCAAAGGAATTTAAACTCACACTCTCCTCCCCGCTGCTCCTGCTCCAGGGCTCCCGTCCAGGGACTGCCACCACCATCCACCCGCTTGTCACACCAGAGTCCTGGTATCACGCCCAACTCCCTCGGCACTCAATCATCAACAGATGACACTTCCTACTTACTCCTGAGTCCCGCTGCTTCTCCCTATCCCCCAGCAAACCGCCGCCATCCCTCACCTGGACAACGGTCGCCCAACGGATCTCCCACACGCCCATCTTGCCCTCCTCCCTCTGTTCCCCGCCAGCAGCACAGTAATCTTTAAGAACAGAAATCTGGTCACACAATTTCCCTGCTCAAGCCCTTGCAGTGGCCTCCTGTGACCTCTGTGTAAGGTCCCCAAGCTTTAGTATGGCCCTCAAGGCTAAGCCCCTCCCCCTTGCCTTCTGGTTTACAGCGAAAAGAACTGTCCACTGTCCGCTCCTTCCACTAGAAGCCTCTGTGCAGGCTGGACCCCGCTGGGAACCCGCTCCAGCTCACCAACTCCCCCTCCTGCTGCCTCCCTGACTCCCGGACACGTTAGTCTAGTCTGCTCCCCGAGCACCCTGGGTGGCCTAATAACTCCCGTCACCCTGGAGGTTCTGAAACCACTGGCTGGGGGAGGCCCAGCCATCACCTTTTTTGGGCTTCTCTGGTGACCTAATATGTAGCCAGAGATGATAACCACTGACACAGAGCTTCTGGGGCCAGACTATTCTGGAAAACTCCTCCGCTTGGCTTTGTTGGGGAGCCTGAAAAAAAATCTGTGCCCCATCTAGATTTTGTTGGCCTGACGGTCACTTTTCTGGTAACCCTGTTCCTCGGAGCTGAGTAGGAGGCAAAGGGCCAGACTACTGGCCATGCTACTGCTGATGACAGTCCTCGAGGCCTTGAGTGGCTGTGGCCAGGGCCCAGGGACTGTTCAGGGCTAGGCTAACACGACTCAAGTACCTGGCTCCACCAGAGCCACTGCTGCCACCAACCCTGGCCAAACTGCGGGCAGTGGGGCGCCGAGCACAGCCCCCTTACGTGTTCCACCTGGCTCACTTACTTTCCTCGCAAAGACTCCATCAGGGCATTTAATGAGAAGCCATTTAACCTCAAAAGAAAACATCTCACAAGTGAAAAACTAATTCATTTGTTTAAAAAATGGTGAACCTCACCTGCCTCATGTTGGTAGCACCAGCAACTGGGTGTGAAGGGGGGAACTTTCTTTTTTTCTTTCTTTCAAGAACACAAAGGTCAGGGAAGGCAGTGAGAGAAGCCAAAGAGAAAATGGTTGCTCTGAAACTTGCACGGTGTGAAAATGAAAAACCACGGCTAACCTGATGATGAAAGCGCCTCGGGCCTCCAGGAGCCTCCGTTCGCTGCTGAACCTCTTGAGAAGGTTGATCATGAACTTATAAAAGTAGGAGTTCATGGTGGGAGTGGAGGGAGAACATTCTAAGCCTTTGGTACCTGCAGAAAAAGGGACAGAGCCAGGACTTATTCTGTGTCCACAGGGTGATGGGACCCCCACAGAACATAAACAACTGTAAATGCCAAAAAGGTGATGGTGGTGGGGTCTGTGTGTAACAAGATGAGGGGACATCTTTAATCAAGGGCCACAGGTTGACAGCAAAAAAGCAAGGACTAGATAAGTACGTACAGGCAAATGTAATCTGGCTCACTGCAAACATATGCACCTACCCGTCCATCTTCCTCCCCCAGCCGCTCCCTGATGAGTGAACACCTCCCAAGTGTTAGACGCCCTGCTCGGTGCTATGAAATTTTTTAAAAACAAAGTTTTACTTTAACAAAAGATAAGTCAAAATAAAAAAAAAAGGTGAGGGTGGTTAGACAGGTACACCATCTCAATGGTTAACAAAACCAACGAACCTGAGGCAAAAGCCACACTCCTTTCCCAATTTAAGTAAATCATGCCCGCATCCACTAAAGACAGCGCACACTGACAGAATATTACCAAGAGTTTCAATCTTAATGTTTTGAAATCAGACATTCTCCTTCATCCTCAGGCAAAGATGCTATTTTAGAGTCTTACTCTGAAAACTTTCAAAGCCCTGAGGTGGCTTCAGGAACAGAAGCACATCGGCCATGTCCCTCTGATGTCTCAGCTGGAAACACAGAGGCCCAGATGCAGCTCCCACTCCCCTCCCCCCAGCATACGTCCACCTCTGCAAGGCATCTAGCATGGGGGTGGGTGGGGGGACCAGGACAGGGCTGACGGAATGCCTGGATGACCCCAGTGCAGGGTATTCACGCACCCCATGGGTTTCCCCCCTTTCCAACACGTGCTGACCTCAACAGCACTGCTGTAAGAAGGTGTCAGCGACAGCAGGAATCCTCACTCTGCCTGCTCAAAACTTTTAACAGGGCATTAAAAAAAGCTTAATTTAGATATAATTCACATACCATAAAGTTTAACCCTTTAAAGTGTATAATTCAGCGTTTTTCAGTGTATTCACAAAGTTACGCATCCATCACAATTCCAGGGCATTTTTCTTCACTCAAAAAAGAAAGCTCATTCCCATTAGCTGTCATTCTCCACCCTCCCATCCACTAGCCACTGGCAACCATAAATAAATCTATGATCTCTATGGATTTGCTTACTCTGGACATTTCATATAAATGGCATTGTATAGTATGCAGCTTCTTTAAGTTAGCATACTTTCAAGGTTCATCCATGATGTGGTATGTATCAGTCCTGTATTTGTTTGTATGGCTGAGTAATATTCCACTGTATGGATATACTATTTTTATCCATCAATTGGACATTTGGTTGTTTCTACTTTTTGGCTTTTAAGAATAATGCCGCTATGAACATTCATATATAAGGTTTTCTGTGATCATGTTTTCATTTCTCTTGGTTATATTTCCAACAGAATTTGTTTAAACCTTTGAGGAACTGCCAGTTTTCCATAAGGGTTGCATCATTTTACATTCCTACCAGCTACATATGAGGGTTCCAGTTTCTCCACATCCTTGCTGATACTAAGCCCTTTTTGATTATAGCCCTCCTAGTAGATGGGAAGTAGTATCTTGTGGGTTTGATGTGCATTTCTCTAATGATTAATGATGTTGAACATCTTTTTCATGTGCTTATTGGATATTTACCTTCTTTGGAGAAGTCTCTATTCAAATCCTGTGCCTGTTTTTAAATTGGGTTATTGTCTTTTTATTGTTGAGTTGTAAGAGTTCTCTACATACTCGGATATGAGTCTCTTGTCAGATATATGATCTGCAAACATTCTCTCCCATTCTGTGGGCTGTCTTTTCATTTTCCTAATGGTATCTTTTGAAGCACAAAATTTTTAATTTTAATTAAGTCCAATTTATTTTTTCTTTGGTTCTTTTGGTGTCATATCTAAGAAACTATTACCAAATACAAGGTCAGAAAGATTTACTGATACGCTTTTTTTTTTTAAGCTCTTACATTTAGATCTCTAATCCATTAAAATTTTTGTATGTGGTGTGAGAAAGGAGTTCAAATTCATTCTCTTACATGTGGATGGATAGCCAGTTGTCTCGGTATAACATGATAGTTTTTTTTAACCCTTGTAGATGTTTTTATATTTTATTTTTTTGCAGCTTTATTGACATGCAATTGACATATAATACCGTGTAAGTTTAAGGCATATATGTTGATTTGATACTTATATACTGCAAAATGATTACAACCACATTATCTAATACTTTCATCATCTCACATAATTACTTTTCCTGTGGTGAGAACATTTAAGATCTACTCTTAGCAACTTTCAAGCATATAATATAGTATTATTAACTATAGTCACCATGTTGTAGGTTAGATCCTCAGAACTTACTGGACTTCTAACTGGAAGTGTAGAATTCAGGGACAACACCAGAGAAAGCAGAGTGGCTGACAGAGGCATCTGGGCCATCACTTCTCCTGGCTGGTCTCTCTCTGGCCCAGGACCCCTGTAGTAGTCGTGACATCATTCTCAGACCAGGGGGACGATGGCTACACACCGGCATGAAACAGGCAGGCTGTGGGGTCTCTGGGAGTCAAGCTTCTTTGTGCAAGGGAATATAACTCCCAGCAGCATCAAATATAGCTCCCAAAGCCCCAAACAAGAATGTGTGGAAAGGAAGTACCCAGAGTACCAGCAAGCCTACAGAGGAGCCCTTGTGGGCTGACTTCATTAGATGCCAGGGTCCAGGAAGCTGCAGTAAAGCCTCCTCCTGGGAGCTGTCTTTTTGCTGAACTCAGACTTCCCTTATGTCCTTGCAGGGTCCTTATGGGGAAGTGGGTGGGAACTGGAAAAGGCAACTGTAATTACTCTATGAGGATTTTTTATGAGCCTCACCTTCGAACTACTGTCCTCTCTCCTGAGAACCTCCTAGGCAGCTCCCATGCCTCATGCAAGGGCTGAGCCTCAAGTGAGAAGCCTAGTTCAAGGGCAAGCCTCACTGAACTACTGTTGTTTGCAGTGTGTTGCTCTGGGTCCTTGCCTGGAACAACCTGGCCCAGGAGGTCCTGAGTGACTCTGGAATGGCAAACAGTCTCTGCTCCCTGGCCCAGAGGGGCTGTTTGCAGAATCAAGTATCACATTCTTGCAGATCGAGTTACCCCAGGCCCAGCTGGAGGTGGTCTCTAGCTGCTGCAGATACAGCTGTTGAGGCAGTCCTGTTGCCTCTTGGGCCTCTCCTCATTGTCCCCACACTGAGGATGTGAATTTGCTTATCCCCATGGTGGCCTTGCTAGAGGGCACAGCCCCTCACCCCACTGAAGTACATGTGAACTGGAACCCAGCTACTGTAGCCTTCTCCTGGATGCTTGTTCGTGATGGCTCCTTATGTCCCAGTTCCCTTCTTGCTTCTGTTTGTGCACCCTCACTCCACCCCATTTCCGGGCCTAGAGCCATAGGACAAAGGGACTAACACAAGGGATGACCATAAAGAAATCCTCCCCACCTGGGGCCATCTGGGGCCACCGTCTCCATTCCCAGGGGCTAGGCATCTTGGGCACGCACTGGGGAGGTGCCAGAGGTTCTGGCCCCCAGGGCAGTGGGAAGCAGTGAGCATGGTATTTAAGAGCTCGGTTTGAGAGCCCTTCAGAGTTGGGTTCAGATCAGATGTTCATTCTACCACGTACTGGCTGTGCAACTCTGGGCAAGTCTTACCCTCTCTAAGCCTCAGTTTCCTCATCTATAGAGTGGGGGCAATAAGTACCCCTATTAAATGAGATAAAATGTGTACCGGGCCTGAGGCTTACCACACAGTCTGTGCTCAATAAATGGGGGCTGCTAATTAGCAAACATACCATAACCCAAACCACTGCGTGGGGCAAACTGCTGTTTTGGAACGAATGACCGAGGTCTAGGGGGTAGTGTGAAATGCTTCTGAGTGGGGAGACTTCAGATCTGGGAAAATTTCGGTGTTCTGGTGGGAGGTAGGGAGGCTTCAAGGAAGAGAAGGGGTCACTTGTGACCCCACCAACCCCACATTCAGGGAGGGAGACCTGCCCACCTCTCAGCTGGGAGATCGGCCAAAGATGGCAGAAGCAGCAGCCTGGCCCCATCCGCAGACTGCTTAGCCACAGCCCCATAAGCATCTCTCAAAAGTCCAGGCCTGCGTGGCAGCCCCTGGAGCTGAGGTTGTCAGTAAGAGGGAGGAGGAGGGCAGTCATATCTGCAAGGAGCCACCGTAAGTGACTCGCGTTCTCACAGCGCAGTGGTTGCTGAGAAAGCCTCTGTGGCTCGGCCCTCCCTGTGCTCCAACCACTTAAAGACTACGAAGAGCAGGAGGCTGGCACCTTCCCTGGGGCCTGGCTGACAGGGTGCTGCGAGCTTCAGGGGAGCTGTAGTGGGGCCTTTGCCCTCTAGGCTCCCACACGCCAGAGGGGCTCTGGGCAGGGTCACTGTCCTCGAGGAAGGAGCCTCCAGAGGACAGAGCCAGGAACCTTGTAAAGTTTGATGAGATCCTGACCCATGTGGGTGGAGACAACATGTCGGGGCAGGACAGTCCTCTGCCGGTGGGGGGAGGGCAACACTTCCTGGGTGGGCTGCCAAGGCTAGGGCCCTCTCAGCGGTCACCATGGACAGGGCAGGGCCTACCCGACTCTCCCGGCCTGTCTCCCAGTGGCCCACTAGTCACTATTCTGACCTCGTGGGTCCTCAGGCCCAGCTGGTTTAAGATGGAACCGGACTGTTGGGCAGGGCTGCGTGCACAGCAGGAGGAGGGGGGGGGGCGGAAGGAAAACTCACTCCAAGAGCTACTTCGGGGAATGACAGGCCTCGCTCAACTGAACTAATGTCTGTCCAACCGCAGCCTCCCCGTGGGGAGCTCACAGCGCCTTCCTCCCCAGGCCGCTTCACCCACTTCTGGCTCTTGTGCGTGTGCATGGCTGGGAACCGGTCTCCTTTCTCAGCAGCTCTGATAAAAGCCAACACTGCTGAGCTCTCCTGCCGGCCGGCGGGGCCCTGGGCCGGGTGCTGCTGGCCCATTAGGAGGAGGCGGAGCTCGGAAAGGAGCCCAGTGTCCCAATTCAGGGCATGCCTTCCACTGCGCTAAGGATTTGCCGACTAAGAGGCTTTTACTCAGGTGACATTACTGACAGCACATAGTTTTCCAGCCCCACAAGGGATAACGCACAGCTGTCTGGCTGGGACCCAGGAGGCAACGACATGGGTCTCAGGAGAGAGGCATCCTTCAGGGGGCTGAGAAGGGCAGGAGTTTCACTTCCTGACCTGCTGAGGACCGGTCCTGCCGAATGATGCTTGCCTCGCGTTTCTGGTTTGGAGAAGTGGGCTCTGGCAAGAAGCTCACGTGACCACCGCCGGCCCAGGGGCAGACAGATGCTGTTGGGAGTGCTCTGTACAAAAAACCAGGCCGGTGGGGGCGGGGCGGGGCGGCCGCGGAGTCAGCCCTGCAGATGTTACTAAGTGAAACCTGATGTGGCGACATGAGAATCTGCAGAACGTTTCACAAACAACCTTCCCTGGGATGTTTTGGATTGAGTTTTGTGGCTATGACGTGAAGGAGCCTCACATGTCAGGATAAAAATAGCTCCGGCCTCAACACACAACGCGAGTTACAGTTCAACAAAACCAGATGGGAAGACATTAGCTGCCCGGCCCAGGCCCGGCAGCATCTCTGCTCTGCTCCCACCTCCTGTCTGCCTCTCTGCCAGCCCCTCTAGTAGGCATCTGGATTGGCTGTCCTGAGAATGTGGGGGAAGGGCTAGATGGCCCAGACGAGATCCAGGTCCTGTCCCTAACTGGTAGGGCAGTCTTGAGGAAGTGACACCTTCTCCAGGGTGGCAGTTCCTGTCTGTGAGTCTCACAGGGATAAGGAACTTAATGCTGTAATTCCTGGCACAGGAAGTGCTCTGAGGAGGGGGCTGCGTGATTGGGAGGCTGGTGTGGAATCAAGGGGGACAGACGGGGAGGGGCTAGTCTCCCTGGGAGAGAGGGAGGCAAGGGCTCTTGCGAAACAGGCTCTCAGGGGGGTTGTGGAGTCTGCTGAATCAGAGCCCAAACCCCACCACTGTGTGGACAGAAGGGTGGTTAAGATGTTGCAGCAACAGCATCCTTGGGACCCGATCCAAAAGGTGGTCACTTCTTTTTCTCTGGGCAGCCCAGCTGAGGATGGGGAGCCCTCTGCCCGAGGCAGCCACCCAAATCCAGGAGGCTTTCCAGCTGCCCAGGTCAGAGCACGAGGTGAGCTTATGGGCCAGAGCAGGGCCCAAGAGGAGCCTGAAGCTGACGTGGCAGTGGAGAGGGGCTGCACGAAGAGTGAGTGGTGCCGGGACCAAGGGCGGCGCTGGAGAGAGGGAGACAGGAAGCGGCCCTCAGGTTGATCAGTACTGCTGGGCCTGGGCGGGAGGGGGCGAGGCTCTCCATTTGGCAACAGACAGTGGTGTTGGGGGGGCCTCAGACCGGCACTGGTGCCTGGGTAACCGCCCTGGTGCGTCTCTCACACATCATCATAATGGACTCTGAAAAACGCGTAATGCTGGGACTCAGAGATGAGTGAGTACAACAGACCCCTGTGGTCTGAGCTGCTACTTCTCAGACTGTGAGGCGCACGCAAGTCACTTGGTGATCCTGATAAAGTATGATTCTGAGTCTGGGGTGGGCCTGAGTGTCCCCATTTCTGAGGTGCTTCCAGGCGACGCTGAGACTGCATAACCTGCACCTTGAGCAGCAAAGGTCTAAGAGGTCACAGCCAGGAGAACCAGATGTGAACTCCAACACGCACACAGACAGTGACGGGTGGGCGGAACAGAGGTGGCAGAGGAGTCTGGCCTGGGCTCCTCCGGAAAGCCACACAGAGGTGGGCCATCTGAGCTGGCCTGAAGCAGGCATGAGCTTCTGTAATAAGGACAGAAGCAAAGGCAGCTCATCACATGGATTCATCTTAGCCCTTTCTATGAAGAGCTCACAGAGCCTCCAAGCACCCCATTACCCAATTTACAGAGGAGGGAGAGGGGGTACAAGGCAGGACACTTGACCAAGGTCATAGGACAGGCAAGGCAGACAGAGCTGGGCCGTGAATCTAGATCTTTCCAACCCCAGAGACTTTGCTCTTTTCCGCTGCCTGAAAGTGTGTGTGGGAAGAGCCACGGCAAGGCTTCTGGGGGCTGGGAAACAGCCTGGTGTGGCTGGAGGGGGTGAAGGCTGCAGGAGGGAAGGGAATGAGGTGCTGAGGTGTCCTGAAGCCAGCCAGAATGGGGTCCCTGAAGAAACTGTGAAGAGGAGGGACACTCCCAAGGACTGCTAGGCTGGGTGCCAACCCGGCACCAGAGGAGACCGTCGGCCTGACGACCACAGCTCTGCATCCTCCCTCGGGCGGCAGAAACTTCTAGTGCTGGATGAGGCTGGGGTTCACCTATGCTCCCTCCTCTGAGTGTGGGGATGAAGAGACAGAGCAGGCTCAGGCTGGCTCTGTGGTCAGCACCATCGCCTATTGCCATCCGCCACCCCAGGTGGGAATGACAAGGGTGCTCTCCTCTCAGAGATGTGACGAGCGAATCCACAGTGAGGTTCAGCGAGCTGACATGGGGGAGGTGCTACAGTCCCAATAAGAGCTCAGCGGGGATGGCTTTTCTAGCTTTCCTCTGGAACTTCTTTCTGTATTTGGCCACACTAGCCTGGGCTATAAGAAATGAAACTGAATCAGAACATTTCACTTCCGCCCATGTTTTTAGAGCTAGGGTCAAACTCCACCTTGGACCAGAGAGCCCTGATGTGGGCAGTTTTATTCCACTAAGAATGGGCCCTATGGCCAGAAGGGAAGGACAGGAAAGATTGGGTTTAGGGGCAAATGTCAGTCCTGGGTGACACCTTTGGCCCCAGATTGCCACGATGCTGCTGTGCTTGGCCAAGGCTGTCCCCACTCCTGTGGCAGGGATGTCCAAGCCCCAGGAGGGCCGGGCACGTCTCTGACTGGGGACTGGTCCCAGGCTCAGGGTCAGGCCCCTCAGGTCTGCTGGAGGCGAGCTCGTCATTCCCTCTGCAGAGCCTGGCAGAGCCTCAGCTGACACCCCTCCGAGTGAGACAGGCAGAGAAGGCACACACGTTGCCAAGTCACAGGAGACTCAAATGGTTATTTTGTTTCATTTTACCAAATCACAATCTAGGGAGACAGGGAAATGTGGTGTCCCTTCACTGGTTTCCCTAGAGGCACCCGACTCGGGTGGCTCCCCTCTTGATTCCCCCAGAGGTGGCTCTCTTCCTAGCCTGGGGCTCTGCAAAAGTCAGGAATGGAGGGGGCATGGGAGAAGTGACACCATCGTCTCTGTCCACACAACTCTGCAGTGGAGGGAGGGATGCTTCTGCTCGGGCAGGCGAGAGGAAAATCCCAGGCAGCAACTCTGCCTTGTGGGCCCCGGGGACCACTGCTGTGGCGCGTTTAGGCCAGCACAGCAGCTACCCCACTGCTGTATTCGATCTGTACCACTGGAGTTTACAGACCAAAATGCAGGTGGGGCCATTCAGTTCCCAAGGAATGCCACTGACTTCAGCTTTGCCAGGCTCCCCGCCTCCTTGGCTTTCCAGAAAGGGGTGGGGTGGGGAGATCTGCCCTAAAGGGTCATAGAGCTACAGTCCACAAGCTCTCAGAGCTGTGCCCTGGAGGGCCACAGGAAAGGAATCCAAACAGGATAAGGGTCTGGCCATGAGGCTGCCATCCGTGTGCAGAATGACCCCCTTGCCTGCCTGCCTGAGAAGCAATGTGACAAAGAACAGCCTGCAGAGAAATAAGTGTACACTTCCTGCATGTCTTCTGACCCAGAAGCTACCCTCAACAACCTCGGTGTCCGGCGTGTGCCCTCCCCAAAGCTGCTAGGGCCCACTTCTGGCTTCCCATGTTCTTCTATTACTGGTACGAGCTTGACCTTGACCTTTCAAAATCAAGGACCTATTTAAAAAATCTGGTACCAGCTGTGGACGCACATGCATGTGAGGTTCCCACACTCCTTAAAATGCACACAAGAATCTCAGGCTGAGTGTGTGGCCCTTGGCGCTGTGAATCCTTGAAGCAAAAAGCATTGTTGGCTGCAGGAACGTCCTTGGTGTTCTTTCCAGAATGGAATTTCTTCCCATCTGGCATACTTGTTGTTTTTCTATAAATCCAGGGTGAATCCCTGATTGATAAGAGCCAGTCTGACAGCCTTGGTAAGCCTCAGGCTCATTAGTGGCCCACCCACCTTGATGGGGCTGGGAGCTAGGGGGTTCAGAGCACTTTGCCATCCAAGTATCCCCCAGCTCTTGTTCCCAAGCAACTGAAAGGCTTGCTCCTGCAAGGGCAGGCCCTATGGCCCCAGGGTGCACCCCGCCCTCTACAGCAGACCTGGGCTGTCTGCAGCCATTTTTTCTGGCTCATCCCTCCATTAGCAAGTAAGCATTTCAGTCATTCACTTCTCTGTGCCAGAAGGAAGAGAAAAGCCACCTCATAGATGGACAGCTTACAGAGAGTCCTGGGAGATCAAGGCATGCTCCTCCTGCCTGGGGCGGAGCCACCTCAGCTTTTTGCTTCTGCCACCAAGGGAAGATGCTCCCAAAGGGGATCTGAGGGCTGGCCTGCGTTCTGCAGGGGCCTCAGCTTGGCTCCTGCCCCCTTTCACTGCCACCCTGTCCCTGCCCCTCAGGCCTTCCCTTCCTCAAGGAAGAGCCTCCTGTTCCTCACCCTTCTCATGGAGGGCCCTGTCCCCACACTTGACCTGTAGCAGTCCTGCCATCCATCCTGAGGACTTCAGGTTGACTTGGGGACAGAGAATGGAAACTGGAGTCCCTGGGCTATGGAACAGAGGGTGGGAACCTCAACAGGGGTCTTGGGTCAGGATGTGGGAGCCTCCCTGACTACGGCCTCTGACTACCCACAGGAAGCTGGGCTCACTGGCAAGGAAACCACCGCATCCTGGGGAAACAAGAGGAGGAAGCTGGGCCGCCGCCACAGCCCCTTACTCCTTCCTTGCTTCAGTCAGACAAGGCTGGAAACTTGGGATCAGCTGTAGGCAGGGTGGTGGTGGCCTGAAGCCTGGGGTCCTACATGACACCTGCTGCAAGGCCAGGGTGGAGCTGTCGTGGGGGAGCTGTCCTCAGTGCACGGCTTTCTGTGACAACCTTGCAGCCTGGGCTGCGGCCAGGCCTGCAGGGCTTTGGTGGCTCACTGAGCGGGTGCTCCCCAGCGTTCTCTGGGACCAGTCTGGTGGGACTGCAGGGGGAAGCCGCTGCTGATGGGCCCCGAATCTATTTGATGCTTGGCTTCTGCATTAGTGGAGGAGCTATCTAGGGCCTTGTGCCTGGACGTCGAGAGCCGCTCAGGGGGCAGAAAGACACCCCTAGGCAAACACCCAAGATTCGCTGGGGTTTTTCCTATTGACTTGCCTCCCTGGCATTTTCCAGATGCTGCTGTTGGAGGGAACTGGCGTCTGCCTGGGAGGGAGGCGCTGGGAGTGTACTTGCCTGGGAGAAGGGCCGCCTGATGTCTAGATGGAGCCCAAAGGGTGACCACCAGGAACACCATGGCCACCTTCGCGGCCAAGGACTGCCCAGAAACATCCTGTTTGAATTATGCTGTCTCTTGCCTGGGCTGCCTGCCATGTTGAGAGCTATTTTTAGCTTCTTGGTAAGGAAGGAAATGGCTGCCTAGTCTTCCACCTGTGAGATCTGACTCCAAAGCCCTTTGGTTCTTGGCTGGGGAGACACTGACCAGGGAAAGAGATGATCACCTTTTATACTTAGCCAATGGCTTAAAAGAATGAAAGGTGCAGGAAGATGAGGAAAAAGGGAAGTGAGCGTTTCTCACAGGGGTGAGGGGCCCGCAGGAATGCAAGCCAGGAGGCAGTGGGACAGTGAGGGCCACCTGCCTCTTGCAGAGTGGCAGATCACTAATCCCTCACACTTGGGCGGAGATCCAGAGCTCAAGGGTGACAGCCCCAGTCCAGCATGAGACCAAGCACTGATGTTCCCAGGGTTCCTGAGGTTGGACACATCAGGGGAATACTTACTGGGAGTGGTCAGCAGGCTGGCTCTGCCAGAGGTGGGCACCTGAAGCTCTGAGTGGCTGACCCGGAGGTCAGGGCCATCAAGGGGACCTAGGTCATCCGTCTGGCCTGCAGGGGAGGAAGCAATTTCGGCCAACACCTCCAAATCCTTCAGGATAACCTGGGGGAGAAAAGCAGAGGATGATGGACAAGGATCTCCACAGAGGGTTGTGGATGGAGACAGAAAGCTGTCTCCAGGAAGTGGGGAAGGGTCTGCAGAGGGTGGCGGCTGCTGAGAGCTGCTGAGAGCATGGCTAGAACAGCGCTCGGAAAGTTCTACAGAGGACTAGATCGAAGAGAACAAAGATGGGCAGTGGACAGGAGCAATGGAAGAAAGAAGCCGGAATCTGAGGCTGGAGGTGAGCCTTCCCATGACCACTCCTCTCGGGTCCCATGGTGGGGACCTCAGGGGTCCCTAGAAGATGCAGGGCTCAGGCGCCAGTGCAGTTTGTGCAGTGCACGTCTCAGGGCTCCTGGGCTGCCCGTGCTTGGTCGATGACCCAGAAGTACCCTCCGGGCCATACTTCCGGGTATGGCAACCACAGTCTTGCCCACTATTGGGCCACAAGACAGATTCTTCTGCCACGGCAGACCCCAAAGGACCCGCCACATTTGGGGTTTGACTCTGGGCTCCATGACAAAGGACTCCCTAACTTCCTTGTTATTCATTCTCGGCTGCCTCTGGGGTGTTCACGCACGAATGTGAGTGGCTGAGGCCCCTGAGCTGACCCCTGCCTGCCAAGCTCTTCCAAGGAAGATGCATAACTGAGTGTGGAGAATAGTCGAGAGTGTACGCTCAAGTTAGTGCTGTGTCACATGGTCTCCCAGGGCTGCCCCCATAATCCAGAGAGCCCTGGACCAGTGGAAGTGATGCAGAGCTCCAAGTGGGCCCCGGGTACCGTAATAGGCCAGCTGGTGACATACGGTGATGTCAATCAAGGTAAGGGTACTCCAGTGCTCTTTGTGAGCTGGTGAAAATGTTCTGGAGTTAGATAATGATGGTTACATAACCTTGTCAATACCCTAAAACTACTACATTATCTACCTTAAAAGACAGAATTTTATCTGAAAAGAGAAAAAAGCTGCTAATCTTGCCTTGCCACAAAGCTTAAAAGCAGTTCAGTTCCTGTCTCAAGGCAATGTACCAATGCTAATCCTACCTTGTCCCAGCTGTCACTTCTCCTCCCGGTACCCCCTCTGCCAGCCCGGCACACACAGCTGAACCCCTTGCTGGCTGGCCCGGTCCCCCTTGGTCTTCTCCTGGCAGCGTGCTGTCTTCGTACGTAACATCCCCGAGAGACTGCTGCTTCACTCCCTGCCCTGTCACACTGCAGCCTCGCCCAGATGCCACCTCCCAGCTGTCCAACTACATGCATCCCTGTCTCTCCCCTGTGTGCTGTGCCCGGTGCTGTGCTGAGGGCTGGGGCTGCAGGTGAGTCAGATCCGCCCCAGCTCAGGCCTGGTGGCAGATCCGCACGTGCCTGCCCTTCCATGCATCGGTATATGTGATTCTGGACCATTCTGGCTGCTGGGCCTGCAGGGAATGGATCCATGCTGGCTGACAAACATGGCTGCTAGGCAGCCCAGATGGATGGCAGGAGCGAAGCCGCCCTACCTGGGTAAGACTCGGCCTGGAAGCAAGGAGGCCCCAGAAGGCTCTCTGCTCCAGCAGTGGCAGAGAGAGAGGACACAGAGGGAGGGCTGGGGTAGAGGAACAGACAGCAAAGCAGTGACAGTGACAGTGCGGTGCTGTGCAAAGGAGCGCCCCAGCCCCACCGCGCAGGATGAGCACAGGCCACGCCCTCTGGACACTCGATTCTCCGCGCGAGTCACTGTCTGAAGGTCAGGGAGGTGAAGGGAGACCAGGGAATCTGGGTGGGGGAGTGGGTCGTCCAAGATTAAGAAGTGAGGCAAGAAGCAAGCCAACTGTACCTCAAAAAGTTAAACATGGGGTTTCCATAGGCTTATTCCCACTCCTCGTATTTACCTGACAGGGCTGAAAACATGTTCACACAAACGCTTCACAGGAACGATAACGGTGGCATCGTTCACCAGAGCCAGAAAGTGGGAACGACCCGAATGTCCACCAACTGATAAACGGGTAACAGAACGTGGCACACCCATGCCAGGGAATGTTATTTGGCGATATTAAGGAATGAAGTTCTGATACGTGATACGACACGGGTGAACCTGGAAAACGTCTGCTGAGTGAAAGAAGCCAGATGCTCAAGTCGCATAGTGTACGACCATGCCATTTATGTGAAATATTCAGAATAGGCAAATCCAGGGATAGAAAGTAGATTAGCTGTTACCAGAGGCTGGGGGGAGGGAGATGCAGGGAGGACTACTAATGGGGACAGGGTTTCTTTTTGGGGTGATGAACATGTTCTGGAATTAAATAGTGGTGATGGTTGCATGATGACGTGAAAATACTAAAACCCACTGAGCTGGGTACTTTAAAAGGGTGAATGGTATGTGAATTGTGTCTAATCCCAAATTGACACTCTAATTCTCAATCCGGTGGTACTCGTAGAACAATCTGCTTTTGTTCTTTCAGGGCCTGAGGGGGGGCCCCTCACTGACCCCCCACAACCTCGTACCTGGCTCAGACTCACAGGAGAGCTGAAGGGCTTGAGGAGGCAGCCTGTGCGTCTGTACATCTCCTGGCACCTGCCAGCCCTGCTGTACCTCATGCGCCCGCCCCTCCGAACTACAGGCTCCTCCTCTCCAGCCTGGTTGTGCAGGTGACAGAGGCGCTACTCCTCCAAGTGGCACACTCCAGGAGCCGAATGCAGCAACTGAAACAAGTACCAGGAGCTGGAGCTGGCCGAGGGCCACACTGACCCACACCAGATTTCCGGTGGGCGCTCATCTCCCTGTCAGAAAAGATGCTTAGGAAGAAGTAGCAGCACCGGAGAGGCCTGGCCTCTGCAAGATGTCCCCACTCTCTGTGTGGCCCCAGGGCCAGGCTGCAAGAGTGGGAGGAAGCCAGAGAAGGAAGCTGTCCTTGCTCCCAGCTAGTCAGAATTCATGCCCTTGTCAGTCTCGCCTTACACACAGTCACCTGGTCAAGGTAAGAGGATTCCACTTCAAACCCAGCTCTGGTCTCCAAACTGGAGCACCAGTTACGTTCACCCTCCCCCAGTATCTACTGAGCACTGGCCGTGGGCAGGGGCCTGTGCTGATTGGAGGAGATGCCAGGCTGACCAGAACAAGACTCTGAGGAAGTGACAGACTGGCAGGAAAGGCAGGTGGTAAACACTGCCAATATAGTGCATTTGCAATGGCAGCCAGCAGCTCGGCCTGAGGGGAGGGGGCACTGAGGAAGGAGGATGCATTTTGGAAGTACCTAAGCCTCAGTTTCCTCATTTGCACCAGACTGTCATGAAGATTACAGCTGCTACTTTATGTACCACTTCTGTTACAAGACTTTTGGAACCACGGCTGAAAGCAGTCAGTGGCCCTGGCTTAGGGCCTAGGCAGGGAAAGCGGTGCACACCTGGAGGGCTTAGAACCTGCGTCCACTCCTCCCACCCCACTGGAGAGCTCAGCCAGCAAAGCTGCATACTTTACCTTCTGAATTCTTATTTTAGGAAGTTTAACACCAAATGGCAAATGAATGCAAATTATACTTCAATTGCACAATTAAAGCAGGGAATGTTGTCTACCGGTTCCTGCAGAAATCCCGGCCACTCCTCTCCTGCTTACATATCAAAAGACCTGTCTCTGTTCCCCAGGGGCTGGCAAAAAGCCCACTGACAAACAGCCCAGCCTGGGGCAATGCCACATGGACTCATGTACAAGCTCGCACACACGGTGCCCTTATGGTCACTTAAAGTGAGAGTCGGAGAACAGCACCGCCATGTCCCTTAGCCTATGGGCAAGGAGGGGAAGGGGCTGCCAAAATGGAGGGCAAGGAATGGCCTGAAGACGGGAATGAGGAGTTTGTGGAGTGTCACTCTAAGGCTCCCAAGTGGCTCTCTGATATCCAGACTCCTGTGTCCATCAAGTCTGGCCGCGTGGCCCTTTCTCAGCTGACCAGCAAACCCCATTTAGCCCGGGCCTGAACTTGAGGCATCAGTGCAACACTCCTGATGAAGGCCTAGGCCAGGACTCTGCCTCTGCCTGGGTAGCAAGAAGCCCCCTTGGGAGGGAAGGCTCCAGGAGGCCATGTCAACAGGGGCCTGGGACAGGGCAACAGAGGGGTCGCCCTCCAGCTGGCACCTGTTTTGAGTCTCTGTGCCAGGCCAAGGTTTTGGTGCTCCAGCCCCTGGAGAACTCATAACCCTTGGCTTATGGATAGGAAGTTCTGCGACAAGGACGTGGTGACCTTAGGAGCCTTGCTTACAGGGCACCTGCTCAAGGCCTGGAATGAAAGGCCCCGAGCTACAGACGTGCCGCTGGGCCTCTAGAAACAGAGCTAGTCCTCCTTCCAACGAGCAGCCTGGCCTGGAATCCTGGCTCCGAGAATGGGAAAGGCTCAAAGCAGGAGGAAGCCACGCCAATTAGTATGCACTACACAGCTTTTTGCAAAATGAATATAAAACACTTGTGCTTTCTTTTTGTGTGAGAGAAAGAAGGGGGGAAAGAGGGAGGGAGGAAGGTTATAAGAAAGCAATATTCTGCAGGAGCAGGAGTGCCTGCCGTTACCATGGCAACCGGCTGGGGGTGGGGAAGGCACATCAGCTGGTCCCTCATCCTGGAGTGGAGTGAGCTGGCCATCTCAAGTGAAAGGGTCTGTGGCAACTGAGTGTGGAAAATATCTTACAAAGCAACTCTGAGGGGAAGGCCGCAGGGGCGATGGGGAGGGGGCTTCATAACCTCTACAGCTTGGGGAGCAAAAATAAGGAAGCCAGGGATTCCTGAGAAAGCCCTTTCTTCTAGAAGGTGAGGTGACACCAGCAAAGGGCATCTTTCAGTGTGAAAGGGGGGTCATCTTGATGGTGCCACTGCAGGCTGTCACCCACTGCACTCCAGCAAGCCAGGGATAGTCCCTCTGGGATGTCAGCTGGTGCCCTTTCTTCTTTTAACGGTCCACCCAGGAACTCCCTGTCCCAACACCTGGTCCACAGAGAAGCCCTGGAAAACCCCTCATGGTAGGAGCTCCCTTTTCTCTGTCCCCAAGGTGCTAGTGGCTGCTCCTTCACCACCTGGGAACAGCTGGAGACCTAGGGTTGCACAAGGCCAAGTCCCCGTCCTTGCCTCCCACCAGGACGCCTGACCATGAAGACCCAGGCAAGGCATGGGCAGAAGTTGGATAAATACTTGCTGACCTATAGCACCAAGCAGGAAATGGAAGATGGATAGTTTCAAATAGCTCTGCCAAGGGGATGGATGGAGAGACTGCCTACTTCGCTCTACCCACTTATCTCTAAGAAACATGTCAAAAGTTTGGCTACACCGCTGGTCAGCTGATTAGGCCCCTGATGTCCACTGGGTCAGCCTTTCGGCCCTGTTTGAGCAAAGGAAAGGCCCGAGCTGGGCCCTCTCCAGTCCTGGCCAGGAAGAAGCTGTAAGAATGTTTCCAAGGGACACACTAGGTGCTGGCAGGAGAGGTGGATTCAGGCTGAAGGCCCTGGAGGCTGAGGTCTGGCCTGTGCGGGCCACTGCCAAGGGCCATCTGATGCCTCTTCCCAGAGCGGTGGGGCTGCGGAGCCGTGCCCGAGATCTGGGTCAGGTCAGGCTGCTCCTCACTCTTGGGAAGTGCAGCTGAGAGTTAAGTGCAGAGGCACAGAAGCTGGGCTTCCACGGAAGCCGTGGGGCCTTTTGCTTCCTTCACAAGGGCTACAGCCCAGCAAGTCAGGGCTCTTGAGTCTCCAGCCACATACAGAATGGCTCCGATGGCTGGTGGAACCAGCCAGAGAACAGATCCTAGGAAGCCAGGCCGCCATCCCAGGAAGGGCCCCTGGGGGAGCTGAGCCTCCCACAGGCCCCAGAGCAGTCACTCCACAGAGCGCTGGAAGAAAGCTCCAGGGCTGGAGGCCCCCACTCGGGCACAGACTAAACGCGAGCTGCAGAAGACAGCCATCGGGCCCCAGCCTGGGAGAGGGCTGGCATTCTCAGGAAAGCTTTTGGCTACAGCAGGGTCAGAGCAGGCCATTCCCAGTATCTCCCAGAGGGCAAGTCTCCCAGCCCCGCCTTCTACAATCAGCGAAAAGGAAGGCCACTTAAATTTAGGGGTGGGAGAGAAGAATGTCTAAGGCTTAGACTTATTTCATTTCTCATTGAGAAAACCACCCTGATTAAAAAACTTTTGTGTTTTAGTAAAGCAAAAACAACTTAAAAAACAAAAGGGATTTTATCTTAGTTCGGTGTTGCCTGACTTGAACACATCCTTAGGGAACAAGATTGCTTTTTTTTTTAATAAACTTTGAAATCCTTCCCTAAGTGTCTAGTTCTGAGCCATCTATGCAAAAATATGCAAAAGGCCCCCACCTAATGCTTCCTGTTAAGGTTCCAATGACAGTGACAACACAGTGCAGGTTCCCGCAGCTTAAAATATTCCAGCCGCCATCCCTCTGAGGGTAGAGAAGAGAAAGGCCAGCCTGGGGCAAGAGAACTTGGAGAGTTTCCAGAACCCCCAGCTCCCCTCCCCTCCCACCCCCAGGGTCTCCTTCCTGCTGATGCCAACCATCACTCATTTGCATCATGCCAGGCCCCTGACCAGGAGGGTGTACTCGCAGCGTTATGAATTCCCCCAGTGAGCTAGGGAGGGGCTGGGGAAGGGCCTGCTGTGCCGAGGGCAGCACGGGAAGCGGGCACACTCATTATAGCTCAGTTACCAGGTGATGAGCCGAGGGGCCAGCTGTTTCCAGGGCACCGGTCCATGGCAACCAGGAGAGCAGCACCGCCGCCCTGGTCTCCTGCCCGTCTCCAGGTCTCTGCTTAACCCCACTGTGCTTGCGAGCTACAATGAGCTCGGGCCGAGGAGGCAGCTCTTCTCCAGGCCCAGCTTCCTGAGGCCCAGGTCCTAGCAGCGGAGGGCCCAGGAGGGTGGGGCAGGCCCAAGTAGGATCAGCTCACTACCCACCCACCTTCTATTTGTTCACTTTCTCATAAAATGTTTCTGAGAGGCTGCCATGTGCTAGGCACAGCTTCTGTCCCCATAGAATGTGACAAGAGCTACGAGAGTCCACAGGGGACTAAAGACAAACGGGGACCTGGCCAACCCTGATGTGCAGAATTCGTGTGTGTGTGTGTGTGTGTGTGTGACAAACAAGGTTTTATAGAGCATCTAAGCTGAGCACTTGACCAAGTTACTTCACTTCTCTGAGTCTCAGTCCTCTTAGGTAAAGCAGGGAACACAGCAAATCCCACCCTTGAAGAGGTGTGGCGCAGACGATCTAAGACCACGCACAGTCAGCGGTGCCTGGCACAGGGTCTGGCGCGGGGCGAGTGTTAGGTGGCAGCTCTTCCTGTTAGCAGTGGGGACACGGATGTTCCACAGCATCTCAGCCACCGAAAGAACCTGCCGTGACCACAGGCCTTGTGAACTGCCAGGGACACTGGCAGGGAACGTCAGCTGATTCAGCTGTGGCCATCTCTAATTGAGGAAACGTTGACACACATCTTGAAAGAAATTCTGACTTCTGAAGATGCCATGAGCGCTCAGTAGGCGCTGGGGTTAAAACAGGGGGCCCTGGCCTGGCCACCACCCTGAGGCCTATGGAGAGGGGGCATCAGGTCTGAGCGCTAGAGGGAAGGGCCTGAGTCTCCCTGCAGGATCTCACACCGCTCCCTCATCCATGGTTCTCATCCAGAGATGTGCATGAAAGTCCCCTGGGAAAACGAGGCTCCGTCTGAGGGAACAATTCAGGAGGTCCAGCCTGAGGCCTGAGAAGACTGATTTTCAAAAGCACCACTAGCTCCCCTTCGGGCACTCCTTGTGCAGATGGGCCCTACTTGGGGAGAACCAGCCTCCCCTTTTCCTGCCCTTCTCAGTTCCACTTCCACCTTCCTCAGGAGCCTGGATGGGCCAGACAGCAGGCATCCCCAGCTCAGCCCACTTAGACCAGTTCCTGTGCTGGGTCTGGATCCTTACTTGCTCATCAGTGGAAGGAATTCAGACAGAGATAAATACTAAGAACACTGCTGGCACACAAAACTGCCTTTCCCAGAACGGAATGCCTCCCGGCCAACTACGATTCTTGCGGGTCCCCCTTTTCCCGAGGCCGCCTGAGGTGGGGGACCGAAAGCAGAAAGTGCAGAAATATGGAAGAATGACCAGGGAGCAGACAGGCCCTCTCACCACGCACTGTTCTGGGTCTGTTATGCTGCCGGTCCCCTCTCCTCTCTGCTGTGGGTTCTTTTCAGAAGACCAAAGTCCTCCCAGGACCCCTAGTGGTGATCGCCGGTGCCTCTGCTGAGCCATGGGGCCTGGGGCTGGCTGTCCCTGGGGACTGTGGCTAGAACGCAGGCTCTCTGCTGCGGGTCAGCTGCAGGGAGAGCAGAGGGGACAAGCGACCCACGGTTTTGGTGAGACCCCGGGAGGGCTGCAGCAGGAGCATGTCCGTGCCTCTCTCATTCAGGATGTCCCTGCTGGGGCCCCGCTCGTTTCCCAACCCGGGTGGGCCTTTGGCAAGAGGGACCGAGCTCTGGGCCCAACATCTATCCCGCGGCTCTCCGGGCTGGCGTCTGACCCGATCACACCATCTGACTGTAAAGAAATCTTTGGAATTGAGGGGTTGTTTTGGTTTGTTTTGGAGAGTGGATGGAATGAAAATTAGAGTGAAATACAAACTGAGGCAAGGATATGAGAAGGAAAAACAAGTCCTGTCCTTACGTTACAGAAGACTGTCCCCTTTTGGGCAGGCCGCATCGGTACTCTGGGGAGTGGACTCAGGACCACACAAAGCTGGGCGGCACTAACGATCCCGTCCAACTGAATTTTAGTAAAGAGAACAGGTGAAGACACCGTGGACTTGCTGAAGAGGTCCGCTCTCCTGCCCGTCACATGTCCCAGCTGCTGGCCCCACGTCTTCTGGACGGGGCCCTGGATGAGAGCTGGGGTCCTGGGCCAGTGAGCGGCCCAGGGCAGCTGCCGGAGCAGGTCAGAGTCACCTGCTCAGAGAGAAGGTGCACCCAGAACCGCAGCTCAGCCAGGGACGAAACACCCACACTATGGGAGGGGCTGGCATGCTCAAAGCAGTGCCCCCCGCCCGCCGGACCCCCACTCTGCCGTGAGGTCAGGCCTTGTTTAGAGCTTTAGACGCTCTGCAATCAGACAGAGCTGACTTCCAATTCTGGCTCCTGGTGCTGTGACCTTGGGCAAGGTATCTCCTCATGCCTCAGTCTCCTTTTATGTCAAAATGGTGAAAATGAAAAGCATTCTAGGACTACTGGCAGGCTCCTAAGACAACAGACGCAATGCACTTTGAACTACCCCATAACTTTGGGTTTTGCCCTCTCTTCCCAGTCCCCCGCCACGGACACGTGGAACCTGACACACAGCACCCACTGTGGTGTCTGAAGGAAGCCAGCAGTGGGTGCGTTAGACTGGCTGCCATCGGCATTGAGCTGCCCTCCGACGAAGGGGCCTCTAATGAAGTGGGAGCCCTCATTTTTGGGGCAGAAACCGAGTGATGGCCCATTTCCAACAAGCCCTCCCCTCCCTCCAGGACAGGAGAGCGTGACCCCAGTCACCTTGGAACGTGAGTCAGAAGAGAAAGCCATGGGAACTCAGAGCCTTCCCCACCACTCCTTACAGCAAACTCTCAGGTTTGGGGCCTCCCCCATGTATGACCCCATGCCAAAGTCCCTGCTGTCACTAACTCAATCCCCTTAGAGCAGAGAGGCCAGCCCCTGGACCCAGATGACTGACCCAGCAGACCAAAGTGACAAGGCTTCCTTGGGAAAGGAAAAGTCAAGGGAGCACTTACGCGGACTGGGTGGGAGGAAGGGTGAAGGAAAGGGACATGATGGGACAACAGAGCTATTGCGCCGCGAGACAGAGGAAGCCAAAGGCAGCCTCACCCCAATCTGCTCTGGGGCACTGGGCTCGGGCTGCCAGTCATGAGTGGCAGCGCTAACAGTGTTGTCAGAGCACAACCTGTCTCTTACACAGGTCTTGACCTACTTCTCTTTTGGGCAATCTGCTTGGCCCTGGTGAGCTCCCCTTTGAGAGGTCTGAGAACTTTTCAGTTCTTTTGCTCCATTTCTCCTGGAAGCTGGATCATAAAAACAAATGAAACCCTTCCCCCTTCCCCCCACAACGCTAGCCATCCCTCACATACAACCGTGTCGGTTCCCCACGAGCCCTCTGCTGGTAAGGGAACCAGTGCCCTGAGACAGAGGGTTGACAGGCTGAGCTTTGCACCAGAGAGCTGATGGTCCTTGTTCCCTCGAGACTGAGCAAAGGCTGGAGTGGCCCTTGAGCTCCTGCCCCATGGGTCTGGGCCCTTCTGAGATGTACCATGGAGCTGAGGACAGGGAAGGCACCAGCCCCGCCCTGGACTGGGTCCATCACTCCTCCTGTGGCATACTTTAAGTACTTTTGTTAGGTGCCACGAAATCACTCCGTAGACTTACCCCTACTATCCCAGCCTCCCAAGTCACGGCTGCACGTCACACTAGGTGTGACAGCTGTGCCACACTTTCCATGAAGTTGACAGGTTCCTGGGCTGGCAACTCCAGCACTGCCATGAACAATGCCGTCACAATCCTGCCTTCCACATTTTCTAGAAAGGTGGTTATCATTCTTCTTTTATGCTTCTAAATTAGTCACATAAGCTATAAACTCCCACCAGCAACATCTCTTGATGGTTCCTCTGAAACTAGGGGAGAGGAAGGGGGGCTTCTCCAGGTTGCGCGCCTCTGCTCTGCGTGGTAAGGGCAGCCCGGCTCCCAGACGGTGAGCAGGGTCCAGGGAGGCTGCTTCCTGGGAGCAGGGTCCAGGGAGTCCGTCAGGGCATGCCCTTCAGGATCGCAACGGAATCCCGAGGTTTTGCTTCTGAGTGACAGTCTGTGGCAACGAGAGGCCCTGATGCAGGTCCTCTGCCAATAGTGCCATCTCTCCTCCCTTCCCTGGACCCCGGGCAGCCAGCTGGGAGCCTGTCCACTGAAATGCTGCAAACGCAGCCCGCCCACACTGGGGCCTCGCTCCCTGCCCGAGCAGCTCCAGCTCAGGGGTGCTTAGGGAGGAGGTTGGGAAGCGGAGAGTACAGAGAGGGGTGCCAGTTCTGCAGCCCACTGTCTTCCCCTTTGTTTTTCCTAAGACCTGGAGATGGACGATGAGCCACCCTGGCTACCTGCACGGTTCTAAAAACAGGAAGGGACACAGGATAGAGACCAGCTTCTGTTCTGGCTGTTGCTGCTGAAGCTGATGCAGGAAGAATCTGGGGTAACACAGAGCCCATCTTCCTGAATTCAGTGTGTCTCTGCCATCGGACCCTTTTGCAGAATTATTACCGGCCTCAGAGGAGCCAGTGTTTACCACTTGTTTATACGTGTTGGGTCCTGTGCCGAGCATTTCACATTCATGATCTCATTTGATTCTCATGAGAAACCTGGGAGGGTGGTTCTCCTATTACTCCTGGTTTTGGATAAGGAAACTGGATTCAGAATGGCTAGGTCACTTGCTCAATGCCAACCGTTAAGTGGCAGAGCCAGGACTGGACTCTGGGACTGCCTGACCTCAAAGGCCAGGCTCTTCACCACCAGGCAGCACTGCCGTCTGGGGAGAAAAGTTGCTGGAAAGGGATGCCACTCAAAATTGCAGCAAAAATATAAAACACCAAAAGTAAACTTCATAATAAGTAAATAAGACTTTAAATAAAGAGCCTAAATTTACAAGATGACTTACGTAAATAGGATGAGCCCTGCTCCTGAGTAGGGGACTTTAACACAATAAAAAAAAAAAAGGCCAATTTCCCCCTAAAGAACCTGTAAGGCAGACAGGTAGCGACAACATGGGCCAGGATCTGGGTGGGAGCTTCACACTGGCCCTTTAAACAATGGTCTACGAGGCAAGTGTGGACATTGTAAGCCCCATTTCACAGGTCGCGGAGGTCAGACTCCTTGCCCAAGGTCTCTGGCGAGAAGGGGTGAGAGCTAGGATCCAAGCTCAGGTCTGGAGACCAAGTGTCTGGGACGCTGCATTCAGTCAGGTGGGACCCAGACGTCTTTCTAGGTCTCTTCGATGACTGAGGTTTTTTTTTTTTTTTTTAAGTTTTACATTTTGACTTGTTTTAAATAGTCTTTATTTATTAGAGCAGTTTTAGGTGCACGGCAATACTCAGCAGGAGGCAGAGTCTTCCCAGGTACCCTTACCCCTGCGCACGTGCAGCCTCCATCAACATCCCCCACCAGAGCAGCTGATCGGTTAAAAATCAGAGACCACACTGACACATCAATATCACCCAAGGTCCATGGTTTACATCAGGAGTCACTCCTGGTGCTGTACAGTCCGAGTATGGACCAATGTATAATGACATGTACTCACCATTACACCCTGAGAATTTTAAATGTAGGGTGGGAGGCAGTTGTGCTTGGGAGTGGGGTAGGGGTGAGGAGACCCCGAGGCCCCTTATGGGCCAGCCACACCATCAGGACTTGGACAGGACTCGTCCTCTGGGGTTCAGGGGCAGAGCTTACCCAGGCAGCTGCAGGCTGGGGAGGCAGCCAACAACTGGCTTCTTCCCGCCAGGAGAAGAAGCAGTGCCTCCGTGCCGCCAGGGTCCGGCAGGAACCTCTGAGCATGCGCCCCGCATTTCACACTGTCGAATCAAAGGCGCATTTCTACTTAAAAAGAAGTATCTGGGTCTTTAGCTAATGGGAGGTTTTCTTCTCTGGTGCCAAGAATATCAATTTGACACCTGCAAATTCTTTCTGACAAAAGGGGTTTTCAGATAAAGTCTCTAAGGAGCAGACAATCCTGAGCAAACAGCCACTTATCCTGAATAACGGAAAAGCAGAGACAACTGAGGATGCCCAAAGTGTGTGGGCTGCTGAACTGTCACCTAGGGTAGAACTGGAGAACAATGGCAGACAAGACAGACCTCCCTGGGAGGCCAGATGCCAACAGGACTGCAAAACGTGGTGGAAAGGTAGCGCTAGGTCTCTGAACCCTACCCCTTCCTGAGTCTAGCTCTCGCATCAACACCAGCATACGCTCTGTCCCCTGAGGTCAGTGGCTGTCACCAAGGGAGGGGAGAGGAGCATGTGGGTTTATAACCACCATTCTGGGAGAGAAAATCATTTACAACACAATGATAAATCAAATGTCCTTAGTATACAAAGTGCTTCTAGAAATCAATAAGTGGACGAATGGCCTGGGGACTGGAGGAGAGCTCTCTTTAGAATACACACCCCTTTCCGCACCAAACAGTACTCTTCTCAAGAACTTGTAGGACGAGAGAGGAAGGCCAGAGATGGGGATGATGACACAATTAAACACGAGCCCCCCACCTCCCCAGCTGGTTCTGATGGGGGCAGCCAGGGCTGCATGTGGTGAACACAGCATGTGGTAATTAAAAGGATGGACTCTGGAGTCAAAAAGATCTGGTTCTGAGTTTGCGCCATCGCTTCCTAGCTGTGTGCAAATTCCTCAACCTCTGTAGGCCTTAGTTTTTGGAACTGCTAAAAGAACATAGCAATAATCCTTCTCTACAGAATTACTGAGGCATCTCTAGATTCTACAAGGGAAGGGTCTAGTACAGTTCCTAGCACAGGACGACTCCATGCAAGCAAGCTGATATCAAGACTCACGCGGGACATGGGATAACCTGTGCCGTGAGGCCCCTAGGCTGGGTGTAAGGACCTTCGCAAGGTTGCTGTACCCATACGCAAAGGAGGCTCCATGAAGCCTTCAATAGGAAGGGAACTCCTGCCCACCCCCCCGCCCCCCGCCGCAAGTCCGGCTGTGGTCCGATTTGATTAGATGGGCTTCAGGGTCTTGAACACCCTGAAGAGGGCTCCAACTTGTTATCGGGGCTGTCTCTGGAAATACTGGGAAAACCCTGCTGAGAGAGGGATTTGTCTTGTTCACGGCAATATGTCCATCGCCAAGCACACAGTAGACCCTCAAGGTCACCAAAGGGATCGGGCAGGGGACACTTAGCAATGCAACTCTGGTGAAGAAGCAGGATGTGGCACAATCGGGACTCACCACTGATTACTGAGGTCCCCGAATCCCTCCCCTAGAGAGACTGGCAAGCAGGGACTCTTCGCTCCTGTTACGGCAACAGCTCCCTCCCCCACAACTGTCCCCTAGAGCAGCTGCAATCCCCTCCCCACTGGGGACCCACAAGACGTGCCGCAAAGCCCTGACAACATTTGGTGCTTCAGCAAATGGATTCCACAGCCGCGACCCGAACAGAGCTGTTTAATGGGCTGCATCTCCTCCCGTTCCCTTTAAATGCACACGCACACAAAACCAGTCGCAAGCAGAGAGCTGGATGGGATTAAACAACTCAATTTAAAGGACTGAAAACTCAGCTGCTTTCAGTGAAGTCCTAGGGAAAGAACCAATCAGCAAAGTTCTTCTCTTCCTTTTTGTATTGAAATGAGGGCTGTGACTGTGCAGTGAGTCACTCTCAACTCAGGCAGAACTGGGCCAAGTCCACCTGGGCCTTGCATGTAAGTGGGTGGTGGGGGAAAGAGACGGTGTGTGTACACATGTGCGGGTGTGCTTGCATGTATGTATGTGTGTGTGTGTGTGTGTGTGTGTGTGTGCGTGCGCGCGCGCACGTGTGGTGGGCAGACAGGAGGGGTCAAGGGCAGATTCCCAAACCATCTGTTTTGTAGTTTCCTGGAAATGCAGAGTACCTTAGAAAACCTAGAGGCAGACACCCGCCTGCCCGCATCTCTTTTCAGCTCAGGTTCAGGCTGCAGGATGGCCACCCTGGGCCGCGCACGAGCCTGGGACCGGCTCTGGGAGGACTGAGGTGCTACTCTCCACAGGAAGTTGTGGGCCACGTCCCTCTTTTTCCCAAACCTCCAGCCCTTGTCCACTCCCATGTTCCCACTGGGTAGTATGAGAGGTCTGAAGATTCATGGACCCACTGACTCATGGAGGACACAGCTCTGCCCAGAGCCCACAGCTGCCCAGAGACCAGAAGAGGGAAGGAGAGAGGTGAGTCAAGGCACGGCAGCCAGCATGCGACATGCAGCTTGGAGCTGGCATGGGTAGGGGAATGGGATGCCACCCTAAAGAATGGCAATGCCTGGATACAAATCCTGCCCCTGAAGAAAAACTCCCCAGAACGGAGCTCTGCTGAGAATGGCATGGGGCACTGTGTGCCGCTAGAGGCACTGAACCAAGGGGCCAGCTCGCCCAGCTTTTCTGGGCCAGCCTCTCCCCTTTGCACCAGTAGCTCTTGGTGAGACAACAAAGCAAAGTTTAAGGGTCCAATTTCAAACTAGAGGTAAAAATGGAGTCCAGCTGAAAGGAATAACACAACAAGCAGTGAGCGCTCGGCATGTGCCGGGTGTGGCACCGAGCATCTTCTGTGGAGCATTTCACTCACGACCCCATGTGCCGTTTCTACCCCCACTGAATGTGGAAGGGAACTGAGTCACAAAGCAACTTGGTCAAGTTCAGGCAACGAAGCAGGGGCAGACCTTGCACTTGGCGGGGGACCCACAGACGTGTTCCCTACTGCCACTCTCTGCCTTCTGGGGACCAGCGAGTCCCCGCACAGACTGGTTTCCCCGCAGATGCCCTGACCCAGGGCCCGCTTCAGACGGGCTGACAGAAGTCGTCATTCCCAAAGCGAGAGCAGTAAACTCTGCTTTTCCTCTAGAGGGTGCACCTTACCAGGTATGAGGAATAGGGCAATTTTTGGGTGTTGATTTAAGAGAATAACAAAAACCAAGCACCTCTCAGCTACGAGATCCCACCTGTCATCGAAAAAGGGAGGCTGGGCAGGCACGGCACAGGGAGGGGGTACTGGGGACCTACCTCATCGGATTCATCTGATAACGTCTGCAGGAGGATGGGGAAGAGGCTGTCTGTGTGCCGGAACATCTGGAGAGCAGAGAGGCAGGGAGCCCGTGAACACTCCCCAGCTCCAGGCCCGGGCTCCCCTCGGACAGGGCCCTCCACATTGACCACCTCCCCTCGCCCGAGATGCTAAGGGTTCCTCCAGCACTTGTCACTCCTCTGCTTGTCAGGATCTCTCCAGAACAGCAATGATCAAAACCTAACCAAGCATGGAAGGCCCTTGAAACCCAAGGGGGATCCCGGAAAAGCCCTTGGCTTGGAGGGGCCTAGTGCCAGCATGCCTGGGGGCTCACCTTCCGGGGAGTTTTGATGTACAGGTGGTAGAGCCATTTCAGGACCGCGATCCTCGTCATCATTCCGATGGCCATGTCACTGAGGTGGCAGTTCAGGACCTGTACAATCCCATCGAGGTGGAGAGTGACCGGGGCCCTTTCAGTGCTGTGGGTGAGACCAGGGAGGAACTGAGTTGAATCCCCCTGTGGCCCTCCCCATAGGACCAAGCACCCCCTGGCCCTGCACACTCAGACCTGTGCACCATGCCCTGCTCTCCCAGGAATAGTCAGGGCCAGGCAGATGGCACAGCCTTGGGCTCAGAGGGTTTCTCTCCCGCTGCATCCTTCCTCCTTTCCAAGGCTGGAGCAGCGACAATCACGCTGGGGGGCTTGGGCCAGGCTGCTGGGTGCACGCCCACTTCCCCTCTCCTTTTTCCAGCACTATCCTGGCTTTTATAAGAGAAAACCACTACAATGTCACTGAGCTGGGCCCCAGCAGACCCTCTGTGGTAACACAAAACCACCACGTCCAGGAAGTTCGGGGGAAGGCCCTGATGACAGCCCTTAAATGCAACAGGCCTTCACCAGGCACTCGAAGATCATTTCTCAAGTGAGGACAGGGATCGTGGCTTTTTATCTGTCATACTCCAGGGCACTTGGTACAGTATTTGGCCCAGCTGAGAAGCCTTGAGAGTCAGCTCTGAAGCTTTAACGTTCTCGTTAGAGATGGGTAAGAGTCAGCCTCTGCCTCTGAGAAATGGAGCTCTCTGAATGCGCTTTGTGCCAGTGGGGCGCAGGCTCCCGGCTTTCCTGGTCGAAACCCTGCTGGTCTCCAGGCGGAGAAGTCCCGCTGAGCAGTGCCGAGGCTGGGTGCTGCTGGGACACTGACATCAGCCCTCTGCCCAAAGCACGGAGCCCAGGCAGAGGCTGGAGTTTTGGGGGATGGGGACAGTATGGGCAGAGAACCTATGGACGCCACGGAGGGATGGCCTTCCTACCGACGCGTTGCACTGTGTTCGCCCACGGGTGCCGCAATGGGCAAATGCAGACCAGGGCTGCGTTTCCCGAGGACCAGGCCAGGAACTTCAGTTGCCACATGTACAAAACAGTCTTTCGTGGTATTTTCAGGCTGTTCAATTATTCATTTGCATCAGGAACTCAATGCCTGTGCTTTCCTATTTGCCTGCCACCTCTCTGAAGCTCATTTGATGTGAATTCCTAAAGGGCACGATTCTGAGCTCTGTTAAGTGCTAAAGGGAACTGCTACTTAATATGGCTTGATGATTCCCCAGGGTGCCCGTCTCGGGGGCGACAGGGGGCCCTCCTATGCTCTGGCAGTCAAAAGGGCAAAATGCTGGGCCGTGCTGCGGCCTAGCGGGCCTGAGCGTCTGGACAGGGCTGCCACTGAGATTTCCTTGGAAGCCACGGGGCTGGCAGCTCCGGGGGTCTTCTGAGGGTATCCAGCGTCTAGGTTCCTAGGAAGCTCGGACAGACGGGGACGACCGCACCACTAAGTCCAGGGTGGTAACGCGGCCACCCATCACCCTCAATCAACCTCTCTATCCTTCGCTGTCCAAGATAAATACTATGCGAGCCACATATAGAATTTTGTTTCCTGGTTTTATAGTAAAAAGTAAAAAGAAATGAGAAATCAGTTTAATAATTATATAATTAATATCTTTAAATTAACCCAGTATGCTACAAATATTATCATTTCAACGTAAATCAATATGAATATCACTAATAAGATACTTTATATATTTTTTGTGCCAACAGCACAGCTCCGTTCAGACTAGCCGCACTGCACGCCCTCGGCAGCCACATGTGACAGTGGCTGTGGCCGGGGACGGCACACCTCCACAGTGGCAGGCTGGGAACCCATCCCAGGGCTTCCTGAACATCTTTTTGTCTCTGATGACTTTCTAGCCACTCCTTCTCCCTGCCAGTATCTACTTACTGTCTCATCTCCAAGTCTCTCTTTCCCCCATTCTGCTGGCCTCCTCCCGGGCTCCCTCACAGCTCTTCTCCTTGGGCCTGGGGATCCCGGGGCGGGGGAAGCTCGAGGCGCTATACGCAGCCTGAGGCCTCACCAAAGCCGGAGCTCGGGAGGCAGCGGGGAATGAACTCACCCCACCTGCTCTTCCCTAACGCCCTGAGCCCAAGGTCAGGCCTCAGCAGTCCCCTTCTCTCCTCAGCAGGAGCTGCAGGGCACTGCAGCTGCCGCAGGAGTACCCTGTGCTGGAAGTCACTGCCACACCCTGGGAGGAAGGCCTTGTTTTTCCTTTCCAGCAGACTCGGGCTGCAGCCGTCTAGCAGCAGCCTGTCCCGAGCTGCTGGTGGGAGGAAGGTGTGTCAAGCCCAGTGACCCCCTTCCCCACACAGTTCACGTCCAGTGGTGTGTGTGAACCCTGGAGGCGGGGGAAGGGGGGACGCGTGGCTCTGATAACAATGACGATGGTACTGAAAAACAGTCCCTCCCATTTCCTGGATAACTACTCTGTGTCAGGCACCAGGCTGAGCTCTGCACCGCAGAGCCTCGCTCTCGTCCCTCAGAGGCAATGTCAGTCCCACTCGGACACGGGCAATTCGGGCACAGAGACGTTAACCTGTCCAAGGTCACACAGCCAGGAAGTGCTGTAGCAACTTGAATTTAAACAGTCTGAGTTAAAAGTGGCCGCAACAACCACACGGCACTGCTTCCTAAAGGGCCAGGCTCAGGGGAGTCCATGGTGGCATCATGTCCAACGGCCCCCTGGCAGGGGTGGCAGGAAGGCCTTCCCTGTGTGGCCCGGCCACTCTCTGGCCAGGTCAGACCTGGCTGCTCTGTGTGGTGGAGAAAGGGGCTGTCACACACACCTTCCAATGTGTTTTGTCAGGAGGGCAGACGGAGTCTCCACCAGGGAGAAAGGACACCAGGGAAGCCTGGTGCTGATCTCTGGGGGGCACTCCACATCTAGAGGCCTGAAGATGACGGGCTAGATGGGCCCTTAGCCAGCGGGAATCCTTCATTAACAGTGGTTCCAAGATGCTTCTGGCCAGCTCAGTGTCTCTGAGGGCAGAAAACAAGGGCCAGCCCACAGTGGCATCTTCTTCAGGTGGCACTGTGTTAGGGCCAAGTAACGAAGGAAGGATTTCATGGGGTGAACTGGCAGCATTTTGTGTTCTTAGAGTGTCCAACTTCCCCACAGCAAATCATGCACACATGGCACCTTCGGACTGTTGGTGGGGTAGATGTGAGCTTCAACCAGCTACAATTACGCAGCTGAAAGGACTTCACAGTGTGTGTAACCTAATTCCTCAACATGCAGAGGAGGAAACTGAGGCTGAGAGACAGTATGGAGCATCCACGGCTGTGAGGCCAAGCATTGAGAACTCACTTCTCAGCTGAGACACTCTCCCTGGGTCTTTCAACTGGCTAGAGATAAAGGTCAAGGGAAGCAGATGTGCCCTGGGCACCAGGGAGACCGATCTCAGTGCCGAGAAAGGGAGGACTGATGATCCCACCTGCTCTGAGGAGGCAGCTCGTGGCTGCTACCCTGGGTGGAGCAGGCTGCTGTGTGCGGGGTGCCACGCATGCTCAGTGGGGAGCCGGGACTCTGGGAACCCAGGCCCACCCTGGAGGGCACACTGCATGGCGCGCCCAGCTCCTGAGCTGCTGGTCTGAAGCCTGAGATGGGGTACCCTCCGCCCTGGCTCATCTGACTTGGGGAGAAGAGGAGGAGCTCACTCACACTTTAAAATGCATTTCTGCATTGGTTCCAAAAAGTCTAGACTAGTCACTCTTGGGGCTTCTGAGTTATTTCAAGGTGTCTGCAGAACCCCATTTTCACTGAGTATTTTCTCATAAAGTATCTCACAGTGGACGTTATACATATACGTAGTACAATTTCCAAACGCATGGTGCTACTGCGGCTATTAAAATACCGATATATTGAGTAATGCTTCTGATACTACGATAATGATAAATTCCAGTGGTTCTCTCTGGGAGGCAATACCTTATTCTGTAATGTCTACCTCTTTATAGCACTCGTATGTCACACCTCTAACCAAATCAGAAGGAAGGTAAATCTAAAAAAAAGTCTCTGACTTCAAATTTAAGATTGTTCTAACATTTTTTTTTTTTCAATCAGCAGATGCTAAAAGTTGGGAAGCACTGGTTTCTAGATCTTTCTGCTTGTCTTATGTACACAGGGCAGCCAGCTATATATCAGGAGACCTGTACTGGCTATCACCGATGACACCATGGCCCTCGGCATCAGAGTGGAAGCCTATTCCCATGGCAATGCCTGTCCAGGGCTCCTGTGTCAGCTGAGTTAGGGAGTTAGGGAGGCCAATACACGAAGCTTCTGCAGCTCTCCATCTATGATTAATAAAAGTTAAATCACAGGCTTTGGAGTCAGACAGACCGAGCTTGAATTCCAACCTGGTCACTAATTAGCTGAATGAGTTTGGGCAAGAAGTTAACCTCTCTGGGCCTGTTTCCTCATTTGAAAAATGGGGATAATAACAAGGTTCTTGTAACAGTAATTGTAACTAGAATGTGTAAAGTGCTTTCTGTGGGCCAGGCCCTGTTCTATGCTCTTTACATAGTTCAGTTCATTTAAGCTCCAGACCCCTATGAAGTTGATACTATCATCACACCCAGCTTACAGATAAGGAAGCTAAGGCAAGAGAAGATTAAGCTACTTGCCCAGGGCCACAAAGCCAGGTGTGATGGGGTCAGGACATAGGTCCAGAAAGTGGGATTCTACTAGAGAATGCACGAGGGGTGAGGACAGGGCCTGGTGCATATAAGCAGCACCAGAGAGACAGAGAAACAGAGAGGGAGGGAGAGAGTGGAGGGGTAGAGGAAGGAAGAGGGTGAGAGACAGAGGGAGGGAGAAAGAGGAAAGGGAGGAGAGAAGGGGAGGGAAGGAGAGGAGGGAGGGGAGCGGTGGGGACTATTCCTCCTAACCCTGTCTTACCAGAGAGCATGTGTCCTCCACTCCTCTTGCCACTCCTTCCCAGGGAGTCTCACTTTCAACACCCTGGAGGGTGGAGAAACCCAGACTCCTCCAACTGGAACCCCACCTTGGATGTCACCCCAGGCCTTCAGGAATCTTGTCACCCCCTGCTTATTCGGGTGACTCTCCTCTGTGGCTACTGTTAACCTGGGGCCACCTGGAGCTCCCTCAACATCTGGGAATGAAGAGGGAAGAGAGAGGGAGAAGCAGCTGATGCTCCTGGGTTTAGTCAGTTATTCTCCCTGCGTTGAGGTCCAAGTGAAGAGTTAGAAAGAAAAACCTGGCATGTAAGGATTGGCTCTGAGACCCCTGAACCCCTGAAAGCATATTCTGAATTTAGTTGTGTATTTGCATTTTTCTAGGACGAGGGTCCACGGCTCTCATCAGACTCTTGAAGGGTCAGAGACCACCAAGAGGCTCAGGAGCCTCACCAATGCTGACGCTTTTTTGCCAGGCAGGGACGCTTTTCTGCCATCAGAGGAGCCCCAGTCCGGCTGTTGCCCCAGTCTGGCTTGAACTGAGTGTAACTGGCAACTGTAGGCCGTGCCCTGAGCAAGCAGCACACCTGGAAAATTGCAGGGTGGGCTTTCTTTCTTGGTGACCCTGGAAGATGCCATCTTGCCCAAGCTCAGTCCCCTTCTGGCAGCACCAACTAGAGGAAGCTGGCATCCCACCCACTGTCCTCAGCTGCCACCTCCAGTGGGTAGAGGACCCCAGTCAGTTATGTCCGGATTTCTGCCTCCTCCTAGACCTCCCCCACCTCCCACTGCCACTGCCATGGAGCAGGACAATCCCCCATAGCCTAGATTATGGTGACAAGTCTGCAACAGGCTTTTCCACTGCCAATTCTGTTCTCCTCCCTTCACCATCCTCTCCAGGGCTGCCAGAGGGTCTTCTAAATCACAGGTCTGCTCTGTCACTCCTGCCTGTAACGCTGGCTCCCACTGCCTTCAGAACAAGAGTACATCTCTGAAGGACATACCCGTCTCCCTGCAGCTCCGTCTAGACCTCTCCCTGGGTTTCAGAATCCACTACTCAAACCTGTCCCCATAACTGCTCTTAGGGATGCTCAGAGCCACTTCAAATAGAGCTACTGACCAGCCCACTCACACACCTGTCCCTCTTTCCACCTCAGCTTGGGAAATGATACCAGGACATCCTGACTTGGCTCAAGCCAAAAATCTAGAAATTATTCTTTCCTTCATTTCTCTCCTTTTACTCCATCCTATTCATCAGCAAATCATCAACTGTACCTTTAAAACAGATCTCAAATCTATTCAGCTTCCTCCCTATTTTGCCACCTCTTCAATCTGAACCTCCATCCCTTCTTACCAGTCTGAACCCACCTGAGTCCCTCCTAAATCTGTTTTCTGCACAGTGGCCCCCTGATTTCCTGTCCCTCTTCAGCCCTAAAATGGGGATACTGACCCCGTGGGACTTAAAAGTTAGCAAGATCTAATGATGCGACACTAAGTATCTGGTACAGCAAGGGCCTCGCAAGCACTCACCTGCTGAGTATTCATCACTGTTGGCCACTATTCCAGCCTCGGCTCAGGCACCGTCGCCTGTCCCAACACCTCTGTGTCTCTCATCACAGCAATCACTACTCTTTCCAGTAACTTTCTGGTTACTTCTCTGCCTCTCCATTACAGAACCTCAAGGTCAGGGCCCACGTCTTTATCTTGTGTAGGGCTGACCACAGGCAGGTGGTCTGGAGTGTGTGACAATTGGAAACGCATAAACGTTTACTGGCTTGCTCGAATAATTTGCGAGTGGTCCTAGGAGTAATCCATTCTAATAAGTACTTGCATACTTTGAAAACATGCACAGGGTTTAGAGATAAGAATAAATTTAAAAAATGATATCAAAGGAGGGAAGATCCTAAGGGTCTGGGGAGAAGAGAGCCTCTTGGGGTTGAGTGTGTATTTTCCCTTCACGAGTGACTGGTTCCCCAGGGGTTTCAAAATAAGAAACTCCTTGTCGGAGAGCTGCCATCCACTGCAGCCCCACAGGTGCCGATTCTGCCCAAAGAAAAAGCGATGTGGGGCAAGTTCAGGGCCCAGACAAGGACAGCATGATGACAATTCCCTCCCAGGGGAAATGCCATCAGTTTGCAAAGCATGGAGGGGTCTGGCAAGTAAGGGAATTATTTCGATGCTTGGCCTGCACTGCCCCCCTGTGGACGGCTGCGCTATTACAGCTGACCTGGGCGCCAGGGAGAGAGAGGACAGTTCCAGTTGCTCAAAACAAAGTCCTGGCACTCTCAGCTCAATTCATTACTGCCTGTAACTGGGACTGTCCTCGAACGGCCTTCACCTTGAGAGTATTGTCAGCCCCACGTCATCCTGGACAAGCAAAAGGTGCAGGGCAAAGGTGTCTGTGATTATGTCTCACTGTAGCCATCATGTTACAGACTTTTACAATTTGTATTTACTGACCTCCTGTACCTTCTGATCCCCCCAATCCCATATGCCCCAAAGGCAAGGTGGGCTTGCTCAGGGTCCCTCAGATCCCCTCATACGGCATCCTGTGAACCCAAGCAGCGTTCGCCTCAGGTCTCTGCTGCCGTCTCCCGTACCCAGGAAAGATCTAGGCTGCCAGCTCGCCACAAACACCTCTGGCCGGAACGAACCACTTACCCGGCTGGAGAGAAGACACTAATGCCACTACCGAAGCTGGAGTCACAAGCACCATCAGGGCCTCCTGGGGAGAGTAAGAGGAATAACGCATCATGCTAAAGGCTGGTGCGGTCTTTTGAATGAACAAGATCCCCGTTATAAAACACAACGGACTGGTCCCCCACACCTGGATTCCGGTCCTTGAAAAGGAATGTGGTTTTGGAGCCCCGAGGACCCGATGCCTACACATTCCCCAAAGCGGTTGGGATAGTAAGTTTTTAGGCACCGTGATCTCACGGGGAAGGACACCGGTGCTGAACACATCTGGGAAATCTCAGAAGGGACTGTGGAGCCAAGGGCAATGGATGTGAAAAATGACTTCTGGGATATTCAACATCATTAGCCATCAGGGAAATCGAAATCAAATCTGCAATGAGACACCATTTCGCACCCACTAGGATAGCTAAAATAAAAAAGACATAATAACAAGAGATGGTGAGGATGAGGAGAAACTAGGAGCCTTAGACACTGCTGGTGAGAATGTAAAATGGTGCACTTGCTTTTGAAAACAGTCTGGCAGTTTCTGAAAAGGCTAAATAGAGTTACCAGATGATCTAGCAATTCCACTTCCAGGCGTATACCCAAGAGAAAGGAAAACTTATGTCTGCACCGAAACTTGTACAGCATGTTCACAGTGGCATTATTTACAATACCAAAAAGCGTACACATCCAAATTCTATCAGCCGATGAATGGATAAACAAATGTTACAGCCATACAGTGCACTGTTATTTGACCATAAAAAGGAATGACGTACTGACACATGCTACAACAGGGATGAACCTGGCATTCATTGAGCTAAAGGAAAGAAACCAGTTGCAAAGGATTTCATATTGTAGGATTCCATTTATATGAAATGTCCAAAATGGCAGATCTATAGAGATATAAAGAAGGTGAGAGGTTGCTGGGGGCTAGAAGAGATGGCTATTTTCTTAAGGTAAAAAAATAAAAAATAAAAAAAAGTAACACTTTTCATTTTGGAAATTTAGATTTACAGAAAAGTTGCAAAAACAATAAACTTCTCTGTATATCCTTTGTTCATCTGCCCTAATGTTAACATCACATAGACCCACCGTTCAATTCTCAAGCCAGAGAAGCAGCACTAGTATAACTATTAACCAAACCACAAACTTAATTTGAATTTGATCATTTTCCACACGTCCTTTGTTTTAGGATTGACATTGGGACTTCACATTACATCTAGTTGTCCTGTCTGTGACAGTTCCTCATCCTTCTGTATCTTTCCTGAACTTTATACTTTTTAAGCCCTGGTCAGTCGCTGTTTAGAATGTCTCGATTTGGGTTTGTCACATGTTTTCTTATGATTAGGTTGAGGTTATGCATTTTTGGAAGAATACCACCACCAAAGTGATGCGCCTTCACAGTGAATAGTATCAAGGGAACACGATGCCTCTTTGTATCATTATTGGTGATGTCGGCCTCATCACCTGATTATGGTAGTGTCTGCTGGGTTTCTTCCCTATGAAGCAACTATTTTTCTTTTTGTAGTTAATAAATATCTTGGGGAAGATACTTGAGATTAGACAAATATCCAGTTTTTTCCTCAAACGTGCCCTCACTAATTTTAGCACCCATCAGTGGGTCCTGCCTACAACAAGCACTAATTACTGTGGTGTTTGCCTAATGGTAATTTTCTATTTTCTTTTTTCCTTCTATATTTACTAACTGGATTCTTCTATAAAGAAGAGCTGTCCCTTCCCCACCATTTATCGAGTTATCCACCCAACCATTCATTTATATCATTATGGATCCACAGATATTTATTTATTCTGTGGGTTACAAATTAAAACTATTATTATTTATATAGTTGCTCAAATGGCAAGAGCCTTGGCCTCTTAAAAAAGTTTAAAATTATATAAGTAAAACATTTTCTTATTCTAAAGACTCTAAAAACCAAACCAAATCAAACCCCCCTTTCTCCTTAACCCTTGATCTCACGTCACTCTATGTGCTGGTAACTACCAGCTAGGTCAGTACCCTCTTGTCTTTTGCTAATTCTACTTTTTTGTTTTGTAAACATAAATGGAATCAGAGAATATCTTTGGTTCCTTGCTTTTCTTCCCTTTGTACTATGTCTTAGGGCACTGCTATTCCAAGTGTGATCATGGAGCTTCCCCACCAACATGCTAGCAAGGGGACCTTTATTTCCACGTTGAGCTGCTGCCTGTCACCTTGAGCCCCAGAGGCCCTCTGGGGGATGGGCACAGCTTGGTGGGGGCAGGAAGAGCTGTGGGTGCCAGGTGGGTCTGCTGAGCAGCCCCATGTCTGCTGGAACAGGCCTGGGGAAAGGGAAGGAAGACATGTGGGGGAGCCGAGGCAGGCCAGTCTGGACCAGCAGCTAGGGGTCCAAGCCCCTGGTGGGCTCCCGCCCTCTAGTTTTTCAGAAACACACACATTCATAGATGAAATAAGGTGATGTCGAAAATTAGCTTCAAATTAATTTCAACTGTTTTCTAATTTCACTTACATCTCCCCCATGCTTCCTTGTTCCTCTCCAGGATCCCATGTACATGGGGCTGCTGAGAGGAGGGATCAGGCATCTGATACTTTAATAGATATTGTCAAGTTGCCCTGCAGGGAGGCTCTACCAATGTACACTGAAGAATGGAAGTGTAGTCATCTCCTTAGAGTCTCCAAAGGGATATTAGTAATCTTTTACATGTTTGCCAAGTTGATGAATAAAAATCTACATTGTTTTCCTTTGCAATTCTCAGATTCGCAGTCAAGCTGAGCATGACTGGTTGCTCTTTTGCATGAATTTCCACTTTAGAGCACCGCATTCTACACAGTGCTACGAGCAGAGATTCTGGGGCCCCTGGGCCCAGGTTTGAGCCCTGACTCCCCTACTTACTAGCTGTGTGATCCCTGGGCAGGTTACCTGACCTCACCTCTATTTCCTCCCCACTATGGAGGGTCATGACAGTGCCGACACACCATAGGCTTGTTATGGCAATAAATGAGCTACCATTTGTTAGGTGTTTAAAACAAAGAACCTTACCTACAACTACGTTTATTTCCTAAGGAAAAATTCTTTTGAGACATGCTGCTAAACATATTGACCAGAGAATGTATTTAACTTGTTTACTCTTTGCCTTCCCCCAGTAGGAACGTCTCTGTTTTTCCCCAAAATCTCTACTCCCTTTATAATCAGAATTAATGATATGAGGGGGGCAAAGGGAGAGTGGAAGCTAAAAAGAAAGAAAAGCTCCCGTTCAAATAACCTGCACGAAGCCTGGCCTAGTGGCCTTAGCCTCTGTGACCACACCCAGTGTCACATGATTACTCATCCGTAGATACCTGTCTGAGCTGCTCGCAGGAAGGTCTTGGGTCTGATTTATCTGCACTTGCGGTATCCACAGAAGCTGCTGATATTCCCGGTCCCACTGAAGCTTTGCAAATTGATGGAGTCTACTACATGTTCACTGACAGGTCACTGGCCCTCCACTGGAGACCCTACTTGTAGCTCTGCTCCCCACCTGCCACATGAACTTCCATCCCTGACCCTCTCTGATTCCTGGACAGTGCTGGTGAGAAAAACAAGGGAGCAAAAGCCCTGCCCCTGAGAACCTTGCTAAACAGATGAATATATTATAAACATGTATTAAAACAACTTGACACTAAAGCACCTGTAATTGAGGCTGGCCTATGCCATGTACTAAGAGCTTTACATCACAAATCTTGTTTGAAACTCACAACCACACTAAGAGTTAGGTATTATTATTGTTGCCCTATTTAACAAATACGGAACCTGAGGCTTAGAAAGGCCATGTGGCTTGTCCAAGAGCAACGGATATGAAGTTAGGGCCAGGACTCATAGGCAGGTGGTTCTGACCCCAGGATCTAGGCCACGACACCTGGGACAATCAGGGAATGTCACAGAGAGGAACAGGAAGGACAAATGGAGTGCTGCAGGAACTCAGAGTCAGAGAAAGGACACTGCGCTGTGGATCCCCACAAGTAGCAGGGCTGAGTGAGGGTCAGAATAAGTGGAGAGCTGGGAGCAGCATGGCACAAATGCATGTCGGCCTTGCCCGGAGCCCCGGTCAAGGGGGAAGCGCCCGTGTGTGTGAGCGTGTGCTCATGCAAAGAGGGCATGGCTGACCAGCCTCCTCGCAGGTCTGGCCCACAGGTGTGGGTTAAGGACATCTGTGTTGTGGGGTGCAGCAACACAGATGGGGTCGTGGAGGGAGACGCTAGGTGAGGAGAGTAGGCAGGAGGCGCCTGTCTTCTCCACGTGGAGCTGGCTGGAAGCGTGGAACAGAGTAATAATAAGAGTAAGCAGGAGAGGCTGGGACGAACCTGTCGACTGACTAGCTAAATCATCACTCTCTTGGCACCTTTTCCTGGTACTCTGGTAAAATGGTAGTTAGGTATAAGCTGAGTGGGTCTGGAGTAGATGTGGAGCCCCCAAATTAGCTGTTGCCATCTCTGGGAACTACTATAAAGTGAGCTTTGTGTCTGCTGAAATGCTGTTTATGAGGCAATAAAATCTGGAGCCAAGCTGCCTGCATGTATCTTGGTTTAGGATAAGATTCTCCTGAGCCAGGAGCTGTTTCAAGAAAGCTAAAGACGACGATCTATAAAGTTAAGTAAATGTAGGTGTAAAAAATAAAAAATAAGGGATTGTAAGCTGACAAGGTCCTTGCAATCTATGAGGGTCAACCAAGGGTTGCCTTGCCTGAAAAAAAAAGAAAGTTAAGTAAATACACTAGAGTGGCCAGGAATAGAACCTGGGCCTCCCAGGTGGCAGGTGGAACCACCAATGCTTCCACTGGTGCTCAGCAGTTGCCTTGATCGACAGAATGCAGTGGTTCCTTTCCAGGGGCCTGATGTGCTGCTACATAAGCAGAAACAATGGGGCAGGGGCTGCCAGGAAGAGGCTCTAACTTTTCTTAAAAAAATCGAAATATAATTCATATAACATCAAATTTCCTGACACAAAGCTTACTGTTTTAAAGTATGTAAGTGGGTGATTTTTTCCTATATTCACAAAGTTGTGCAAACAACTATTTAATTCCAGAATATTTCCATCACCCCAAAAAGAAACCAGGTATCTGTTAGAAGTCGGTCCCAACTCCTGTTCCCTCCTGCTCAGCAACCATTATTCTACTTTCTAACTCTACGGATTAAGAGGCACTAACTTTTCAATTCAGTATAAAATATTCCAAACTTCTGCATGTTGTTACTTGTGAAGCAAAAAAATAAAACAAAGCAAAAACAACCCAACCCTGCCCCTCAGCAAAAAAACCTATCACCCAAGCAAAAAAAAAAAAAGCAGAAATGTGAAATTATATAAGTTGTATGATCTCAAATACAGATATAATGGAAAAAATTTGCCGAAATTGTAATACTGATTGCCTCTTGTGGGAATAGTCTTGTTCTTTATATATTTTTTCATTCTAAATTTTCTAAAATGAGAATCAAAAAAGAAAAAGATAAAATACTCATATATCAGTGAAAGTTCACAAAATGTCTATGCCCGAGATTCTTATAGTATCTCCCAGTAAGAAAGCTCCAACCTTGGGAGGCCCCCACTAACTTATTTCCCAAATTTTCTTTTTTCAAGGAGTTGCCAAAAAGGTTCTAGCTGCTGCATTGGCCGGGAATCGAACCCGGGCCTCCCGCGTGGCAGGCGAGAATTCTACCACTGAACCACCAATGCTCCAGCTGAGTACTGTTCTGCCTCCAGCTGTTTTGCTGCTCAGGCTGCCAGTGGTGTTGGCACAACCGTAACCAGACACCGAAACGATCCAGCATGCCAAACCCATGGGAGGAGACCCATGGGGCATATGTGCTTGACACTCTGCTCAGATATTCAAAAGAAAAGCCTAAATTGGCAATGGGAGAAAATACTTTAGAAATTCTTCCAGCTCCTGGGGTAAAGTTTCAGACCTTAGCCTGTTAGTCTTAAAGATTTGAGTAGGTTCTGTATCAATGTACTCTCTGACTGAACTGCAAAGGAGAACATCACCCCAAAATTGCTCAGTGGCCTCTCAATGAGGACAGAGATGCAAAAGATAAAAACAAAAAGAGTCAGAGATCTAGGTAACATTTAGAGAGTCAAACTCCAATCAGCATAAAAGTGGTTTTCTTCCTGTTACAGATAAACGAGACAATAAGGAGTCTGAAAGGAGAACAGAGCCATTTCATTATCTAAAGACACATGATTTTGACAGCAGAATTCCCAAGGACTAATAAACTGCCGCTGGAGCTTTCTTAATCTTCCCTCCCTGAGAATGACTAGCATAGTAAAGCCAGCCAGTTTCTGGGTGGCTGGATGTCCATGGCCAAGATTCAAGTAAATTCTGGAACCTATAATCTTGCCATGCTTTAAACCTTCCTATACTGAAAACAACCATTTCTTGTAAGTTAGGTCAGAAAAAGATTAAGAAAAGGAATAGCGGTCTAATAGCAGTCTATGAGGCAGTAAGGGGTAAGAGTATGGGTTCTGGAGACAGACTACCAGGGTTCAAATCCCAACCCCGCCACTGAGTGGTTGCCAGATCCTGGTCTGGTGTGCCACCTAAGCCACCTAATTCCTGTGCTCTTCTATAGGATAACAACAGTCCTTTACTGGGTCGTCATCAGAACTACATTAGTTAACCTGTGGAAATTAGTCCTTCTGGTTAGTGATCCCCAGTCAGCTAAGACCTCTGCTTCCCTGGCACCCTCCCTGAGATGTGAAAGACAGGAGGCAGAGCCTACTCACCACTGCCTGTCCCCTCCTGCTTTGCTAGCGAGTCATCGGGGTTGGGGTCCGCATGTCTCTGCACCACCGGCTTCGGCTCATCAGGTTCATCGTCCTCGGGGGTGACCAGCTTCATCAGGCTCTGGTTGCACACGTTGGCCACCTCCTTGATACCTGAGTCCACTGATGTAAGGAACAGTCCCACCCACGGGTCTTCCCTAAAACCAAGGCCACTGGCATTGGTCAGTCCTTCACAAAAGTACGTTAGCAGGCAGACAGGTAGTCTGAACTGAGTCCCTGTCCACCTGCCACACTGCTGTCCCCTCAAGACGCTCCTGTGCTCTCTTGTAGGGCTTCTTCCTCGTGGACCTCCCACCAACAGAATTTCCTCCACCCAAGGTGGGACAGTGTGAGCTCAGGGGGTTGGAACTGCGGGACCTGGGAGAGCCACACCAGAATTTTAAGTAACAAGATAAGGTTTGGAGACAGTGGTGTTACCTCTGTGTCCCGGTCACTACCCTGGCTCTCACGGTCTGTGTTCAGCTCCACCTCCAGGGCCTATCTGGAGGTGTGATGGATCCTAAGGGTGCCCCATCCCCCACTCCAGGGTCCCATGACTTCAGGCTCCTTTGAGGCTGCTTGTTTTTCTCCCGAGGGAAGGATACTTTTCTTGCGGTCATCGTAGGCCAGACAGGGCAAGACGGCGGTCAGGATCCCAGAAGAGTAGGGCAGCATCACCCGGCCAGCCAGCTGGATGAACTCGCGCATCCAGCACATGGCTGTCAGTTGGATCAGGTCGTCTGGAAGAAAAAGTGGCGGCTTCTAGGAGGGTCAGCATGAGCAGCTGCAGTGTTTCTACCCTCAGGATGGGTCTGGGGGCACCTGAGGGCTTGCATTGCTTCTCACCTCCCTCATCAATGCTCTCTCGCCCTTGCTATTTGTCTCCCAAGGGTACATACAGTGTCAGGCTGGAATAGAACAACAGTCTGTGGCAGACTGTAAGAGCAGCCACGATTCCCTACCCTTCCCTGCGTCCAGTCCTCTGTAATGGGGCTCTGCAGCTCCTCTCATCATGGGGTGAAGTCTATTTTCCCACTTCTTGACCTTGGCCTGGCCCTGCCACTTTAGCCACCAGAAGATGGTAGAAGGGATGGTGTTCCTGGTTCAAGCCTAGGCCTACTGTGTCTCTTGGGACCTTGCTGATGCCGTATGAATGTACCTGGGCTGGCCTGCTGATAAGACACATGGACCAACTGTCCCTGTTGCCCAGGTGACAGCCAGACAACTGCCAAACATGAGCGAGACCATCCTAGACCATCCAGCCTCAGGAGACCCCGCAGTTGACTGTAGTGCATGACTGAACCCAGCCAAGCTTGGCCCAGCTAAGCAGGACCACCAGCTAACCCGCAGACTCATGACCAATAATAAGTGACTACTGTGTTAAGCAATTACATTTTGGGGTGGTTGGATACTCAACAGAAGTTAATGGATACACAATCTCAACCTCCAAGCATTTCAATTCACAGTGCAAATGCTGGGCTTGCTGCCACCAAGAGGGTCTCCAGATCTTACTCCCTTTCAGGGTCATACCAAGGAAAAGGGCTTCCACGATGACAGAGATTCGGAATCTCTCTCACACAAGAAACCCACCACTCCACTGCTCCAGGATCCAGTGCCACACTGGTTCACACTCCTCCAGAGATGGAAAGGAGCTTCTGAGGAGGTGGCGGTGGTCATGGGGCCTTCACACACTCACCCGTGGTCTGACAGTGGATCACCAGGATGTTGGCCATCTCAGCAAACTTAACGCTGGAGGGGTTCTTCTTAATTTCTTTTAAGAATTCGCCAAGGACCACCTCACACCTGTCAACGAGAGAAGGCGGCAAATAGCATATGTCAGCCGGGGCTGAAGAAGCCTCTACCAGTGCCCATTTCTGCTCTGGGGCAGCCACCCAAAGGCGGACCGCACTTGGAATTGTCAGATGACATGTTTTGGAGGCTGGGGGTTGATGAGCTCTTTGCTCCTCACAGCCGGAAGCATGTGAGCCAGGCAGAAAAGGGGGAATTTCTCGTTCTCCTGCTGCTGCCCGACTGTCGGTGTGGGGCATGTGTGCGCACCACAGGGCCCCGGATGGTGGCAGCTGCCGGCCCCGTCTATCCACTCACATTTTCCGAATCTCTTTGCCGTTGTCACCCAGGATCTGGAAGAGTCCATCCAGGATCTCTGGCAAGTAATCCAGCAGGTTAATGTCTGGCACGGACTCTAGAACCAGGATCTGACCCAGGGGAAGAAACCAGGAGAGAAAGTTACACCAGCCTGAGAACCTGTGTCTCTTCACCAATCCTTAGGGACTAGGCAGTGGGAAGGGGGACTTGCTGAGGCAGTGTTTTATGGCACTGCGGGTGTCCCATGGCGAGAGGGGTGCTAGCAGCTATTGCTAGTGCAGAGGAATAGTAATTTAACTGCAGGAGATTGAGATACCCTGGGCCAAAGGCAGTACCTGGGAAAGGACAGACAAGGTGAGAAGAAGTGTGACGGCCAGAAGTAGCACCACTGGCTTCAAAAGGGAATTGGATTTCCCGGGAAAAAGAAAGAATTGAATTCTTGTCAGGGGCAGGCATGATGGGTCTGGGGGCCGAGCTGAACGAAGGTGTTTTCAGATTATCTGGAGTCACTGGCTTCAGAGGGTTAACAGTGAGGCTTCTCTGCAGCCGCAGGATCTGCCCAGGGTGTGTCAGAGAACAGCTGTCACTAAACCAGAGGCTCGTCACGGCTGGGGAAAGCGTGGGGCCAGGCCCTCACCCAGGAGATGATGAATTGCCGGGCATACTGGTTGTTGGAGTAAATCCTCTCCCGCAACAAGGGAATGAAGCCCACCAGGTCAAACTTGTTGCTCTCCGTCACGATGTCCTGCGAATCAAAGGAACGTGAACCACTGAGTGACAGCTAGTGACCAGGGGCTGCCTAACTTGGCTTAAGTACTGGCGGTCAGAGAAAAATGACAGAGCCTGAGCCAGGCAGGAGAGGTCCCCAGAGCATCTACTGTCTCCCAGAGGATAAGCAAAACTGATACATTAAAAACAGGAATCAAAGTCAAGAGAACTAATCAAATGAGTAATCTGTGTCTCTGTGGTCTGGATTAAATACCCTTGTGAGCTTAGCATAAGCAGTCTCCTGTTGTTGAGGGCAAGGTGGCATGGGAGGCCACAGGCGGTCTCCTTTGCCCTGGGTGGGGGTGGCACAAGGCATGTACAGGGGTGATAGAACAGTCCTGCATTTTGATTGTGCCGGTGCTGTATGCTATATACTCGTCACAGAACTGTCCACCAAAGAGTCAATTTTATTGTGTGTAAATGGAAAATTTTAAACAAATTACAAAGAGCATCCCCAATGATAGAATTTATAAACTGTACGGATAGATGCAAGAAATAGATTCTAAAAAGAAAAGTGGGGACCAAATACAAATACCTTTAAAAGGCGGTCTAGGAGCTCAGATCCACTTTTCACATTGGGGTCTGGGTCAGCAGCCAACTATGAGACATGCAGAGGGAGAGAGATGGTCAAGGTCAAGATATAAGACAAGGAATCTACTGAAAATCCACAGCCAAGGCACTGGTGCAGCTTGGAATACTGAATGGACACCTTTTTCAGTAAATAAAGAAAAGGAGGGAAGTGGGAGTGGGCAAAATGGAACCTGGACAAGAACTGAGATGTAGTGGACTTCCCTATTCTGGTCAGGAACCTCTGGGACCCGCTGGGGGCCCTGTGACCTGCTGCCACCAGGTCGGATGGTTACATCTCACTGGCTTTCCTCAGGGTTTTTCAATCTTAGACTGCTGGTCCCCTCTCCACTCCTGGAGGAGGGGACCAAGGAAGCTGTGATGTTGATACTCTAGAAATGGCTGTGGCAATTAGCAGGGCAGCAGAGCTTCAGCAGGCTCAGGGCCTGGGAAGGGAGCACTGAGGAGCTGAGAGAGGAGCTGAGAGAGGAGCTGAGACGGGTGCTAGGGACTCCAAAGCCTTCCTAAGTGGAGTTTCTTTCAGAGCTTACAGGCTAGTGCTCTCCTCGCAGGGGAAATACGGTCTGTATATGGCTTTACTTTCTTGACCTTCTACAAGGGAGGTTAGTGTGTTTCAAACTGTTAGTTTTTTCCCTCCAATTTGTGGTAGACTGATACTTTAATAAAATGCAATACGGATAAATTAATAGATAAATGGAAAAGAATGTAAATATAAGCTCATTTAAAAAAATTATTAGCTTGAACAGACAACAGGTGTCCCTGGCAGCTGTGTGTTTATCGGCTCCACCTGCATCTAGGAAAAGGGACCCGAGCACTAAAGGTCCTGGAAGGTCAAGTTACGTGGTGGAGTAAGCTCAGCCCCGCTAGAGTGAGGAGTGGTCACCTTACTCAGCCCGTCAAAGAGCACGTTGAAGTGGGGCAGCACGGCGCCCCGGGCCACCTTGACGATGTTGTAGAGGGCCTCGCAGGCGTAGTAGCGCAGCCTGCTGTCCGCGTCATTGAAGCAGGCCAGCACCGGCTCGATCAGCTCTTTCAGGTAGAGGCCCGAGTCCTGTGGTGGGGCAGGAGGAAAAGCAGCTCAAAGGAGGCCAGCCCCCAGCTCCCAGTGCCAGCTGACATCCCAGCTCCCTTGGGAGGCCTGACGCTTCTGTGTCGGGCCAGGTTTAAAGACCCCTTGCAGGCTGGCCTCCCAGGACAGGGGCCACGCCAGGGAATGTGGCTGCAAGACCTTGCTAGTCAGGTGTGGAGACAACAGCAATAAAATACAGGCATGCAACGTCCTGCTGGTGTGTCTGTCCCTCCAGGCCCACCTTGCCCAGTGCGATGGAGCAGGCGGCTAGGCCGATGAGGCCTCCTTTCCGGCTGTGGGGGTGCTGAGACAGGGCAAATTCCTGAGACAGAGTCTGGATCACATGCTTGATTTGCACCGTGTTGTTCTGGGCCACGAACTCCCGAACCAGCCTGGAGAGAGAAAGGAGAGGGGGCTGTAGGACCACTGGAATCAGGCGACCCCTGCTGCTGGCTCCAGGGCCTGAGGTGGGGAGGAGGGAGGAAGATGATGTGTTTGAAAGAGAAGTAGGGATCAGGCATCTCAGGGTAGGATTCCCAGTTCTGCTGCTGATGGGGTCACAGTTGGGGCAGGGTCACAGCTGTTTCCCTATTCTGGATCTCAGTTTCCCTTTGTGTACAATGGAATAAGTAATAACGGAACTATCTCAATTCCAAGAAACTGATAGAATTCAAGTAAACAACCTAATGGGGAACAAAAACTACAGTCGATCAGCCATCTTTATTCAACACCTGCTCAACCCTCACTTTGAGCACCTAAGAGGTTCACTAGGTCTGCATCCTTATTTCCAGGGACGGTGCTGAATCAGGCCCCAGTTCAATGAGCAAGATCCACACACAAGTATGTAATTGCAACAAGGCGCAAGTGACAGAAGCAAGAAAAATGCCATGGGCTAATCTTCTTGGGCTGACTGGGAAGTGTCACTTGAGTCAGATCTTAGAAAGATCAACAGGCATTTTTCAGGTGAAGAAAAAAGAAGGCAGGGCATGGCACTCAGACACAGGGAAGAGCCTGGCCAAGGAGCTCTGAGAAGACATGGCATATTTAGAGAAGGAGGGGGAGTCTGGTGTGTAGAAGGAATGACTAGAGACAGTTAAAGGAAAAAATCCTGTTTAAGTTTTCCAGTGAGGTAACAGGTACTTCTGGTGGCAGGCTGGAGAGGCTGGGCTGGGTTGGGGGGCTGGTAGGACAGAAAGAAACTGAAAAATCCCCGTGGGAGAACAGCTCTAAGGGGCAGGAAGGAGGGCCTGATGTATGGCTGAGGCCATGGGAAAGAGCAGGAAGGGCCTGTTAAACAAAAAAACCTTAGAAGCCCAGGTAATAGGGAAGAGGAAAGGAAGCATAGATATGTCTCTGAGGTGTCTACCTGGAGAGTGATGCTAACAGGGGGAAGGACATCTGAGGGAGGCCATGTCTGGGATCACCCCAGGGATGCTCCCATGGCAGGCCCTGCCTGGGGTGGTGGAGAGTAAAGGAAGGCCCGGTTCTATCAGGGTGCAGTCTCTGTTTTCAGAGCCCAGTGGACAGAGAGGCTGAGACACTCTGCCCTTCAGAAAGAGTAGGGAGGGGGAGAGCATCCCATCATCTAGGCATGAGGGACTGGTACCAGTGCAGCAGATGTAGGTGTGATGAGGGTGGGCGTGAGATTAGGGACTTTTCGAAGCAGCATGTAGACTCACTGTCTAACTGCTTTGTGTCTATCATGGCGGGTACACTGCTTGCATATTGCATAAATGGGGATTTCAAATTGACTTGAAAAATTTTAAGGACAGTCAAGTCCAAAAGGAACCAATTAGTCTGTGTGGTTCTAGGTATCAGGAATCTGCTATATTAGAGCTGTTCAAACATAAATGTGCTGTCCTATGAGGCAGTGACCACTCCTGCAAAAAGGCTGTTCTATGAGGGGTTGGACAGGGTTTGATAAGTATTTAATACAGCAAACTACGTGGGGTACCTGTGCCAGGCACTGTGCGAACAGGTGAACAAAACAGGCCTGGCTCCTAAGATGGCAGGTGTGGGGGCTAAGACAGGTATTTTAGGAAGCAGCTGCACAAATGGCCTGTGATGTGCTTTCACCTTTGACTTTACAGGATGATTCCACCAAGCCCACCCTAGGGGGCTGAAGGCTGTGGACGAACCAAGGGCCTCTGGGTGGAAGCTCAGTGCCAGTTCCAAAGGCCCCCACTTCCAAAGTAGCATAATAAGGCCCAGCAAGGATGGTTCTATATAAACCTGTTTGGTTTCCCAAACTGGACAAACCAGCCAGGTGAGGCCCAGTGGCTCAGTCATCTGCCAGGGCTCCTCTTTGAGTATGAGCAGATACATGCCCTTGAGAAAAGCTGTGCAGATGCATAAGTGAACAACTGTTGCATTGGTGGTTCAGTGGTAGAATTCTCACCCGCCACGTGGAAGGCCCAGGTTTGATTCCTGGCCAATGCAGTGCTGGCCTTTTTGCTTTTTTTCCTGGCAGGATTCCTCCTCACACAGAGATGCTGCTGGAGGAGCCACCCTGCTATTGCAGCAGCCATGGGCGCTGTGACTCTCAAACTACTATTCCCTGCTCGGTGAGCTCACAGATAGCAGCTGGGTTCTCCAGAGAGGCACTACTGGCTGCTGGAACCAAGCTCTTCATGTCCTTCACCAGTGGGGGACTCCTGCTGTATTCCCTCAGCCTTGGCCAGTCTCCAGCAAGAAGCTGGGGTGAAGACTGTAAAATAGCTCAACACACACGTGAACATGGACTGGGAGAACGCACACAACAGGGGGGAGAGTGTCACACAAATTCTCAGTGTGCTTTTTGTTACTGAGAAGGAAAGACTTGAGCTATAGTTTCTGTCCTGAAGTCTGAAGGCCAATTAACTACACATTCTTCTGCCTCTTGCCTTCTCCTTCCTGATATGGAACACAAGCTTTCTGTTCTTGCAGCTGTGCTGATGTGGCAGCACCAGAGCCTGGCCTTCTGAGTCAGCATATAAACAAGGAGGCTCAAGACTGGGATAAAAGGGAGGTGCTAACACAGCTGGAGCATTGGTGGTTCAGTGGTAGAATTCTCGCCTGCCACGCGGGAGGCCCGGGTTCGATTCCCGGCCAATGCAGCTGCTGGAGACATTTTTAGTCCTATGAGGTTGGATTTGAGATTTCACACTGCCTGAAGAATTTGTGACTAGTCTGAGAACTGAAGGATGACTTGTTCCTAGCTTGAGCTTAAAATACCTTTGATGAAAGTACTCGAGTTTCTTAAATTCCACAAAGATCTAGAACCTGTGTCTTCTCATTCTTGAGGAGTCCAGGATGGGGGAATCACTGAAAGCAGCTGTGCCTCCCACTCCTACCCGGAAAGCCTGCCTGAGTATCCTGGCTGCCAACAGCAAAACCCAGGAAGGCAGACCATGTTTCTGCTTGGTATGTGTCAGCACCAGGAGCGGGAGTGAGGACATCCACAAAGCCTTAGCAAGATATCCAAAGAACAGCCAGCCTGCCAGCAGCACAGCCCATCCTGGAGCCACCTCCTCCTCGCCTGTCTCCTGTTTCAGGTCACAAACGGTTCCTGAGCAACTGGAAAGGGCATTCTTCCCAGTTCTAGAGTCAGGCTATGGGATGCATTCCCCATCTGTGAGGGGCTCTCTCCTGGAGAAGGGGAGGAAATAAGAGAGTATGTAAGGACTTTCACACACAGCAGAGAAAAACAATTCTGGTGAGATGAGTGAAAAGTGAGGAGGGGACAGGCAGGAAAGAGCACGACTAGTATCCTTGGTGGGGAGGGAATCAGGTGTGGCTTCATGAGGGTGAGCATTTGAGAGGGGTTCTGATGGGTTATGGAAGGGAGATAAGCTGCGGGGACGGGGGCGGTCTTTGTGTTCACCACTCCCCCGACTGTGCAGGCCCAGCAGCACCGTTTTCATTTACTCTACACCACCTGGGAGGCCTCTCCAACCCCGAATCCTACCACTGCAAAAATGATGGCCCGTTCAAGTCTTGAGCTTTGGAACCCCAAGTCTCTACTGTCTGCACCCTTGTAATTAGGAGCAGAATAGTCTTCATGTCCAGGAATACAAGACAGACAATGACAAACAATGGTTCTCTTGGAAGAGGAAACCATGAGAACATGTTCTCACCAATACCACTGGCTCAGATAACAATGCCCCTGGCTGGCCCTGCTGGTCAACCCCTGGGCCACAGCAGGAAGAGCTGTCCCGTGAATCAAGCCCATGCTCCTTACCTGGCACTCAGGGCAAACAAAGCAGGGCCTTCCGGTCTCTCCAGTTTCTCTGCTCAGCTGCTCGTCATAACTTTCCAGTCCAAAGAGACCCGCCTTCTCACTGGGCCTGCCTCATTCTACTCTTTATATACTTCCTGTCTGCCCCACATCCTAATCAGCCTTCAAAATCCAGCTCAAATCCAACCCCCTGCTTTTCCTGACCATCCCAAGAAGTGATCACTCCTCCCTCTGAACACTAAGGATTCAATGACCCCTCATTCTGTACCCAGCAAGGCACTGGCAAATGTCACCAATTTCTTCTCATGTGTACACTTCTAACTCCACAGCTGCTTGATAAAGTCCTTGAGGACAAACTGGTGCCATGATTCTCTGCATCTCTTGTACCAGCCTTCTCTCTGAGTCTAGTGCTCCGCACACAGTGAAAAATCAGCAAACATCCACCTGGGGATCAATCTGTTACAGCCAGCAGGGCAAAAGATGGCACAAGTTGTAGGGCAAACACAGGCAAAGGTGAAGCCCCCGCTGTAGATCAGTGACATGGTGGGGGGTCCTGCTAAATTAAACCTAACCTGCTGGGTTAATCGGTATTGTATTTGGATGGTCCTAAGACCCTACTGTTATAATTTAAGTTATCATTACCTGGATTCCAAATGCACACTGAGAACGGCCCAGGTCACCAGACCTGAAGGACACCTGCCAAGAGCTGCTCTAACCCCATCTCCAAGTGCTCCGAAGCAGCCCAGATCAAGAGCACTTGGCCTCTCTGCTTCACAGAGAACATCAGAGGAAAAAGCGCAACTAAAAGAGAGGCAGAGTAAGTGATGTTTGAAATCCAGGAGCCTCAATGTCATGCCTAATCTCTCTTCAAAAGACCATACTGTCTCCTCTTTCATCTCTAGGTTGCAAGCCACAGGTGGGGGGTCTGAAGCTGAACTAGTCTTGAAGTTAATATTTGGCCCAGAAACTCTCACGCTCACAAATCCCCAGGACCTCCACTGATGTAAAGGTCACAGGCATCACTGTTCTATGTACCAGAGGAGAGAATCTGCTTCTGCCTGGCTTCCTCTAAAAAGTGTTGAAAACCATGGTGTACAAAGTGTCCTTTAGAGCAGGGGTCCCTAACTCCCGGGCTGCACAGCAGAAGATGAGTGGTAGGCTAGTGAAGCTTCATCTGTTTTTGCAGCCGCTCCCCAGCACTAGCATCACCGCCTCAGCTCCGCCTCAGATCATTGGGCATTAGATTCTCATAAAAGTACCAGTCCCTGGTGCCAAAAAGGTTGGGGACCGCTGCTCTAGAGGTTGCTCAGAGCCTCCACTCTCAACTGGTCAGAGGTGTTGCAAGATGGCAGAAACACCCATTCCTCAGAAGGCACAAATCCCAGTGCTGGCCAAGTGCAAGCTTATGACACGCCCCAACATCACAAAGTGCCACATTAGCTACCCCCAGCCTGATAGGAGATAGAGCCACAGACAGAGTAGGACGCATTTGGAATCATCATCAGCCAAAGGAGAACCTGGGACCACTGTTCTAGCAACATAACCACAACTCCTCATTGGACCTCTTGGCCTCTGGTGACACAGCACAGGGACAATCACAGACCGCACAAGGACTGGTGAGTTGAGCACTTGCTAAGCACACACTATGCTAAATATTTCGGTTATTCCTTGGAACAACCTCTGTCTGTAGTTATTATTATCTCATCTTCCAGATTTGAAACACAGCCTCAGGGAAACCAAGTCCCTTTCCTAAGGTCCAGAGCTTCTGAACCCTGACATACCCACAGTCTGTGCCTTTTCAACTGCAGGCCAGTTCCCTTCTCCCATCTTCTTGAGCTACATAAGCTGCAAAGCAAACACACCCAGTTACAGAGGGGACTTCCCTTGGGTAGAACCGAGGCCCCAAGTGCAAGCAGCTTTCTCTGTCCATTTCCCCACACCGTTCAGCGTTCAGAGATATCTTGGAAGCATTCCTCTACCACACACAGCAGTACAGATGAGGTATGTACTTCAGACGTTTAAAATGAAGTTCTAGAGCTGGGCTTGTACTATGAAGGCAGAAAAGAGATAACCATTTGCTGAATACTTCCTGTATGCCAGGTAATGTGCTGGATGCTTTACATGCATTACCTAATTTAAACCTTCAAACAAACCACTGAGTTAGGTACTACAATGCCCATTTTACAGATGAGGAGACTGAATAACATTCAGAAACACACAAGGTCACACGACTTATAGATGGTAGGCGATGAAATCAAAACTAGGTTTTTCTGACTCCAAGGTCTAAAATCTTACCCACTATGTTACACTATTACCCTCCTCAAATAAAAGAGCCACCACCTATTGGGTGCCTACTGGGTGCCAGGCACTTTACATTTATTATTTCATCTATCCTCAGTCCTATTTCATTTGGTGATGTCCAAATGTCCCAGGCAATAGGTAGCAGAGGTTTTAACCACCACGCTCATGTTCCTATGTCTTCAGAGGAGACATCCTAGCTGTAAGGTGGGGGCTAATAATTTCAATGACTTTACATGTTTTGAGAGAATGGGATAATGCATGTAATGCACTCCATATTGCATATAACAGTATTAGTACAAAGTCAGAATCAGAGAGACAAACTGTGATCTTATATACATCACTCATGATCATGTTCATTCACTAAATGTTGACTGAGAATGTGCCATGCTCCTGGCTCCAAAAAAGACAGAAAAAGAAAAACCAATCCAGAGCTGTGTTTATGCCTGTTATAAAACTTTCAGCTTGCATTTGGGGCTGCTGCTTTTTTTTTTTCCCCTGGCAAGTCCAATTATCCACCCCAGTTCTCTATTGTCACGTGCTATATTCAGATGGCATATCCGGGCAGCAATTTCGCAAAGAGAATCTAGATAAACATCTCCTCCATCTGCTGAGTATTTAAGTAATTTGGTTTCCATTTGCTCACTAGTCTCCAATAACTGAATGGGAAAAGCATAACACTTGCCTCTGAGCAAGGGCCAAAGACCTGAAAAGTCCTAAGAGTTAACTGACAAAACATACCAAGCATCCACTGGATATAATCAGTGGGAAAACGATAAAGGAGAAACGGGTCAGAGACAGGAGGAGGCACATTTGCATCTCAGATGATAATAATTGTGACCACTTAATGAGGGCTTCCCTCACACGGTAACAAAACACTACAAACATTCTTACTTTTAAAACAGAGATATAATTGACATACCATAAATTCACTTTTAACGTGTACGATTCAGTGGTTTTTAGTATATTCACAAAGTTGTGCAACCATCACCACAACCAATTTTACAATATTTTTATTATCCTAAAAAGAAACCCTGCACCCACAAGTAGTCACTCCCCATTTTCCCCTAACCCTCTCCCCTAAGCCCTAGGCACCACTCATCTTAACCTGTCTCTATGGATTTGCCTCTTCTAGATATTTCATATAAATAAAATCATATAACACGTGGTCTTTTGTGACTGGCTTCTTTCACTTAGTGTTTTCAAGATGTATTGTTTTAAGAGGAAGAAACTGAGACACAGGGAGGATAAAACAGAGATCACAAACTCACAGGCCTACAGGGGCCAGGCAAGAGATACAAGTGAGAAGGCCAAGGGATGTAAGAAAGGCTGTGGTGAACTTGCCCATGCAGGAAGCCAGCTGGGGAGCCCATGTCCTGGCTGGGAAGGGGAGTGGGAGGCTCCAATGTTCTCCTGATCTGCCATGTTGGAATGTGGGCTCCACGGAGCCCCAGTTGGAGAATTTCTCAATTTTAAATACCCTGTGATCCAGGCCAAACCAAACAGGTCTGCCAGCAGGACACAGTCCCTAGTGCCAGTCTGTGACCTCTGGATTAAATAATTTGCTGAGAATCCCACTGCTAATAAAGAGCTGAGCTGGGTGGAATTCGGACCCACATTCCAAAGATTGCCTTAAGCCACTTGGATATAATTAATGTGTCCCCCAAAAGTGGTAGGTTCCAAAAGAGCCAGGTCACACTCAATAGTTCAACCTTTACCTAATCACAGAGCTCCAGGGATCACTGCTCCCCACCAGTGGGTCCTCAGAGAGCAAGGCGAGTATGCATGATTCAGGAGCTCTATTCCTATAAGTCTGCTCTTGGGCTTCAGTGTTCTCAGGGGGTGTGGCCCAGGTACCTACATTTGCTGGCTTTTGGAACTCCAAGTTCAGAAACACTAGAGACTTGGCACTAAGCCTGTCCCTGGTTACCATGAAGGACACCATCTCTCCCAGCCTGAAGTCAGGGGGCTCTGCCGCCACTCTGTGAGCCCAACACCTCTAGCAAAGTGGCACCCCACATTTAGCTGAGTGTCGGCTGGCATTTCTCCCTCACACTGGACTCTCCTGGACAGCAGAGCCTGGGGTATTACCAACTTTTTTGTCAGAACTGATCGGACTATATTCCCTGAAATTGAGAGCTCACAAAACCTGAAACAGCCATTCTAAAATCTTGGCCTAAGTGCCCTGTCCTTTAGGAAATTGTGTGGGCATGTGTGGGGGTTAAAGCATCCAGGACTGTGCGCAACAGGCTCACACATTTAGCCATCAGATCCTGGTCACGTAATACAGCCTGATCTTGAGATTCTAGAGTCCAAGGGCCCTTCAGTTGAGCCAAGCATCCAACTCTCTGCACTTTTAGTGTCTGAGAGGTCTGCCATCAAGCTAAAACACGCTCCTCTTATTAAAAATTTTAATCCCTCATTGGAACACCATATGTAGCACTGGCTCTGTCACCAGAACAGACAGGGTCCTGGAAAACTGAAAGTGGCAGTTAAAATAACCATGGATATAGATGTTCAATTGTGAAAATTTTTAAATTAAATATATGTCTTCTTTTTGGTAGGGAAAACTACTCATCCTGGTGGGGAAGCCTTTTGAGACAGATGAACCTGGGTTTTTGATTTAGGTTCTAGCTGTGAAACCTTGGGAAGATTCTTTACCTCAAGAAGCCTCTGTTTCCTCATTTGTGAAATGGGGTAACACTACCCAGCTTACATGGCAGCCATGCGAAATAAATGAGATGAGGGGCATACAACATCCAAAAAAAAAAGCTTCTCTATCCTCCTCCCCTCAAAGCAAACAGTGCTTTACACGATTACTTTTTTTTTTTTTTTTAAATGATCACTGTTACGGACTAAATTACGTCCTCTACCCAAATTAATGTGTTGAAATCCTAAACCCCAAAGTGACTGACTGTATAGCAGTCTCATCTGCAGTTTCAGTTACCCGTGGTTAACTGTGGTCCAAAAATATTAAATGGAAAATTCCAGAAGTAAGCAATTTAAAACTTGTAAATTGCATGTTGTTCTGATGAAATCCTGTGTTTTCCCACCTGGGACGTGAATCATCCCTTTGTCCAACATATCCACACTGTGCATACTTATAATAAGATATTTTGAGAGAGACCACATTTATATAACTTTATACAGTGTATTATTATAATTGTTCTATTTTATTATTAGTTATTGTTAATCTCTTACTGTGTCTGAATTATAAATTAAACTTTATCGTAGATATATTTGTATAGGAAAAAGCAGAGTATATATAGGGTTTGGTACTATCTGAGGTTCCAGGCATCCACTGGGGGACTTGGACTGTATCCCCCCGGATAATGAGGGAGCTACTGTACTCTGAGGAACCTATCAAACAGGATACTCCTCATTCCAAATGTGGCTGAAGAAGGCTAGAATCTTCTAGGCCAGTGCTTCCTAAACTTTAACATGCACACAAATCACCCAGGGATCTTGTGAAAATGCAGATTCTGATTCACAGATCTGAGGTGAGGCTAGAGAATCTCTAAGAAGCTCCTAGGTGAGCCTGATGCTGCTGGTCTGTGGGCTACACTTTTGAGCAGCAAAGTCTTTAGACTGCAACATTATTTCCCCACTGAAGATGTGTGGTCATTCATTTAGACACTGTCAAATGGCACCAGACACAGTGGTAAGTGCAGAGCACAAATACAACAGGTTCTGTGCTCTTCAGGAGTTCCCATACCAGTTAAGGCCCAAGAGGGTTTCTCTGAATTCCTTGAATCAAGGACAATGTGGAATACAAATCAAATCCAATTAAAGACAAAACCCTTACAGGAGAGCTTGTAGAGTGAGAGTACTTATACAGGTTGTGCTAGAGGCAACAATAATCCTGAGAAAAACACCTCTATTCAAGGGCTCAACAGATGACTGAAGCTGCAATAAAACCACACATTCCTGAGAAGCAGAGTGGGTGATGTACAAAACTGGGTGTCAATGCAGCTGCAAAGCCTATGGACAGGGAGCCACATCTATACATTGGCTCTGGCCTCCTACTCAATATAGGGATACTCGTCATTAAGACTTGCTAGCATAAGTGAGAGCCAGGGTTTAAACAAGAAGCAGTATGAAACGAGAGCAGTCAAGAAAGTGGTGCTTGATGAGAGAAGAAGGTACGTGTTTTTGGACATGCTGAATCTTAGAGCCGAATGGGAGGGTCCTCTTAGCAAAGTGCAACCCTTTAGTTGAGGAGGAAACTAAAACCCAAAGCAGTTAAGGCAGTGGTTCTCAACTGGGGCGATGCTGTACCCCCAGGAGACGTCTGGCAATGTCTGGAGACATTTTTGGTTGTTAGAACTGATAAAATGCTAGATGTGTCTAGTCGTTAGAGAACAGGGATGCTGTTAGAATTCTTACAACACACAGGACAGCTCCCACAACCAAAATGTCAATAGCGCTGAGGTTATGAAGCCCTAAGTTAAGGAATTCGCCCAAGGTCAAAGATTGACTGTCACACCATGGACTAGTTCAGAGCTGTCCAACAGCATTCTGCAGCGATGGAAATGGTTTAAAGTCTGTGCTGTCCATTATGGTGGCCAATAACCACATGTGGCTATTGAACATGTGAAATATGAGGAGTGTGACTGAGGTACTAGATTATAATTTTTTATTTTATCTTTAATAATTTCAATGTAAACAGCTACACATGGCCAGTGGCTACATTACTGGACAGGGCAGAACTATGGCCCACATTTCCTGGCTCTTAGACAATTCTTCCACCTGCTCCTTTCCACTCTTCTGAAATCACCAACTCTGACTTTATCACAAAGATCTGACTGGAAAAAAATACAAATGTAATAGCGGAAAAATCTTAACAAAATGTTCCCAGTTAAACAACTTATTTTATACATTGGAAAATAAAACATAATGTCAGATCATGGTTACACACATGTAATAAGACTGCAGAAGCATAAAAAGGTCAAACTATTCCTACTTCTCCTTTCAAGTAAGGGTGACATGACAGATAAAACGAACAGCCTTCTGACCCTTCAGATTTCGAATCTGATTTCTCCACTTGGTCACCTAACAGTCCCTTTCACGTCTCAGAAGCTGAGTAAGAAATGAGGCAGGTCAATTCAGCAAATTAATGCTTCCCACCTCCCTCCCATCACAGAGGCCACTTTCTGATTTGCTGGTTTTGATGGAGACCACACTGAGCATGCACCACGTTCCAAGCACTGTGCTAAGAACTAAGCATATACCACGTCACTTCATTCTTATGGCAGCCCTTTGGGCGCCAGAAGGTTAATTAACTTGGCCGAAGTCACACAACCAGTCAGAAGCAAAGCCAATCTCCTGCTCTTAAGCACGGCGCTAAGGGCTAAACCTGCAGAAGCAACACCGGCTGGAAAGACGTGAGCTGTTCCCTCGGGGAGCCGGACTCCTGCATAACTCGCCTCCGCTCCTCACGCCCAACCCTGCTTGCCCGCGGCTCTTACTTTTCAATCTCCAGCGCTGCCACCTTCCGCTTTTCGTAGAGCTTGTCATTTAGGGCACGCACGATGTTGGGCGTGAGCGGCGCGAAGTCCTTCTCGGGGTTCATGGTGGCAGCTCCGGGCGTTCCCCGGAGCCTCGCGACTCCTCAGCCCGGGTCGCGCCGGGTCGCGCCGGTGGCCAGGGGAGTTTTCGGCTCCGCGCTGCCTCCGGCTTCGGCTCATGGACCACGCCGCCTCAGGCCTGCCTGCTTCGCTCCGCCGCCGCGTGCCGCCCTGGGAAACCGAGCCTGGACCCCGCCCCCGCACACTTGCTCCCAGCCACCCAACAGCTCACGCGACCAGTTCCCGCCCCGCACCTGCCGCACCTGCCGTGCTCAAAGGGCAGCCGCCATATTTCTCGGATCACATGACTTCACAGCAGTTTCCGTCTTCCGCCTCGAGGATCCGCCCCTCGCCAGCCACGCCCCCCACGCTGGCCTCTAGTGGGTTGGCCCCGCCCCCTCAAGGCTCCACCTTTCTTTCCTCCCTGGTTGCCTAAATCTACTGTGAGAACTGCTGCATGGGGTGTGCATCACTTGAGCTTGGCTTTCCGTGTGAGGTAGGCTTGGGGCACAGTGAGCTCTTGCAGACGTTCTTAAGAAGGAAGGGGATTTTAGAGCCTGATTTATTTAGCATAATTTATTCAATACTAACCAAATCCACTAGTTTATTCACTAGTCACCAGTCAATTTTGCATATACCAGTTTTTCAAATTGTAGTGACACTGTTATAATTTTTGCCATTTCCTAAACACTTGTACTATTACTAAAAAAATATTTGTCTGAAATCAACTCACTTAAAATCTTAAATTCCTACTTCATTCTTGCTTATGCCCTAAAATCATGCATTTTAATAGTTGTATATTTTTCTTAAAAAAATTAAATTCTCAATTAAAAACAGTATTGTCTACTACTTAAAATCTCAGGTTCCGACAGTGGCTGTCACTCATTTGGGACTTGGGATGTATTTACCATGCTCCGATACCTGGAAGGGCTAGGTTACAGATAGCAGAACCCCCAAATCTGTTGGGTATAGGTCTCCAGATGGATCTAGTATAAAGCAGCCCCTCCAAGTGCTCTGAGTCACACTAAATGGTGGGACAGAAATGGAAACTATATGGTAAAATTTTAAAAAGCACTTTATGGATGTAATATGGCTGGAGATTCATTAAGAGGGAGATGCATCAGAGTTCCTTATGGTGAGTGTCCATAGTGGACAGGGTCTTAAGGGCAAGACCACAGTGGGGCCCAATGGATATTAAATACGAACGTAACACATGATGATGTTTTTCTCTAATGAATGAAAAGTACACCTGTAAATCTTATAACAATCTTGAAAATGGAGTATAATCTTTAATTGTACTCCATAGATTACAATCAATGGGGACACAAGGGAGGGTCTATGGAAGGCAGAATGCTAAAATGGCCCCCAAGGGTCTCACCCCTTTGGATACATGCCCTGTATAATCCTTTCCCCTCTAATGTGGCCAAGACTTGTAAATATGATGGACTGTCACTCTAATAATTATTGTGTTATGTAGCAGAGAGATTTTTCAGATGTAATTAAGCTCCCTAATCAGTTGACTTTGAATGGATTAAAATGAAAATTATCCTGGGTGGGTCTGACCTAATCAGATGAGGCCTTAAAAGAAGTTAGAAGAGATTTGAAGTGGGAGATTCTGCCGGCCTTGAAGAGTAAACAGTAACAACAGTGAACTATGATGGACCACATGGTAAGGACCTTAGAGTGGTCTCCTATTGTCATTTGCCAGGAAAGTGGAGATTTTAGTCATATGGCTGCAAGGAAATGAATTTTGTTGACACACTTGAGGAAGCTTGGAAGCGGCATTTCTCTAGTTGAGCCTCCAGATGAGGATGAAGCTGGCTGGCATCTTGATTTCAACCTCAGGGACCCTGAGCCAGGAACCCAGTTCAGTCCATTCCTGACCCATGGAAACTGTGGAATAAGAAATTTGTGTTGTTTTAAGCTGCTAGCTTTGTGGTAACTTGTTATGCAGCCATAGAAAACAAATACAGAAGCTAACACCAAACTCTGTAATTCATGGAGGAATTATGTCTAGAAAAATTTGTGAAAAATGTGCTCTCCTTTACTGGTGGGATTTTCACAGCTTTTAAAACTTTTGCCAATACAGTCCAATGAATGAAAGTGGGTTCACTAACAACCTGAAAACTGCTCCAAATATAGATACATCTCCAGAGAAAAATGTATTTCTTAATGGTTTCCACCTCTTACCTCGATACCAAGTAGCACTAATAAGGACATTTCCAAATGTTTTGCAAGGTTTATGTCTTTAGGATTTTGATGATGGTTGATGTAAAACAAACAAAAAAAATCAAATTAGTGGGAATGATGTGCATCTATTTCTCCAGTGTGTATTCATTTCCACTGGATTCATATCTAATATAACATCTCATCTGTTTCTTTTGCTGTTTGGTTTGGCTTTTTCTTAAAGGTTAACTGAATTCCCCAAAGGTCATATGTGATACAGTTTTTAATAATTGAAACAGTAAGGTTTTTTTTTTTTTTTTTTTTTACCAGAAGGAATTCTTTTCTCCTGAAATCACATTCTGGACTAAGTTGCTAAGAAACCAGTGTCTTACTCAGGGCCCAAACCAATACTTTGTTCTAGCTTTAGTTCAGAAGTTCCTGGAAAGAAGTGGCTCAATTTCTCTATCTTGGAAAATGCGAACTAATTAAGGTTATTTATGCATAATTGGACTGGCAGTGGTGCTGAAAATAAAGCCCAAAAGCCACTCTTGCCTTCTTTATGTGCTCACGTCTCCTCTGACCCTGGTGGCCAGCTCTGGCCAGGCCTGTCATGCTCAGACTCTTCTGGACTAGTGAGTAATCGATATGCCTGGTTGCACACTGGCCATAATTTCCCAGTTGTAGCTCATCTGTATCTGCGTGATACCTGGTTATTATTATGTAATTTATGGATATTGTACCAAGAGTATGCTAGTAACACTGTAAGAAATGGTACCCAAATCTTGAACTGTGCAAAGTGGTTTCTCCAAAGAGTATAATTTTGCTGGAGTTTCAGGGTAACATGTTGAAGGTATAAGAGGCTTGGGAAATCCCAGACTTGGGATTTCTTGAGATCTGGCAGGCCCTCATGACAGCACAGTATTGTCACTTCTGACCCAAAGAAGTGGTTAGACTTTAGATGCAACACTCACCAGGGCCTCTGTGTCAAGCAATGTCAGGGGCCCCATTCACATCATATTCTGTGCACAATGCTCCCTGGAGTTGTGGCACCTGGTGGCCCTGATGTTTTCTGCGTGCCCCTCAGTGGGATGTCTCCTGGTCTGCTTTGCTGAGAATGTGTTCTTTCAAAGGTGACTTCCAATTGCTTTTGTCAGAACGTTAGTTTTCACCACACCTCTCCCCACCCTCAGTTGAGCTGCTTGCTATTCCAGATTCGCCAATATGAAATGATTTCATTATTGTCTTTTTGAGGAAGCATGGGAACAACCCCAGGGGAAGAGATGTACCTATTCTCAAGTCATCCTGGCAGGGGGTCCATGCTTGGGCAGGGCTTGAGCTGGGCTCTTGGTCCCAGGGAGAAGGGACTGCCTCCTCGCTTCATATCTACAAGGCTTTGGGTTCTGGGTTTTGGTTTCAGAGCTGGAGAGCGCTGAGGTAGGGGGAGTTACCCTGGGCCACCTGAGGGCACCATTTTGCCGGTGGTGACACTGGAACGTGGCCAATTTCTATAGCAGCCAGTGTCTGGGGTGGTGGCTCGGAGCCCTCCAGCTTCAAGGGAACATAGCAAAGCGTTGACCTTTACAGTTAGAGAAATCTCCGAGTCTTTCCATGCTCTGACCGCTGGTGTTTCAGCCAGTTTTCACACAGCTTCCTCCGTCTTTTCCTCAGTCTTAATAACCATTTATCAGACTAGATTTAAAACTGTTGAAGAAAGTGCTGATGGTACAACTGTTTCCCAACCCCCAGCGATATGCCTCCAGTGGGTGTGTGGGAAGAGGGACATTTTGGGGTGGGTGGGTGGTAAGAGGGACATTTTGGGGAGGGCCAATCTCATCAACTAGACCACAAGCAGAGTTGGTGAGACTCCTCTCTTGGGCTCTGATGAACAGCATTAGAGCTGTGGATTCAACAAAGCTCAAGCTCTGCTAGTGGTCTTCAAAGCAGCCCTCGCAACTGCCTTGTGCACAGCGTCTCCTGGAGATGCTGCTACAGCGGATTTTGATTCGGTAGGTCTGGGCGGGTTGGGAGATCCTGCATTCTTAACAAGTTCCCAGGTGGTGCTGATGTGGGGAGGCTGAGGCTTCCGAGGTGTGCTGACTGCCCTGGGATTCTCAGGCCAGCATCAGCAGCATCAGCAGGAGCTTGGTAGAAATGCAAATTCTTGAGCCCACCCAAACCTACTAAATCGGTCCCTCTGAGGGTGGGGGCAGCAGTCTGTAGTTTAGAAAGCCCTCTGGGTGATTCTGATGGATGCTAAATTTGAGAACCACTGGTTTCTTCAGACTGCATATTTGCATCAGTACAAGCTCATTGATCTCCATGTCTGCTTAGATTGTTGCTTAGTGCTTTCTTTGCTCCTTTAACCTGGGAAAAATCCGTCATCTAAATTCTTTGTCTTTATGACCTTTAGCAGCATTTTTAGTGGTTACAAAAATGAACTATTAAGTCTGTGAATACTTTAGAAAAAGTTTCATTTGGTTTTAGCTGTGTGTAGAGTGTACTGGGCTGTATGAGAGTATCCTTAAACTCTTGTTAAATCCTGGGTTTCTGGGCCACACTCCTGGAATTTCTGACTTGATATGTCTGGGGTAGCCCGAGAATTTGCATTTTTAATAAATTCCCAGGTGATGCTGATGCTGCTGGTCCAGAGGCCATTTCTGAGAACCACTTCTTTGGAGCATTCATTCCCCAAAGGCCATCTTCTTTCATGGCTCTTCCCTCTCTTACAGAGAGGCTGTAGGGAATGAGCGGGGGGAGGAGGTGGAGGCAGGGGAACCCTCATGCATGGGCACACGCATGCATGTCACAAGTGTGATACCTGTGTCATCTTATTAAAAATGGAGATTATTACATAGTATTTGAGCTTTGAGGATATGTGAAGAAAACTAAATTCAGAGACTTGCCCTTGCAAAGTATAGCTCTGTTTCTTATAGTTAGCATGTTTACTATGGAATATATATATTTCATACATATACTTGGAATACATATAATATGGAAATAAGTACCCTTAGAATTGAATGAGGAGGACAAAACGGTACCTTAAGAATTCTGATTATTTTCTCTGCTCTTTGCCAGGCTAGAGCAATACACAGGTATTAAGGCTGAGGAGATGGCTCCTCCTTGAATGCAGCTGACCCTGGTTCCCACTACGGTGTGATGCCCTTCAGATAATAAACCCACTTAATTCCCATTTCTCTGCCTTCGCCGGGTGGGCACGCCACAATCAGCTTGCTGGTGATGGGAGTTTTGCTGCCCGATGGGTTTCCATCAAAGGAGACTGTGATGTTGCTGATCTTCTTGGGCCTCATGGACTCAATGGCACGGACGGAGAAGGCTGGGTTCTCCACCATGAATGAGAACGAGACTGTTTGGTAGAAAACATTCTTGAAGGGGATGACTATGGTGTACCCAGCTCGGATCAGGAAGGGACCTTGTGGCTTGGGGGGTAGGGCCATTCCGAAGAGGGGGATGGTATACTCCCCACCAGTAAGCGATGACAGGGTCAGGATGCCCTTGGTCTCACCCAGGTGGCTGGGCTCAAAATAGACTTCCACGCTGACTTCGGTACCTCCCTGAGCTCCTGGCGCTGCGCTAATGACCTTTTCCGTGTGGAAGTCTGGACAGTCGGTCTGAAAGAGGAACACAGGCACTTGGCTGACACAGGATCCTAAAGGGTATACCAGCAGCTCGGGTCCATCCCAGTCCCTCTGCTCTCGGCCAGGCAGGTTCTAAAAAAGCCGTGCCCTTATAACTCTTTTGAAGAGTGGGTACTACTAATTATAATCCCTATTTTGCTACAAAGAAACTCATGTCAAGAGATGATAAATAACTTGTCTGAAGACACACGGCTGGGTTATGTTGGTATGGCAGTCACTGGTGTAGCTCCCCCGTGTCTGACTCTTCTTTGCTTCCATACACATGGCAGACCAAACACTCTGGATCCTCGTGGGTGGGGGAGACTAGTTCTGGACAATTAGTTGCGAGCAGAAGTGAAAGGTGTCACTTCCACACTAGAGCATTCAATTGCCAGTGCAAGACCCTGTGGGGTCTTTTCACTCCTCTGGTAAAAAGGCCATAAACATTTGTGGAAGTGGTTGCCCTTCAGCCTGGATCCTTGAATGGCTGTGATGAGCAGAGTCCTTGCTGACCCACTACAGATAAACAGCATAAATAAGAGACTAACCTAGTGGTTTTAAGCCACCAAGATAGCAAGGCTCTTTGTTACTATAGCATAACTTCGCTTCTCCTGACAGGTTAAAAGTCTATGCCTCTTGACTGTAGCCAAGAGCGCCCTGATGTTAACTGGTGCATGCTCACCCAGTGTGAAGACTACACCTCCTCGTTCCCCTTATTGCTAGGTGTGGTCCTCTGCAGTTTGTTTAGTGGATGGTAGTGGACGTGATCTATGCACCAGCCCCTCCGCCTTCTTTTCCCTTGTAGCTGTCTAGGATGCAGAACTCATGGTGAGCTGTCTTGGTCTACATGGCCTAAAGCAACTCTCCGAGGGAAGAGTATCAGGATGGGGGAATCTGGGGGCCTGATGTTGTGTAGCTACCATTTTAGCCCAAACTGCTTATGCCCACGCTGTTATTCCAGAGAGGAACAGCCTTCTATTTCGTTGTCATTTTGGGTTTCTGTTTCAGTAGTTAAACCTATATTCCAACTATTACAATGGGTAACATACATGGGGTATTTATTATGGACCAGGCTCTATGAAAACAGTTTTATGTACATTTTAAAATCCTTACAACAATCCTGTGAGGTCAGAGTATTATCACCAGCTATAGATAATCTTAGAGAGCTTTTGGAAATTATTTGTACAAGGAGAAATGGTGAAGCCAGGATTCAAATCGAGGTTTGCTGGCTTCCATAGCCTATACTCATGACCACTAGGCTCTACTGTCTCCCTTTATTGACCACTGAGCATGCAGTAGGAAGCAAAACTCCCCCCACTGCCACCCAACTTGTTAAGATAGAAAGTCCTTAAGGAGGAACCCGGGCCTTGTACTATTTATTTCTAGTTGGGACTTCCCAGGCTAGATGAAACACCTGAGTCTTTGAGTTTCACATTTATGCACCCCCTGTGACCTCCCATTATTCTGAGGTCAGACTCCTGACAAGGGAAGGGCAGAGGGTGGGCCAGGGGCTGCTCACCCTGCAGTAGTATTCTGTCTTTTGCCGGGTATAATTGATGATCTTGGCAAAGATGCTCTGGCCACTGCCAAGAACAGCCTGGAGGTGGACAGGCTTTTCGGGCAGTGCTGGCAAGGCCTTCAAATTGAGCTCATACTGGTAGTAACCCAAATCATTGTTGTGCAGAACTAGTCTCCCAAAGGTTTCTCCAGCTCTCAGGGGCTGGAATTCAAATGAGAATGTGCCCTGCAAGAGAAGAGAGAGGCTCCTGTGATACTGAAAGTCCCACCCATCTCATGCCATCCAGTGACCTCAGACCAGGTTGGTGGCAGAACTGGTGCTTCACAAGCAAATGCTCACTCTGATCTTGATCCAGGGCAACCTCTGTCCAAACCAACCCACTTTTCCTCCCCTGAACCCCCTTTAACTTTCCCTATTCCAGGTATTTCTAGATCTGGGATCTCTTCGAATCTAAAAACAGGTACTAGAGCCTCTATTGAGAAGCACACTGCAGACCCCACCAGGGCTGGCTGGATCTCGGGGTATGGAACGTGGACCCACAGGCACCCTAGGCAGAGCCTCCCTAACAGCTGTCAGGGGGCCCCTGGCAGCCAGGATCATACCTCCGAGTTAGCAGGCACCACGAACTGGGAGGGCAGGCTGATGTCGGGCACCCTGCATTCCGTGGCAAAGGTCACCGGGTAGGGCAGGGGGTTCTCCACCTTGATGGAGGCCGATGTACTCTGCCGGACGGGGCTCACCATGTCGATGGTTTTGATGACGCCTGAAGGGATAACCCTGAAACTCACTGTGTAGTACAAGAACTCGTTGGTCACCTCATTTCGGAAGATCACCTGAGTGCACAGGGAGAGCGGGAGGAAGCAGGGCAGAGTAGAGGGGTTAGCCAGGGGTCCTCTCGGTGAGCAATGCCCGAGTACATGAAGTATGGGGATCAAGCCGACAGAGGCCCTCCCAGCCGACGTGAACCCTTGTCAGCCAGCCTCTCTCTTCAAGTATCCTGCTCTTGCGCCTCCCAGGTGGGAGTCCATCACATAGCCTGAGCTTGCTTTGGAAGAGGCAGCACTGTCTGGTGCTTCAGGTGGTGTCCTGAGCGGGGACAGCCGACTGACCCCGGAGAAAAAGCAAGGCCTTGAGAGGTTCACGCTGTAGTGGGTTTCACTTCTATTCCTGTTGCTGCTGGAATAGTTTAACAGGAATGATAGCGGCTAACACTTAATGAATGATTACTATGTGCCAGGCACTAAAAGTACTTGTTTAATTTACACAATTTGTAAGTGACATTGTTATTCCTCCACTTTTTATTTTTTGAAGATGAGGAAAATGAGGCTTAGCAACATTAAGTACCTTGCCTAGGGCCACATGCAGAGAAGTGTCAGAACCAGGATTTGAACCCAGGTTGCATTGACTCCAGAGCTCACACTTGTAACTGTAGCACATTGTCCCTTCATTCCTGCAACTGACTTGTTATTGACAAGCTGCTCACCTTTTTAGTTTCTCTTCCCAAATGCTTGATTAATGTTGAACATCTTCTCAGGTGCTTATTGGTTATTCACATTCCAACTTCCATGAAGCAGAGTCTATTCAAGTCTTTCGCCCTTTCACTACTTTGGATAGTTTATATTATTATTATTAGGTGTAATAGTTCTTTACATATCTCGCTTTTTACTTTCGGCTTCTTCCTGTCTTTAGATTTAGAGTGCTTCTGAACTCTGTCTTTTCATTGGAGTGGTTAGTCTTTTACATTTAAAATAATTATTTATATGTTTGGGTTGAAGTCTGCCCTCATGTTATTTCTTTTCTATTTGCCTCATTTTTTCATTTCTCTGTTGCTACTTTCCTGCCTTCTCTTGGATCAACATCTAATCTTTTCTAATATGTTTTATTTCTTCTCCTGCTTCTTAGCTATATTTTTATTTATATTTTTAAATAAATGGTTGCTCTAGAGCAACATGAAGTTTTGTCAAAATTTAAAGTCAATATTTTATAACTTCCCACTTTACAATTGACCCTTTATGCTTCTTACCTCACATTTCCCACTTCACAAATGTAATAACCTTACTAAAATATAATTTTATTGACCTCTCCATCCATCTTTTGTGTTTTTGTTGTTCTATTTTTTAGTTTTACACATATAAGAACATCCACTTTACAATGTTATTTGCTATAAACTGTCATTTGTCTTTTAAAGAAAGTTATAAGAATAAAAACATGTATTTTAATATTTACCTACTTATTTACCATTTTTAAGTGATCTTTTTTCTTTTTAGCAGACTCAAGTGTCCATCTGGTATCATTTCCCTTCAGACTGAAAAATACCTATTAGCATCTAATAATGCAAATACATTCAGTAATGCGAATCTGCTGGCAATTAATTTGTATCTGAACATGTCTACTTCACCTTCAGTTTTAAAGGATATTTTCACTGAATAAAGAATTCTAGGATTATACTTTTTTTTTTTTTTTTTTTTTTTTTTTTAGCACTTTGCAGATGGCTTCTATTATATCTGAAAAGTCAGTGGCCATTTTTATTGCTGTGTCCCCTGTATGTAATAGATTTTAAATATCTGGTTGTTTTAACCTTTTCTCTATCTTTGGTTTTCAGCAGTTTTACTATGACATGCACAGGCATGGGTTTCTTTGTATTTCTCCTGCCTGAGGTTTGCCAAGTTTCTTGAATGTGTAAATCATTTATTAAAAACATCAAATCAGGGAAATTTCAGCAATTATTTTTTCAAACAATATTCTGCCCCATTTTGTCTTCTCTTTTGGGATTCATATTACTCATATGTTAGACTATTTTATATTTTTTTACAGGTTCCTGAGGCTCTGATTGTTTGTCTTCAACCTTCTTTTTCTCTTCTTAAGATTGGAAATTTTACACTGACTTGTTTCAAGTTCAATGACTCTTCTTATGTCTCCAATCTGCTATACTTTTCAGTTCTAGAATATCCATTTGGTTTTTTTAATAGTTTTTATTTCTCTGCTGAGATTCTTTATCTGTCCACTCATTAAGACCATATTCTATTTAATTATTTGAAATATATATTTTAGTTCTTGAACATGTTTATAATAGCTTCTTTGAAGTTTTTATCTGCTAAATCTGACATCTGGCCCATCTTAGAGATAGTTTCCATTGACTGTTTTTTTCTTGACTATAGGTCATGTTTTCCTGCTTCTTCACAAGTCTAGTAATTTTTGTTTGTGTTATTTTCTTTGTAAGACTGTTTTTATTCTAGGAGACAGTTCAATTACTGACTTATCACCTTACACTTGTGCAGGTTTGATTTTATGCTTTGTTAGAGCAGGTTTGTGGAAAACTCAAGGTGTTCTTCAAGTCCTTCCAACTTGGTGAGATTTAATCTCCAAATTTTGTCCTCCCTGCAGATCTCATAGGTGCTTAGTTATAGGCTTTTTTTTTTAGGCTGATCCACAGGAGATCTTATCCTAAGGGCATGGTCCTTTCTTCTGGCCTTTCTGGTATTTCAGCTGTGTTCCTCAGGTGTTAATGAGGTGTTAATGTTACCTCTCCACTCTGGCTGGGCTGATTAATGTAGTATACCTTCGTCCCTTTATCAACCTCATAGTTGATGCTCTCTGTGGTAAATCTCACGTAGTCTCTTCTTGTGCATGTGCAGTCCAACCTTCAGCCAAGGACTTTGAGGGGAACTCTCATAGAAACTTTTGTTTTCCTACCCCCTCCATATCCTCCTCTCTTCTCTCTGGTACCCTGCCCTGTAGAGACCAGCTATTTCAGCTGTTCTAAACTGTGATTTCTATCTCCTTGGTTCACTGGGGCTGCTATGCTTTGCTTTATACTCTAGCTCACTATACTCAAATAAGGAAATTTTCCTAGGCAGAGAGCCAGGACAATCATGGGGGCTCATTGCATAAGTTTCCTTTTCTCTGATGAATTACAGTATTGTGCTCCCTGCTATCAAATGACTGAGAAGACTTGCTTCAGATATTTTGTCCAGTTTTATAGTTTTTTATGTTGGGAGGACTAGTTACTCCATTATAACACAAAGTATTTTTGATTAAAAAATTTTTTTTGTTGTTATTGTTAATTTTAATACATTTACTATAAAGAGATTTTGTGATCTGGGATGATGGTCATTTTTACTCAAAAGTTTTTACACTTACATTTTAATACATATATTTATGTATATCTTTCTGTTCACATCTACAGTTTATGAATGTCTCTATTCTGTCCCTACCCTTTATGAATGAGAAGATTTCTCTTATTTCCCCATTTGTTTCCAACTGAATGAAAAAATTTTTTGTTGCCTTATTTTATTCCTCCCCTTGCTATTTCCTATATTGAAGTTATATGAAATCCAAGAAGCTTCCTCTATTGTTGCTTGTATTACCTGTTGCCACGAGAAATCAGATGTTATTGTGATTGCTGTTTCTTTTTATTTTCTCTAGAATAATTTAGGACTTCCTCTTTTATCCCAGTTTTCTGAAATTTTGCTCTCATGTATTTAGGTGTGAGTCTTTCATTCAACCTGTTTGGCAACTTGGTGGGCCCCTTCAATTAGAAAACTCAGTCTTTCTCCAATAGCCCTGGAAAATTTTATCCAATTATTTTGTGGAGTATATTCTTCCTTCTGTTATCTTGATTTTCTGTTTTACAAGCTCCAATGGATATTAGAACTTCTTGACTTATAGTTTATGTCTCATATTTCCTTTCATTCTTTTTTTAAAAACAGCTTTATTGAGATATTATTTACATTCCATACAATTCACCCACTTAAAGTATGCAGTTTATTAGCTTTCAGTATATTACAAAGCACTTATCTCATTTTGTCATTACACATTCATAGTCCAATTATTTGATTTAGAAGATTTCATCTCTCCCACAAGAAACCCTGTACCCAGTAACAGTTATTCCCACTTTCCTCCTAACTCATCATCCCCTCTAGCCCTAGGCACCACTAATCTACTTTCTGTTTCTGTAGACTTGCCTATTCTGGATATTTCATATAAATGATATCATTTAATATGTGGCCATTTGTGACTGGCTTTGTTCACTTAGCATATATGTTTTCAAGATTCATCCACGTGTTTCATGTATCAGTACTTCATTTCTTTTTATCACCAAATAATCTTCCATTTTATTTATCCACTCATCAATTGGGTTATTTCCATTTTTGGCTTTTATAAATAATGGTGCTATGAATATTTATGTACAGGTTTTTGCATGGACATATATTTCCATTTATCTTTGATAAATACCTAGGAGGGAAATTGCTGAATCTTATGATAATTCTATGTTTCACCATTTGAAGAACTGCCAGACTGTCTTCCAAAGCAGCTGCACCATTTTCACTCTTATCAGCAATGAAGCCAACTTTTCCACACCTTGCCAACACTTGTTATCATTTCCTTTCATTCTTGCTATTTGTTTGTGCTCATGTGCTAAAGTCTGGTGACATTACGCAGCTCTAACTTGTAATTTACTGGTAATCACTTCCTCAGAGTCCATGACATCATTCAGCCTTCCTCTGTAGTTTTCTATTCCAGAGATTCTGTTTTTCATTTCCAGGGTCTCTAATTGATTCTTTTCCACAACAGCCTGTTCTTATTTCATGGGTATGGTTATCTTCCTTTATTCCCTTGATGATATTTATAATATTCACTAAAAGTCTTCTTCTGTTTGCTTTAATAACTTTTTTTTTAATCTCAGGAATTTTATTTGTTCAGCTGGCATTTCTATTTTTTTTCGCTTTAGGTATTTTGTGACTCCTTGATTTGAAGGTTCTCTGTTAGCCTGTTTGTGGATGTGATCTAAGTGGAGCCAACAAGCTCAGTGATTGTAGGGGAGGAGGTAACATGCTGCTGGGTGGGTTTTGCCAGTATTTCTTTTGGAGGGGGAAATATGTTCCTAGATTCATTTTTTTTTCACTTTAAAATCCTTCCCTAGGTAATTCCATTTTCTTATTGTAGTTTTAAATACCATTGGTAAGTGGGTAATTCCCAGATATAGTCTTCAGCCCTGACCTCTGCTGTGAGCTACTGATCAATGTATGCCCCTTTTCTTCAAAGCACTTATCTCATTTTATAATTATACATTCACAGTTCAATTACTTGATTAACATCCATCTCCCTTTACTGGACTGTTTGTTCCATGAGCACAGGGACTGTACCTATTTTTGATCGTTGCTATGTTACCAGTCCATAGTATATGGCATATATGTTCAAGAGATACTTATTGAACTCATTAGAACAAACAGCTCATGTGTGAAAGGTCCTGTGGTGTCTTGGAGTCGATAGCTCTGAGTTGAATCCTGGCTCTGAAATTACGGTATGTGTTGAGTGCTTAGCACAACGCTGGATACTCTCTAAGACTCAGAAAATGGGATATTTTGTTATTATTGTGGTCTCATATTTGCTGGTCCAGCGTTTCCTACAGCGTAGGGATTTTCATGATTCTTCTGCCGTGGAGGCTTGGCATGGGCCTACATGATGGCAGGTTGGCCTCGCAATCTAGTCTCATCTTAAAGAGGCTGGGAATCCTGAATGCCTTTGCCAGGTCAGCCCAACAGGATAAGGACAAGCTGGCTGTGGAGAATAGCTACACTCCCTAACACCAGGACCAGCCTCAGGGTCAAATCTCCAGGGTGCCAGGGTCATGCCTTTGATGCATGGATACCTTTGCACTGTATAGTCCCTCCTTGTGGGAAAAGAAGTTCAGCTTGTAGTCTTTCTTGGAGCCAGACAATACGTCAATATAATCAAGGCCCTTTAAGGTGACACTTAGGTCTGGCCTCTCTGGTTTTAGCATTTCCACAATGGCCCGGAATCTGGGGGAACACAGGAGAACAGGAAGAGAGAATAGAAAAAATGAGACATCTGCCCAAAGGAAAGAAGAAAGGTGCTATCTCTACTCTTGATTTTATGAAAAACACATAGGTCCAGGATTCTAGTCTTCACTTTGTCACTAACAAGAAGAGTAACTACCATTTACTGACCACTCATTGTGGGCCAGGTACCCAATCAGTGCTCTGCATGTGTTACAGGCATTAAATCCCCGTAATGTCTGTAGGAGGTACATGTCATTACTATCTCCATTTTACTAATGAGGAATGAGGCCAAGGGAAGGAAGATAATATGCTCCTGTCACATGGCTAGTTATCAGCAGAACTAGGATCCAGACTTAGGTCTGGGCCTTTTTTCACAGTGCGAAGCAGGTGGTCTTCTTGTAGCCTTTGGTTCCATCGCTGTAAAAGAAGAGGACTAGGCTGGTTGGCCTCAAGCTCCTCTAGTCCTTTGCATTCTACTCTACTCTCACTGCAAGTACAAGATCCAACGGATGTCCTTCTCTGGCCAGTGGTTCAGATGATAAGACAGAGCACTCAATAATAACCACCATGATGATTGTTTTGATAATCGTAATAACAGCTATCATTTATTGAGGACTTATTTTGTGCCAGGCACTGTTCCAGGAGATTTATAAGTAATCAGCCATTCATAGATCACACTGAACAGGAGAATCTGGGGGTTAGAGTTCAGGAAATGCTTGGCTACATCAGAGAATTTTGACCCTTTTAGCTAATGTCCTTTAGGGGCTTTGACCAGGGGAAGGGTCAGGCTAGACAAGGAAAGTCCTCCTTCTGTCTTTCCCACCTCAAACCCTTGCCCCACTCCCTCACCTCTGGGGCTTGTTTAGCCAGTTGGTGATTGGCAGGAGCTCAGTGTAGGGTGTCTTACATGGCACTTCACGGTAGATATTGGCCACGGCTTTGGGGAGCTCAGAAGTCCCATGTAGTGCATATAGCCAGCCAGTCCCATCTGGGAGGGGGAAGAAGAGGGTGCCCTAAGGAGAGGAGGAAATGCCATCAGAATGACACAGAGAGTCTTTTATTAGTACCTCTCAGGCATGGTAGTGACACAGGATTAATGGAGGCTTTTCAAATTAGCATAATACTTTGTGGAAAGCAGCTTGGTAATATGTTTCAAGAGTCATAAAAATGTTCATATGTATTTGAACCAGGAATCAAACCCAAGGGAACTTACTAAAAAAAAATCCATCCAGAGGAAAAAGTTACAGACATACGTACACATATATATTAGAATCATTTATAAGAAAATTTGGAGATAACTTAAACATACAACAACTGGGAAATGTTAAATAAATTATGGAACTCTCATTCAATGAAATATTAGGCAATAATTCTAAATAATTATCATGAAGACTACTCAGTTAAATAGAAAATGTCTCATGATGTAATATAAAGTGAAAATAAACAATGAAAAATTGGGCATGCTATGATGGCAGCCAAGGCTGTATCTGAATAAGGACTGGTAATGAAGATACGAGAACATAGAGTAAAAGACTGTGGCTTCTTTTTTGATTTTTATTGCAGTCACTCTGATGTTATTTGTGCAATTAAGCTAAATATTAATTGCTTAATGCTTAGTCCAGGACTCTGTTTCAGAACTCAGCCTCTAGTTCCAAGAGAATCTCTTATACATGAAAACATATGTATCAGAAGGGAAGCTTTGGACTGGATAATCTGTATGATTCCCCATTGTTCCAACATGATTTGTGGGGTCCCCTCTTGTTCTAACATTCTCTGAACTACCAAACTCTGTTTCCTAACCTCTCTCACACAACTCCTCCCTCCAGTCTTGCCAGGAAACCGATGGGTGGGGGGTAGGGGGGGCAGAGGCGAGAGGCTCAGCCTACCTGATGCTTGCGGTTCTCCAAGTTCATGGTGCGGGGCCTGTAGGTAATCTCATAGGGCTTGTTTTGCTGATGGGGCTCCAGAGTGATGAACTCAGGCCCCTCCCAGTGCTCACCCTCAAAAATGGGGTGCAGATGCCAGGTCTGGTTGGTGCGGTTTGAAAGCAGGATGGTCTGTGTGTGTTTGGAACGCACCTGGCAGGTGAAATTTACCACCTGGAAGAACAGGAAATGGAATTTATGGATCTGTAGTTCAAGGCAAGATTCAGGCTGGAGATACATATTTGAGAGTTGTCAGTGTAACAGTGCTTTTTTAAGGCTAAGAAACTGGATGAGATTTTCAAGAAGTAAATGTATTTAGAAAAGAGAAGGAATTTAAGGATTAATTCCTGACTGGCATACTCCATCTGTGGGCAGCTCTTACTGACCTCTTTTACTGCGGGTGGTCCCACGCAGACTCCAGATAGGGTGAGGCTCAGAGGACTGCCTCCCTGGATGAAGCAGAGCAAATTTTTGTAGAGACTCTCCTTGCCCACCTCGGTGGGATGATAGATCACTTCAAAAGAAACCTCCATGCCTGCAGTGATATAGCCTTCTTCCGGGCTGATGGAGAAATGAGGCCTAAATTTTCTGACATCCCATTTAAACCTTTTCCAAGACAAAAGAAGATAAAGAAAACAGTTTACTAGTATCATGGGGGTGTCCTCAATGCTGCTGAGAACGAGACTTTGCCTGGGCTTTTAGCTTGGAGGCTCACCCCTTTATACACTCCATGAGACCTGGGAGGAGAAAGACTGTCGGGTAAAGCAGAGGCAGGTGCGCACAAGGACAAGGTCACGTCCACTCCTGGGTAAGATGACTCGGCTCCTTCTCAGAGCTGATCAAGGTGGGGAGTGGCTGCATCTTATCTTATTGCCCAGAGTGACACATCAGGGAGCATGCACATGAACGTGCGTACACATGTATACCCAAGGTCGCACAGCCAGCAAGTAGCTGAGCTAGGACTAGAACGCTCCTGAGACCGTGGCCTCAACCGCTGCCTGCAGGTCCGGCAGGGTGGAGGCAGTCCCTTCATGTGAGAGTTACACCTGCTCTTGATGGCACTGGGGTCCTGTGTGGTCATCCCTCTGTGGTCTGGCGCTCGATCCAGGCAAGAGAGAAGAGGGCGGACGATGCAGCCAGTGTTTCCAGTGCCAGGGCTGCCACACTGCCCCCTGCAGGTGTGTGCCGTGCAGCCTGCATAGCTCTGGTGGCATGAGGCCAGAGACTGGAAAGGAGAGTTGCCACAGGTACACCTAGGTTCCAATCCCATCTTTGTCACTTCCTGGCTGTGTGGCCTCGGGCAAGTCACCTGACCATTTTTAGCTTCAACTTCATCTGTGAAATAGGGACAATACAGTACTTGCCTTAGAGGGTCCTGGAATAATCAAATGGGATCTTTTGTACGAATGCTTAGCATTGCACCTGTGCATTGTAAGTTCTTGCTAAATGCAGGATTTTGGAAAAGTTACTTAATCTCTTTTATCTCAGTTTTCTCATCTGTAAAGTGGATCAGTCATAGTATAAGTAAGTCTCAAAGAATTGTTGGGATTAAATGAGATGAGCCATGTAAAGAGCTTATGACAGGTACTGAGCAAATGTTCTCTATCATATTAATCTTAGTAATCATGGCAGTAGCCGTCACTGCAGACAGGTCATTGCTGTCACATTTTCAGGGAAGGGAGATGTGAAGGGAGGGGAAAGAAAAAGTGGCTACACTTGTAAAACAAATGTCTAATTCAAATCCAAGGTCAGAGCTCTCTGCTTCCGCTCCTACCTTGCACCCACGTCGCCCGTGTTCAACATGAGGATGCGACGTGTGGCTTGTGTCTGACATATGACTGGTCCAAAGGGAAGATGCTCCTGGTCCAGGGAGATCTCCAGGGCCTGGCAGCAGCCGCTGAGGAGGAAGAGGGGGCGCAGAAGCCCCATGCTTTCCATGAACACTTCCTCGGAGAAGGGAGGTATGCGCTTCTTTGGGGCGAAGATGACCTCCAGCTTATAGACTTCTTTGGGCTTCAGAGTGATGTTGTGGGATGGTATCAAGGTGATGACCTGGACAGAATGACAAAGACTTAACAGCTGAGGGCAGGGGGCTTCTGAGGCCACCGGTCCTGGAGATCTTACTGCTGAGGCTGTAACAGCCCAGGGGTCAAATCTCACTTCTTCTCTCTCTTACCAGCTGTGTCATCTTTGATAACTTATTTAAAGTCCCTGTAACTTAGATTCTGATCATCTGTATAAAATGTGTGGCACATAATAGGCATTCAATAAATGTTAATTCTTTTTCCAGCTCCTTGCAAATAATTTCTACTCTATGGTGGAGGAAATAGCAAGATGAAATAGAAAAACTCGGTGCTCTAGTGTTTTCTTGGGGAGCACTCCCTAGGTGACCTGCATCATACTTCCCAGTGTGCTTCTTACAATGCAGATTCCTGGGTCCTACCCCAGGCCGACTGGATCAGTGTCCTTGGGGGAGCCTGGAACCTACATTTTCAAAAATGCCCTGGATGACCGGTGTATTCTAAAATTTGAATTCGTATGGTCTTCTCTTCTTCCTTTGTCCTGGTAAAAAGTAAGTCAAAATCAGCTTTAAGGAAGCCAAACCCCTTTCGCCCTTGAGCTCCCTTTGGTACAGAGTGCTGAGCTCTCACCAGCCAGGGGCCCGAGGCAGCAGGGAGTTAGATACAGGCTGAGAAGCTGCCATAGGAAAGTGATCCTAGAGATTTCCCAAACACAGTGATGTTGGAAACTAATCCCGGGGTGATGGTGTCAGCACAGGTCACTCTGGCAGCTTGAGTCTGATCAAAGAAGCAGAATGGGTACAGCCAGACAGTTAGGGGCCCCGACCCACTGGAACCAAGGACTTTAATTTGGATTAGTGAGGAAAGGGAAGTAATGAGTTTGCTCTCTTACTCTGGATGGCAAAGTGGGCAATGTGGGCAATGTGGGGTCCTGGGCTGAGGTGCACACTAGGTCTCTAGGCTGGCCTCTCACAGCCAGTTTGTCTGTATCCTGCATCCCCAGGTGATCCACAGTACTCCTGCCACATTGAATCACATCGAGGTTTCCAAAAGCACTGACTCTTTCCATCCTATATACCTTTGCCTGCCAGAACACCCTCTCCAACCTGCCTGCCTGGGAGATACCTCTTCACCCTGTAAAACTCAGGACAGACTTCTCTCTCCACGGTGGGGTCTTCCGGGGCCCCAGACCTCCCTCCGAGCAGCCCCTTCCTGGTCCTTGGGAGGTAATTAGGTAATTAGATGAAGTCCTGAGAGGGAGACCCTGCAGCAAAGAGACCCCAGAAAGCTCAGTCTCGCTTGCTCTCTGCTGTGTGAGCATCTATGAGCCGGGAGAATCCTCGTCAGAAACTCGCCATACTGGCTCTCAGATCTCAGGCTTCCGGCTTCCAGAACTGTGAGAAAACAAATGTCTGCTCTTTAAGCCACTCGGTCTAGGTATTTTGTTATGGCAGCCCAAGCTGACTAATACACGCCTTTCTATTTCCAGCACTTAACACATATTTACTGAGTAAATGTAAGAATGAATTGAATGAAGCAGTGGATAAGTTCACCCTCAAAGTGAAACTCTAGGTTCGTTTCACAGGGCCATCCAGATACTGATGGCTGTAGGATGGGGAGCAGGCAGCCAGGACTGGCGGCTTCTCTCTCCAGGGAACTCAAGGATGTGGCTTTAGCAACAAGCACGCTTCTTTTATACAGCTGACGGGTGTGTAAAGGGAGACAGCCTTTCAGGGAGCAGATTGGCGACATGTATGGAAACATCTTCTTCCTTTCAATCCAACAAGCCCACTCCTAGGAATCTGTCTTAAGCAGAGAATCACGGATGCACACAAAAGTTTGGTTATGTGGATATTACAATGTTGTTTTTAGTATAAAATATTACAGACACCTGAAATGATCAGAAATAGGGAATAGGTCTGGCTACATAATGGAGGTAGAAATGAATTGAAGGACATGGAACATGTTTATAATATATTACTAAACGATTTAAGCAAGTTTCAAAACACTATGAACATTGTAATTTTATTTCTGTAAAAAAAGCGTAGGAAAAATACTGGAAAGATGGGCACCAAAATGTTAAGTGGTTATTTCTGGGTATGAGATTATGGGCAAAATGTTTTTTTTTTTTTTTTTTTTTTTATGATTTTCCATATTTTTCAAATTTTCTACAATGAAATCTATGTACAGTCATTAGAATCCAGATTCACTGAATCGTATCTCTTTCTGTTTCACTCTGTTGCCCTTAGGGAGGGGTGTAGCTTCTCTAAGCCTTGGCTTCCTTATATGTAAAATGAGAATAAGAGCACTAACCCTATTCTGTTTCCGTGAAGGTGGTCAGAGGTGGCACATGGAAAGCTCTTGAAATGTTGAAGCTGCGGGGGAACCGTGAGCTGTTAGAGCTGCTACCACAGTCATTTGTACCACTGGGAGCCTTGAAGAGGCCACGGGGACCCCTGGGTACCAACCTTGGGTTCCTGGAGTTCTGGGACCGAGAACAGGATTGACTGGATAAATGTGAGCGGGGCCTGGCTGTTGTTCATGATGGAAACTGTTTTTTTCACAACCTGTCCTGGCAGGACAGCTCCTAACTTCACAATCCTATTGGCTGGATCTAGGACTAAAATCTGTGGGACAAAAAAGAGCAGGGAGGGAGGGTTCATCAGTTAATGAGAAAAATAAATTTCACACATCCACCCTGGTGAGCCAAGGTGGTCCCTCTCAGAGTCCCGCATTGACTCACTCAGTAAACATTTATGTGCATAAAATGCCTACTAGACAACTTACCACACAATTACATCGTTACAATCGAGTTAAAAGATGTGAAGGGAAAGCTCAGGGTACCTGGAGAGCGTATTACTGGGGGCTGAGCTAGACTGGGAGTCTGGGGAGGCCCCCCTGAGGGAGGCATGTTCACACTGAGAGCTAAAGGAGGGGTAGGATCTAGTCAGTTTGTTAGGGTGGGTGTGGGGTAGCAGAGCACCCCTGGGGGTGAATACCCCAATATCAAGGCCCTGAGCCAGAGGGAGTGGCCCAGCCAAGGCCTGTAGCTGGGAGTGAGGGAGACCTGAGAAGATGAAGTATGGAGGGGTGGTCAGGTTTTATTCTGGGAGGAGTGGGAAGCATGGAGCGACCCAGTCAAATGTGTGTTTCATGAGAGAGAGAGAGAGCTCGGCTCGCTCCTCTGTGGAAATGGACTGGAAGAAGGGAAGAGAGAAAGCCTTGAGGTGCGAGAGAGGACCGTGATTTGAACTAGAAGGGTGGCAGTAGAGGCGGAAAAGTAAATACTCTTCAAAATCCTCATCCAACAAAGTGCTGGCCTCGATCGGTGCAGGTCAGGCTGGGCCTTGCCTCCAGAGTGGCACTGACCCACAATGAGCCACACCCACTGGTCACTGTCATTTGATCGGTCACTAAACTGCACCTGCTCTCTCTCCAGCTATCTTTATATCCTGCTCACATGTTTTCATTTTGTCTAAAAAAGAGAGTCAGTCCCAGCACCAGCCTGTGAGCCCCTGGAAGTCAGAGAACATGTTTAAGTCACCTCTGGATTTCCCTAAAGTACCTAACATGCAATGGGGCTGAGCAAGGGAGTGAAAGAATGATCAAACGAATGAATCAATGACATCCGAGGAGACCCTGTCGCTGGCTTAGCCACACACACACTAAATGGCATTGTTCTGTTGCTCCCCTGGCTTCATGGGAAGGATGCCAGAAATACACCCCTCTTATTTTCTCTTGGTTGCTGAAATGTCCCATGCATTCCTGAGAATCTCAGGAGGTCTCCGGTCTTCCAAAACCTCCTATTAAATGCAATACTTCCACCAGACAGACACCTTAAATGTTTACCGGTCACTGGGGAGAAAGAGATTATAGCAGGACTGGACCAGTCCTTTTCTGTTAGGAGCGCCTGGTTGGAAGGAATGTTCTCAATCAAATATAATCCTGGGACCTGTGGCTGGCTAGAGAATGTTAATCACTGTGGTGTTAAGGAAAGATATTCCATAACTGAAAAATATCTGCATCCATTACTTAAAACAAATCTTGCCCATTAAATCTGAAAACAAAACATGCCATAATGTGGGAGAAGAAGGACATGCTTAGGATCCTGCATCTGATAGTTTTAAACTTTTCCAAGAATGTTTCTCTAGTGCTTGGGTCCTTCGATATAGTAAAGTTTGGTACTGAGTAAGATCTATGGTTCACTTGAGTCTGATTTGACAATTCACCCCTGAATGGGACTGGCTGACTTCTGACAGAGCAGCTTGGGGGCAGGAGATGTGGAGAGGGGGTGGGTGTGGGCTCAGGTGGGCCAAGGTAACTGGGAAGGGCGAGGAGGAGGGGACCAGTTTGAGGATCTCCCAAATTTCTCTTACCTTCATTGCGGTGCCTTTCCCTTTGATTTCAACTACTTGCTGGGAGAGCCCATTGATTTCAAAGGGGATGAGTTCTCGATAACTGACACTTTCTCGAGGATAAAAGGTGATTGGAATCTCCAGTGCCTTTCCTGGCTTTATCACATCAACACGGAAGTTCACCTCGAGGTGGGTGGTATTGGTATACAAGCAATCTATGCTGGAGAACATCAGGAGGAAGGTGTGTAAGGTCTGTGGAGCCTTACCCAGAGGGACCGATTCAGCCCCTCTCTCGCTGAGCTGAGTCCTGATGGGTTTCCTGCCCTGTTGTCCTAGAGTCATAGAATTTAAGGGCTGAAAGGGACCTCAGCAATAATCCAGCCTGCATTCTCCTGGGCATAGTCAAGTTGCTTACCCCAGATCACACCCCGAGATCCTGGCAGAACTGAGCCTCAGACTCAAAGTCCCACGACCCCTTTCCCCAGTGCTCTTCCCACTCTATTCATTCTCTCTTTCTTGATAACGCAGTTCGTATTTTGATCTTCTCATAAGAAGGAAGTGCTTCCTGAAGTAATTGGGTGGCAAAGCACAGTGGAGAGGAGTATTCTGGAATCAGACAGACAGGAGTTTGGATCCAGGCTCTATCCCTAACTAGACACGTGACCTTAGAAAAGTTACTGAGCCATTTCAGTCTCAGTTTCCTTATCTGTAAAGTGGGAGTCGAGACAGTGACCTCATAAGGTTGTTGTGAGGATTAAATGAGATAGAGTGACTAAAACAGTCGCTAAACAGGCCACGCAAGAAACATCCTGTAAAGGTGAGCTATTAGTATTCTGACGAATTGCTCAACTAGAAGGGATCTTCAAAGATCGTGTCTGCCCTACTCTAACCACGGGTGGGAAGGCACCTGGACCTATTACAACCTCTCTGTGGGCCTCATGTATTTAGAGGAGTACAGCTAGGCCAACACGTAGAGCTTAATGCTGTGAACAAAGCAAGACTCAGATTAAATGAAATTATGCTAGAAAAAGTGTAGGTAGATAAGAATTTTAAATTAGTATTTAAAATTACATTTAAGTTACACTCTTGTAACTTAATATTCAGGATAATCACCACCACCACACCACAGCAGCAGCAGATTACAATAATTGAGCATTTCCAACATTCCAGGCACTGTTCTAAGTACTATCTCTAGATGAACTAATTTGATCCTTCTAATAGCCCTATAGGGGAGGTGCTATTATTATATCCCACTTTGGGCAAAAAAGACAAGGCACAGAAAGTTTGAAAATTTTGCCCAAGGTCACATAGCTAGAGAAGAGCTTGGATTCGAACATAGACTTGTGCTAATAATAGGGTAGCCATTAGGTACATATGACTGTTTAAATTAAAATTAAAATTAAAATGAATTAAAATTAAATACAAAATTCAGTTTCTCACTTGCACTAGCCAAATTTCAAGTGCTCCATAGCCACATGCAGCTATAGGCCGCCATATTGGACAATGCAGATATATAACATTTTTATCATCAAAGAAAATCCTACCGTATAGTACTAATCTAGAGAGCTTTGAATAAACACAAGTCCCTGGGCCAGTCTTGAGAGATGCTGTTTTGTTAGGTTTGTAATAGGGCCCAGAGACCTGAACTGGAACATTCTACACAGGGATGGTGCTATGAGGCTGGATTTGAATCAAAAGGCTTAGGCTCATTATAGATCTACCGTTTGCTGCAAGGTCCCTGGCCTAAGACATTCACTTTTTAACTCTCCAAATTTCAGTAAATGGAAGCCATCTACCCTCTCATCAGGTCATTTAGCATTGCTCTCCTCACTTCAAGAAGAGATTTTTAGCAGAGTATCTCGTGACTGTCCAAATGTCAGTACTAGTGGTGGGGAAAGGAGACTCAGGATTCATGCCCACCTGTGTTTGACTCATTCCCGTAACCCTTCTTTTCTTGTCATGGCTGGACTTCATCTGTGTGAAGGCTGTAGGACCCCCAGGGAGCTGCAGAATCATCTGGAAGCTCTGGGAAGTCTGCTTACCTCATAGACGTTTCTTCCTTGTTGGTGATGACCAAGGTTTGTTTGTACGGGGGCATCCCGGCTTGGTAGATGAAGCAGGTCCCAAAGTCGTAGCTGGTGAAGGAGAAATGGATGGCCGGGCTCACGGCACAGCCTGAGATGCTGCATGTGAATGTTGGACCGTGGCTGATCTGTGGGGAGCAAATGGCAGGTGGAATGTGATTAGGAGACATGGGAGGAAAGAGCCCTTATAAAGTCCTCAGGTGAAGGAGGGAGGCAGTTGGGCATTTTAAAAAACACAGGGTTCCATCTGCAGAGATTTTGATTCATAGGTTGGAAGTTTAAGAGAAGCAAGATGGGTTGCTTTGCAATCAGACCTACACTGGCTCTTGCTTTGCTCCTGAAGCAATGATTCAGCTTGAAGGTGGAGGGGTATGGCAGAGACTGTTAGTTACTACCAAACATCCGATTCCCAAGGCTTCCTTATTGGTGGAACTCTGATTGGTTGTCAGTGTGTTTAGGTGTAAATATCTGATTTCTCATTAAACATTAAAAAAAATTAAATTTACTGATATTAGTTAATAACATTATACAATGTCAGGTATACAACTTTATAATACAACATCTGTATACTCTCTATGTGCTCCCCACGCAAAGTTTAATACCCTTCCATCACCTTGTATTTGACCCCCTTTACCTTCTTGGTCCTCCCCCCAGCCCCTTTCCCCTCTGGTAACCACCATTCCATTGTCTGTATCTATTGGTCTGGTTTGTTTTGTTCATTTGTGTGTTGGTCTTGTTTGTTCATTTGTTGATTTTTGTTTTATATACCACACATGAGTGAAATCATACAGTATCTAAGTGTCCTTTAATGGCTGATTGGTTAAAGATGTGGTACATATATACAATGGAATACTACCCAGGCATAAAAGAGATGAAATATTGCCATATACAACAACATGGATAGATCTTGAGCCTGTTATGCTAAGTGAAACAAGTCAGGGAGAATAGGACAAACACCATATGATTTTCCATTCTTCCTTGTAGCTAAGGGTGGCTATCAGACATAGCTCTGGCCATCAGGATGAAAACAGAAGGTGTCTTATTTTGAATAAAGGGTCAAAGTCTTGCTGGGAAAGTTTTTTTGCCTTCAGGTTCTTCCCCTTATTTCCACTCTGAAATGCAGGCATAGGGCTGCAGGAGGGATGGTTATCTTATGACCAGGAGATGACAGAAATTAAGTCAAAGGCCAAAATGCCAAAGGTAAAAGAATGTAAAAACAGAAGGCGTATGGGTCACCTCCTGGACTCTCAACCACAAGATAATGCATATGCCCATTGGTACATAAACCTAACATGCTCTTCAAAAACTTCTAATATGAAATTTAATAAACTGATGATTAAAACGAAATATCCAATATTCATCCTAAACATCATTAGAATAAACATTATATACAGTCCTTGGTATAAATTTTCATAAATGACTTCATAAATTTAAAAACATTTTATTATTTAAGGCTTTTATTTATCTATCTATAGATTTTGTTCATTCATTCATCCATTCATTCATTTATAATGGTGGGTTTCATCTGCGACCTTATTTCTAGGTTGCAAAGAGGCAAAAATATTTCAAGATACCAGAAATATTTCCATAACAAAATAATTAACATATTTCTTTCTATATTCAGCTAGCCAGGCTGGAAGACATTTTCTTACTAAGAAGGTTGTCATTTTCTATTTCTTTTTTCTTTTTCAATTAGAGTTGACATTCAATATTATTTTATATTAGTTTATAACATGTAGTGGTTAGACACCTATATAATTAATGAAGTGATCATAAACTAGTCTAGCACCCACCTGGCACTATAAATAGTCATTACAATATTATTGACTATACTCTCTATGCTGTATTTCACATCCTCATCTTATTTAAGGCTTTTAAAATCTTTATATTTTGTGAGTGATTTTCTGAAAAAAGATTAAAATTTACTTCCTTCAACTTTTCTGTCAATTAGAGTAAGTAGGAAGATCTATGAAATTTAGTGGTTCTTTTTGCTGTAAGAAATTAAAATCTGAAAAAGCCCCTTCTGAGGCCACATGTCTGGAAATTCTCAGGAGAAGTGGCTGTAACTCTGCCACTGGGTCCCAGGCTAGAAGTTTTAGTTTTGGTTTTAGACTCCACTATGATTTAATTTCCATCGAAATTATGGAATTCACCTTGGGTTCCAGTTGTTTTACCCTGATTCACAGCTCCCTGTGAATCAACTTCTTCTTAAGGAGTTGAATAAAGATAATCTTTTCATCAGATTGTTTCTTTTATTGTACAGAAGTTTTTTAGTTTGAGGGAGTCTCACTTTTATTTTGTTTTTCTTGCTTGTGTTTTTGGTGTCACATCCATGAAATCATGCCAAGACCAATGTCATGAAGCTTTCCCCCTATGTTTTCTTCTAGGAGTGCTACAGTTTCAGGTCTTTAAGTCTTTAATCCATTTTGGGTTGATTTTTGTGTATGATGTAAAAGCGTCCAATTTTATTCTTTTGTATGTGGATATCCAGTTTTCCCAACACCATTTGTTGAAGAAACTATCCTTTCCTCACTGTGTATACTTGGCATCCTTGTCAGAGATCAATTGACTATATATGTATGGATTTATTTCTGGGCTCTCTATTCTGTTATATTGGTTTATATGTCTGTTTTTATGCCAGTATTATACTATTTTGATGACTGTGGATTTGTAATATATTTTGAAATCAGGAAATGTTATGCCTCTAGTCTTGTTCTTTTGTAGGATTGATTGGGTTATTTGTGGTTTTGCATGGTTCCATATGAGTTGTAGCATTGTTTTTTCTATATCTGTAAAAAATGCCATTGGGATTTTGATAGGGACTTCATCGAATGGGTGATATAGACATTGTAATATTAAGTCTTCCAATCTATGAACACAGGAAGTCTTTTCATTTCTTTGTATCTTTAATTTCCTTCATCAACATTTTGTAGTTTTTAGTATACATTTTCTTACTATGAAGGTTGTCATTTTCTATTTCTTTTTTCTTTTTCAATTAGAGTTGACATTCAATATTATTTTATATTAGTTAAATTCACTTCCTTAAATTTATTCCTAAGAATTTTATTCTTATTTTGGTGCTATTATAAATGGATTTTCATAATTTCCTTTTCAGATAGTTTGTTGTTAGTGTATAGAAAAGCAACTGATTTTTGTATGTTGACTTTGTATTCTGCAACTTTACTGAATTAGTTTATTAGTTCTAACAGATTTTTTTGTGGAGATTTAAAAAAAAATGCTCCTAGGATTGCTGCAAGCCTGTGGTTAATTTTGAGAGCCCTGAAAAAGTTGATTTGGATAGTTTTTGCCAGCATTGCTATAGAAGAGCAGCTTTTTCGAAGTTCTCTCTCTCTCCACCTCCCAAATATCTCCCTTATTTATTTTAATGCATGATATTCCAGTGCATGGATGGTCAACTGCTTTTCAATTGACACTTACTCACCAGGCACCTCAACCATGGTTGAGGCTGTTATAACAGAGATTGCGGGACTATCTCCAAGATAGAACCACTCTCCAGGGGCTTCTGGCAGGGTGGAGAAGACCAGGAGCACACAGGAGAGTTAATTTCCCAAGACAGAATACTGTGAGTGCATTCAGTGTTGGACATGTTAAATGGTCTCACCTTGATTCTGAGTTCTAGGCCCTTCAAGACACACTTCTTAAATGGATGGAAAGACAGAGAGGCAGCTATACTCTGCCCTACATCCACACTGCCATCGACAGGCGAAAATTCCAAGTACTGCAGCAGGGCTTTGGGGCCAGATAGCTCTGCCTGGAAGCTGAAGTTGAACTTTCCAGTGTTGATAAAGGTGAATTCACACTGGACACATTCATTCAGCTCCACCTGAGAGGTAGACAACAGAGCAGCATGTTGAGTGAATGCAAACCATGGTTCCATCCTCTGGGATCAGAGTATGTAACATGTTGGGGGAAAATATCTTTTGGGAAATAGGAATGGCAGGTGATGTTAGTGAGTTGAATATGATTAGATTAATGAGGTCAGCTATTCCATTGAGAGCTACTAAATGTTGGGGAGCCTCTCCTACCTGAAGAGTCAGATTGCAGTCTCATCCTTAGACCTCCCTTGATAGCCAAACGTCCTTCCTCTATATTTAATATAAGCATTCTTACCCTTCCCTACCACCTCTCCACCCCCTGAAAAATAAAATAAAATAAAATGAAAGGTTTTACATCAAAACTGTACACATTCTGGGGATGGAACTGCTCCTGGCATGTTTCTGTTCCCTGGCATTTGAAACAGAGATTCAGCTAATATTCATGGGTACTGCCTTTCCCAGCCGGTGTAGAAGCCAAGAGAGAACAAGGCCCTCTCACACCTTTACCTCATAGAAGTTGACAATGGTGGTCTGGTTGGAAGTCAAGAGAGTGCTCAAGCCAGTCCTGTCTTTGCACTTGATCTGTGCTTTCATAGTGTAGCCCTCAGCCTTGACATTTAAGGTCAAAGGGTGGGCTTTGTTTTTCACATTGCAGATCAAATTAAAGTTCACATCTCTTTCCTGCTTTGGTGTGAAGAAAATATCAATTGGTAACCTGGTCGGGGAAGAAGATAGCAGATTAGCCGACTAGGCCACTAGTTGAGACCTGCTAAAGAATATATGCCCAGTGGGTTAGCAGATATACTGTGAGGAAAAGGCATCATAATTCTAAATAATGATGAGTTTCTGAGATTTGCCAGGTGAAGCAGGGCATTGCTTTATAAATTCACAAGGACAGTAGATAGCAAGGAAAAGAATATAAGGGAAAATACTGAAAACGAGGGCTTAAAATTCTAAATACTTCACAATTCATCAGGAAAATGAACAACAGGGAGTAAGCAGGACAGAGATGGAACTGTTAATATCTAAATTTTAAAGTTGGAAGACTACAAAGGGGCATTCTAAGGGAAACTGACTCTCCTGGCTGGCAGGCCTGGGGCTCCTGCCATGTGGGGAGGTACAGCCCTGGGGGACTTCTTTTTCCCTTACCTGGACAGCGGTGGAAGCCAGCCTTCCATGGGACAGACGACCAGGCTGTCACTGAAACCTTCAGAATATCGGGAGTTGTCTTGAAAGGCAAAACTGAAGCCCTGCTCCTCCCTGTTGATGATCTGCACGGTCTCCCTGGCTTCTCGGCCTGAGGAGGAAATGCCGGCGCTCAGTGCTGTCCTCACACCTGCTCCTGAAGCATCTCAGCAGACGCCGCTCCGCAGGCAAGAGGAAGCCTTCTTAGAAGAGGTTCTCCAATTTCCTTTCTCTCCTCTTCCAGGCTTCTCAGCCTTCGACTACCCCTTTTCCGTCCTTCTGCTTTACGAGTGACCTTCCTCCTCTGGAGGTAATTCTACCTCTCACTTCTAGAACTTTACTCCATCAATTCCCTGCTCCTGGTATGTGGTCCTCCGCCTCAGTCACGGCTCTCCTGGGATTCTGGCAACACTGTTTTCCCTCCTTGTTCCTTCAGATTCGATGCCTTCCTGCTTTTGCTAATGGGGGCTTCGCCCTCCCTGGTAGGCCCCTTAACTCTGCCCGTATCTTTGTAAATAATCCCTGTATTGAACTCTTTAAATCAGACCTCGGGTATGTCGTGAGTATCCTGTCGGGCCCTAATACATCTCCTATCACTATTTTGCTTTTTCTTACTTTCCTTGACTACTGCGGAGGATTTATTTCTCCACGTACACTTTTGAATCATTTTAGCCAATTCTTCCTCCACCCCTGCATTCCTTTTAGGATTAAGGTTACCAGATTAAGCAAATATCTATGTGACAGAGTGATAGGGTTCTAAGTGACCTGGCAATCACTTCCTTTATTTACTTCAGGTCTCTGCTCACATGTCACCTTCCCACTGTCAACTGGCATTCTTTATTTTCCCTACCCTGCTTTATTCTTTGCGACAATACTTATCAACATCTGACATGCTGTATATTTTGTTTTTGATTTTTTGGTAATCTGCTTCCTATTCCTAGAATGTAGCCATCACAAGAGTAGGAACTTTGGCTTTCTCTACTGCATTCCCAGCTCACGGAAGAGTGCTCATGTTATACAAGGAGTTTGATAATATTTATTGAACCAAATAAATGCATGAAAGGATGGCAGAGAAATCTGACCACTGTGGCACAGACCAAGAATCAAAGAGGTACAGCCCATATTCTGGGGGCACACACAAGTAGGATGGAGCTGACACGAGGCTCTGGAAATGAAGATGGTCAGTGCAGGCCCTAAGGGAATCTTCTAAGTAGGATCTGTAGCAAGGCTCCTAAATTTCCTTTGGTTACTAGCGTGTGGATTTAGAAGATGCTTGAAGGAAATTAGATTGAGAGGTAAATATTTTGTGGCTTTGTGAACAGTGAGAAAAGCCCTCTGACATGCTTCTGGAAGACACCAGGACTAGTCCATCACCCAAGTCTGCTCCTGACCTACACAGGAAGGGTTGGTCCCACTCCCTTCCCCTATAGGTTTCACCAACTCTAAATGTAAACCAACAAGGCGGCCTTACCGATGAGGAGACAACTGAAGTTGAGGTGTGATTTGTTCAGATTGATGAGAGGGTCAGAGGCTTTGCCTACCAGCAGGAAAGGGACTGTGATGTTGTGTTCGGGGATTAAGAAAGTCCAGAATGCTTCCGTGATGTCCAGATGGGAAGGCGTGAACTGGAAGACAATCTAAGAAGACAGTTTGGAACAGAGTGGTAAGAGACGCTCCTGTCCAGGCTTGTCAGCACTGGGATTTATGATGGCTGACATTACCAGGTCATCACTACCTTTCTAACCTCTCTGAGGGGCATGTAAATTTGGCTCTTCCGGCAACATCAATGTGTTTGCCCTGTTTGCCCACAGGTCTTTCTAAGGGGGCATACCCCATCCACATTCTCTGTTGGCCAGGCTGCCATATTTCATGTCTTTCGATGGTATGTAGACATAGAGAGATTTAGGTAGATATTTGGAATTTTGACTTTTACCAAAAGGTTTGGGAGAGTTGGCAGCCCTGGGGTCCACTTGTCTGTGTGGTAGTCATCTGCCGGAGCACTGTGGCCAGCCAGTTCTGGTGCCCAGCATTCCCTGCCATTGTTCCCTGGGCCTGCTTCATTCCTTTGTAGGACCTTCATGAAAGCACCTGAATTTGTAATTTCTGTTTCACAGATTTATTTCTGCCTCCAAAGTTCCCTGCAGGACATATATAGGACACGGGGACTTCAGATCTGTTTCGAGCAGCAAGTTCATATTTCGTTAAGTCTGGTCCCTTAAACTATATCACTGTGTAAACAACAGGACTAAGAGATGGGACATGATTCCACTTTTCTGTCTTGCCCTTTGGCCTGAGCAAGAGAAAACACATCTGTGTCCTTTCACTGCTGTCAGTCCTTTGGAAAAAAGGACTGATTTGATTCGTGTCATTGTAAGAGTCCTAGAGTCTTCAGGCATTGGTGTCCAGCTCCCCTTTCCTGCTTTAATAATCTAATTTTTTAAAACTGCAATTACCAGAGATCTCTTTTTCTCATGGCCAACCAAGAGAGCTCAGGTCTGTCTCGTTCATGAGGACTGCCTAACGCATATAGTAGCCACTAAAGAAATACTTGTTGATGAATGCACCCTCTGGCCTATGGCACACTTGCTCTTCAGAGACAGACAGAATGATTAAAGCCCTGGGTCGAGTGGTCCTCGTTCACACACACACCTCAGCTTTCTTTTCAGGGTGGATGAAGCCTTTCTCTGTCAGGCATATGAAGGCTGGAGGGTTCTGGAGACTTTCCATTTCTTCAGAGACCCAGCAGAAGGAGTAGGTGCTAGAGGTCGGGTTCAGGATTGTAAAAGTCCTGGTCAAGGGGGAAGAATTGATAGCAGAGAGAGAGGGTTGAGGATTAAGAGAAACTTTCTGAGGATCTGCCCTAACACAGTCCCCCTATGTGGGAATCAGAACTGTTTCAGATGCTCCGTTACTGTAGAAATGAAAACTGCATCTCACTTGGGGGTGCAAAGTATGGCTGGAGTAAGGGCCCTTCTGTCCTAGTGATCCTCTGTGGTCAAATTGGTGGTCAGGGATTATATTTTTATGTCTTCCAAATTTCTCCTAGTGTCAAAACTAAGGAGACAGAATTCAGCTTCCTTACTGTCGGAGTTCTCTTAGGCCCCAGAATATCGAGCCTGCTTCTAGGAACCCACCAAGCTTATTTCTCTGAATTCCTCCCCTGAGTTCTTTAGAAGGGCTAACTGATAGGAATTCAAGTGATGCAAACTTAAGCAACTCACCGGAGATTCTTCCCTCCTATGCCCACACTGGTGAATTCGATCACCCGGGTGTTTGGATCCAGAGCCCCACCGGTAGGCCCTCGGAGATCCGGGTTGCGCCGATGACCACTGATGTAGTCCGAGTCTTTCAGGTCAAAGTGGCAAAAGGGCAAGAAACTCCGCCCTTTTGCTGACAGGACTGGGCCTTGCTCTCCAGGTGGTAGGTTGGGAATCCTGAGAGGATAAGGTTATTTTAATTTATTTTTTAGTTTTAATCAATTACTGCTTTCTTAGTTGGTTGGAAATGAATATTACATCCACCAGAATGTGAGCTCCATGAGAACAGAGACTGAGTCTGTCTTTGTCCATAACATAACCTCAGTGCCTTAAATAGGACATGATGCATAGTAGGTGATCATTAATAATTGTCGAGTGGATGGATGGATGTATGATCAGGTTGAGTATGAGGAGCCTGGATTCTGGTTCCACTGTGTACCTAAGTATGGCCTTGGGTTACTTCCTCCATTGGTGATCAGAAAAGCTCCCTGCTGCCAGGTGAGCGCTGAGGCTTAGCCTGCGGGCCCTCTCACAGGCATCCAGTGGATATAAAAAGGGATGCAGAAATCCTAAAAATGTATCCTGAGGTCCCAGGAGAAAGTGAACAGGATGTGCACAGACTTCCAGCACCAGCACTAAGCTTAGGTGGCCCAGGTGTGGGAGGGGTCCCTGTAGTGTGCCTGTGGGGTTTCCAGGAGGCTTGGACAGCTCTTCCGCCTAAGCCGTGGGTAAGGCGGGCATTCTCCGAGGAGCCTTCCTGTGAGTGGGCACCATGTCAGGCACTGTCACTGCCAGCGGTTATTGGATTAGCTTTTCTCTCACTGGGTCTGGGCCCCATCTGTTCCTCACCTACTATGCACCATATCTACCACCTAATGTTGGCTGTGCTTATTATGTGCCAGACTCTGTTCTAAGCTTCACTGAATTATCTTATTCAGTCTTCATGACAACTCCAGAAGGTGGGCATCGTTATTTGAATTTTAAAGTTAAGGAAGCCCAGTCTCAGTAAAGGTATTATAAGAAAGCTTTCCCAAGTTCTTGCTTGTCGCAGGACTGGAATGCACCTGGCTGTCAAGCATTCTGTTCCCTCATGGACTTTTGTATGTGGCCAGGAAAGGAGAGGTGGGCTGGAGGAAGAGTCTAGACAGGGTTGATGAGCAATACAAAGGACCGAATTCTGCTGGGCAGAATGGCGGTAGTGGTGGGACAGAAGAGGGATGGGAACTGCAGAGCTATGTTCTGGGGAGCACATCTTACTGGCAGGAAAGATTGCTCTCGAAGTCTCCAACCTCCAATGGGGAGAATTTCACTTTGATCTTCTGAGTCTTCCCCACGGGCACGACGCCCGAGGTAGGCTCCACAGAGAAGGACTGTGAGAGAGCTTCATTCCAGTGGTCCACAGCGCTCTCCAGAGTGCTGCCTGTGAGCAGTGTCCCCTGGCTCAGTCGCTCTTTTTGAGAGGAACCTGGGGGCAGACAGAGGGCCAGGGATACCCTGCACTTGTGCCGAGAGGACAAGGAGAAGGAGGCCCACTTACGGGCCCTTAGGGACCCTCCGTGGGTTGTTTCTGTGAGCTCACCTCTTCCGGCAGATACTTAACTCTGGACAGTAGGGATAAGAAATTGACTCATACCTCTCACAGGCAACTCATGAAAAATACTTCTATTAATTCCATCAAGTTCTCAAATCTGTTTCCTTTTGGCTCAAGAGAGTGGGTCAATCAGATGTCTTTTGCCTCAAAAACGATGGGCTGGGAACATCACTTTTGGAGGATAGCTTTTTTTAAAGTAGGAGTTCACAACCTGGGAGCCCATGGATAAGGCCCCATTTGGAAGGTCTGAGAATCTCCAAGAGTGAAGCAGTAGTAATGGATGTTTGCCTACCAAGTTATGGGCCCCTTTTAAGTGCTTCATGTATATAAACTGCAAATTGGGCATGTTGTGTATTTTCCTGGGGAGAGAGTTCATAGTTTTCATCATTTTCTCCAAGAGTCTATAATCACCTAGAAGGTTAAGATCCAAAAGAAAAGATTCGTAGAGATGTGAGAGGGGGCGTTGGCCTTGTGGCAGGCCAAGGTCTAGGCTCCAGGAGAGCAGAGGCCAGCTCTTGAGTTTCTCAGGCTCTGCATATGTCAGGAGGCCTCTGCTCTGCTTCTCCTTAGCTACTTAGGAGGCCATGGGAGCAGTGCTCGCTTTTCCAGGAATGAAGCTCTTCTACTTATTGGGGGCTAAGCTCGAACCCTGGTTTTTACCTGGCATCGTATTTACCTTGGTTATCCGGCATGACGAAGCTGACAGCCTTTGCCACCTCTTCTAGGTTCCAGCTGAATTCCAGCTGCACGGTTCCTGAATTAATCAGTTCAAACCTACAAATAGATCAGGGAATGGATTTGAGAAATGTGTTGCGGATGATTTTTGTCCTGTCTGCACATCATCAATACTGTTATTTAACTTTTTAAAGTCACTTTGTTACTTAAATCTTTCTTCAAAGGGCAAGTTTTAAGCAATTTATTCTGAGATAATGCAGTTGATGTGCCAATCGTATTTCCTTCTAAGACACATAAAATATGTACATAGCTATTAACAGTAAAAATACCAAATATTTAGCACTTAAAATCATCTTGTATACCACGGGGACCCTATACAATGAGCTCTCAGCACGTAACACGGTAATCCTGAAATTCCCATGAGAGAGGAAACAAAAATCTATTTCACATGACAGTACTATCCTGGGGTGCAAATTCCATAGCCCCTCCCTTCCTGAATCACTTCCCATCAGAAACAATGTCCCTGTCATCAGAAATCATCTGACCTCTTCCTGAGATGCCTTCACTGTCTGAGACACAGACTCGTCTCAAATTCTGAATCGGCAGAGCCTTTTCTTGCCTAAGTTTTCCTGCTCTAAGACAAGAACTGGGATATGGAAGCTTTTTCTGGAATCACTATGAAACTTGATCACAGTGACCGCAGGAATGTGAGGCCTCAATACAAGAAAATGATTGTGTAAGAGGAAAAAAAAACAGACATGCTCTTCCTTGTTTTAGGGGAGTAGTTAAAGTTGAGAGTTTGTGGGGGATAGGTATGGGGTGGAGTTTGGGGATTAGATCTCCATTATCCCATCCAGGTAGATCATGCATTGACCTCAAGGGCTTGTATTTATTGTGTGAATTTGTGAGTACTGGTCTTCATCCTAAAGAAAATTTTTATCAAGTAGAGAAATCTTAATGGCACAAGATAGTTTTCACAACGAAAATTCTTGGTTTAGGTCAGGGGTTGGCAAACTTTTCTAAAGGGCTAGATCGTGAGATTTTTTTGGCTTTTCATGCTATAGGTCCCTGCAGCAACTACCCACTCTACTGTTGCAGAGCGGATGCAGCCAATAACAATACAGAAATGCCAACAAAACTATTTACAAATATAGGTAGCTAGCTGTAATGTAGGCAAGAGAACTAAAATATTAAATCAAGCTACATTCAGAGACTGCAACATGCTGATCAGTCCTGTAGCCAGGCCAGGAAGACCCCTGCAGAGCAAAGGAAGATTTCTGTTGGGATTGCTAACAACCCGTTTCCCACACCAGTGAAGAGGAAACAGGAAAAACAGTCTTCAAGTGGCTACCCTACTCAAATAAAATCGTCCATTCCCTACGGCTAAAACCATAGGGAACCTAAGGATTAAAGGCTGGGAACTGCCAGCAGGCCTCTCATGCTACACCCTCCTTCCCCACTGTATGCCCATATCAAAGGAAATGAGTAAACAAAGTCTTTAAAACTGTAACTCACAGGAACTAAAGACTGATATATAAACTCCATCCCCCACACTCAGGGCTTTTTTTTTTTTCATTGTCTTGGGTTTTTGACTTTGCTTTCTCTAGTCTTTGCTTTTCCCCTTCTTTAATAAACTTTCCTTTTGACCCTAACTTTGACGTGCATGTTGAATTCTTTCTACGCTCTCTGCCAAAGAACCCTCTTCTCTCAGGACAGGGCTTGGTCTTCCCCATGTCTTGCATCAGCTGGATTTGGTCCCCGGGCCATAGTTTGCTGATCTCTGCTTTAGGTGAAATGGGCATCAGCAAAAGATCCTCACCTCCTATCTTATGTCTTTGGTTCTAAAATAATTTGAGAGGACACTTTCAGCGCAAATGAAAATGAGTTGAACAAGTTAATTACTAATTTTTACAAAGTGGAAATGTCAGTGGTTTACATTTTTTGTGTTTGTAATTCTCAAAGATTAGTCACAGGCCCTCCTCTCTCTTGTTGCTTTCTCTGCCTAAAAAGTCCTTTTTTTTTTCTACTTCTTCACCTGGATACCTTCTATTTGTTCTCCAAAATTAAGATGGGGCACCACTTTGTCTGGGAAGCTTTCCCTGACACTCTTCCATATCTTGGTCTGCTTTCGGGCCTTGGCCTCCATACAGAGGACACCATGCTGCAGCCATCAGTTCACCTGCTTTCCCCCATTCCCCCACCCCTAACTCTAGACCATGAGCTCTGAGGGTAGGACCTATGGCATCTTTGTATCCCTGCATCTGAGTGTGGGTGAAGGATTAACAAAACTCCTTCTCCTTGTAAATATAATGTGGATTTGAACTCACTTTCTAGCATTGTTTCCCTGGAAAATAAAGAAGAAATGTCAGCTGTGTAATTAGGCAACATTGTTTCTAGTAAAAATGACCCCTGCTTGGTCTGGGAGGAATGATGGTTATCTGGAGGAAAGCCATAGCTTTGGGTTCTCTTGAGTATAGAGGCTCTTGTAACTGGGCATGTTCCCTGCAGGCATCCTGGAAGCTATACCTTTGGGGTGGTTATGAGAAATGTGAGCTTCTTTTGGTCATGGGGCTTCTAATCTAATGGACCCCATCCCCACTAGTGTAGATATTGTCTGAGCTGTCCTCACCCGGGGGACTGACAAAAGTTCCTGGGTGGGTGGATTATTCCCACTGAAGCTGACCGCCTGATGCCACCTTCCTGGTCATCTGTGTTTCCCAGCCTATAATTTGATTTCAAGTGTGAACTTCAATTGCTTTGTGGGTCTGAGTGTTTCATGGAACCCATGAAGACACTCTGGTGCATGTTACTTAGATGATGCACGGTATGTACTGTCGAAGACACTAAATAAATGTTTGGTGAATGATGAAATGAAAGAGCTTCTCTGATGAATGCCAGAGGCTTTCGATGACTTACTCAAACACTCGGGTCTGGTAAACTAGTGTTTCCTTAAAGCGCACATCGCTTGTTTGGCACTTGTATGAGGCGAAATCCACATTTGCACTGATCTGAAGCTGCAGTTCTCGGTAGTTTTCTTCCAGTACTGAGTTAGCAGGCTCAGGATCCATCTCTACCACCTGTAACAAAGGCAGCTGTGTCCTCAGAGATGCAGAGCCAGCGATCCCACAGGGATAATGGGAGGGATAACACGGTATTTTATTCTACTTATGCAAATTAATACCAATTCACAAACTCAAGTTCCAGAATAGATGATTAAGGCAAATCAAAAATGACTCACAAATCGGAAAGGAAATAAGACATTACTGAGCGCATTCAGACTGTATAGACATGAGCGTTGGGTTCAGCTGGACTACAATGAAGGTAGGAGAAAGAAAATCATACAGATAGGGACAGATATTAATAAAATAGAAAATAAATCTAAAGCAGAAAGGACTAACAGAGCTGAAAGTTGTTTATTTGAAACTATTTAATAAACCTTTGCTGAGACTGATCAAGAAAAAAAGGAAAAAATACAGATAATCATTATCAGAAATGAAAAAGGAGTCTACGGCCATGCCACCCTGAACAAGCCCGATCCCGTCTGATCTCAGAAGCTAAACAGGGTCGGGCCTGGTTAGTACTTGAATGGGAGACCACCTAGGAAGACCAGGTGCTGTAGGTGTAGGCGTAAAAAAAAAAAAAGGGATTATAAGCTGACAAGGTCCTTGCAATCTGTGAGGTCAACCAAGGGTTTCCTTGCCTGAAAAAAAAAAAAAGAAAGAAAGAAAAAAGAAACAAAAAGGGGGACATTACTATCGATCCTATAGATTTAAACATATGATAAGAAAATATTATGAATAATTTTATGAAAATACATGACAACTTAGTTGAAGGGCAAATACCTAGAAAAATTATTTAATGAAATTGACTCAAGAACCAATAAAAAACCTGAAAAATCCTAATACTGTTAAAGAAACCAAATGGAAGTAAAAAAAATTTTAAAGATCAAAATAAATAGAATTATATACCTTGTTAATGGAAAGGATGAATTAATATAAAATTATCAGTTTTTCCTGAACTGACTTATAGATGTAATCTAATTCCAATCAAGTTTCCATCAGGGTTTTCATAGTACAGTTGACCCTTAAACAATGCAGAGGTTAGGGACACTGAACCCCCATGCAGTCAAAAATCTGTGTATAACTTTTGACTCCCCCCAAATTTAATTACTAATAGCCTATTGTTGGCCAGAAGCCTTACTGATAACGTTAATGATCGATTGACACATATTTTGTATTCTATAGGTATTATATACTGTATTCTTACAATAAAGTAAGCTGGAGAAAAGAATGTTATTAAGAAAATCATAAGGAAGAGAAATACATTTACAGTATTTATTTTAAAAAATCCACATTTATGTGGACCCACACAGTTCAAACCCACGTTATTCAAGGGTCAGCTGTACTTGGTAAATGGATTCCAGAATTATGTATAAAAATAAAGGGTCAAGAATAACGAAAACACTTCAGAACAAAACAGTATGGAGGAGGGACTTCCTCTCCAGGTATCAAGGCTGAGTATAAAGCTATAGAAATTGAAGCAGTGCAAAACTGGCATGGGGATAGAAAAATCAGCAATAAAGTAGAATATAGAGACAGGAGACATTCTAGGCACATATAAAATTAAGATGACAAGGGAGGCATGGCGGATCAGTAGGGAACAGAAGGATTAAACAAAAAAGAGGTTTGGCAAGATTAGTTATCTAGATGGAAAAATATGAAATTGGATCTTTGCCTCATACCATACATAAAAGCCAGGCGGGGCAAGGGCTTAAATATCAAAAGCAAACCTATTTAACATAAAGAAAAGAAAAAGTGAATATTTTTCTTCTCTGCTAGAGAAGAGTTTTAAAGATAAGATACAAAGAGAAATAATTATGAAGAGAGATGAACATTTTTGTTCATCAAAAGAGACATTAAAGAAAGTGAAAAGATAAGTTATAAATTTGGTGAAGACATTTTCAGAAAAATAATAAGAATAGTAGAGTTCATAAAAAATACAACAACTCATACAAAGACAAGCAGCACAATTAAAAATGGGCAAAAGGCATTTATATAAGAGAACTTGCATGGCCGATGATCATACGAAGAAATATTCTTTATTAGTGATGAAGAAATGCAAAATATGCCCCAAAAGAAAACATTTCCTATACATTTAAATGATAAAAATAAAAAAGGCTGACAATGCCATGTATTGGAGAAAATGTGGATCAATAAGATTTCTGCTAGCTGAAGTATAAATGGTACTGCAGTTTGGAAAATGCTTAGGTGTTATCCTGGAGAGCTGAACATTTACATACCTATGATTCAGCAATTCCACTTCTAGGAATATAAATTCTTGCAAATGAATATGATGTGACATGAACAGTAATGCTTACAGAAACACTGTTCATAACAGCAAAACCATAAATAACTTTCAAAAGAAGAATGGATGGTAAATAATAATGGAATTTTATATAGCAGTAAAAGAGGTGTACTCTAGCCACATGCAACAATGTGGATGAGCACAAGCAATAACCTTTTTAAAAATAAAGTTAAAAACTACATCTAAACAGTATGCCTTTTAGAATGCATAGGTTAAAAAAAGAAGTAAAAGATAACATTCAAGGAAATGAGCAAATACGATTCAGGACAGTAGTGATTGCCTTTAGGAGAGAGGCAGGGGGATGGAATGGCTGAGAACCACATGGGTTATCCATGTTCTACTTCCTGTGTTGTGTGTGGGTTCATCTTTGTCTATGATATTATTAAAAAGAAATCAACCGGGAATAATTAAAAGAGGGCTATGCATGGACCAAAGATGAGATTCTGTCATTAACCAAAGATTAGAACTAATCTAATTCTGGACACACAGGGTAAAATGGAAAGAACTAAAAGATCAGTCATGACATTTTTAAAAAAGAAAAATGTGGGAGGACATGCTCAACTAGGTATCGAGACTTAAGCTAAAGCTCTACCAATTAAAATGTGTGGTTCGTGTGGCACGTGCAGTGTGGATGGTGTGCTTGGAAGTCCGGTGTGCATTTCTGACATCGAGACTGAGTGAAATGGCAACTCTTCCTTTTTCTATGAAAGAAGGAAATGATGACACACTGAACTCGAGAGCAGTAGGCATCCAGGAAGGACAGACCTGATCAAATCTGTGCTTGAAGTCCCTACTCACTTTCCGTTTTGTGGTTAAAGTCCCAGGCATGTTTCGGTGCGCGTCCACCCACTTGACTGTGCGCATGCGGTCGTCCCAGTCATGAACCTGGTCTGCAGGGAGCTGAAACACGATCTTGGAGAGCTTGCACTTGACCCTCATCTTCTTCAGGTTGATGGGCATGTCTGACCTCATTGTCACCACTATGTCCTTGGAGCACCCAGGGTGGAGGTGGCCAATCTGGGGAAGAACGTGGTATTAGTATTTTTGTGAATTCACTATTGAGGACTCTTGCTATCTGATGGTGACATTCTAGAGGAGGAGTAGAGCAATAATAAGTCTTGCTAAAAAGTGCATCGTTCAAGCCCGTATATGTAGATTGTCTTAAATGTGTACAAAAGCGTCTTATGCAGAAAACCCCATATATGTACCATATGTGTATATCTAAACACGACATACATATCATAACATATATACACACACACACACACAAACACACACACACATACATATATGATATATATGATAGTCCTTTCATGTTTCTGATAAAAAAAACTTTCCCTCCTCTGTAAAGTGAAGGGAGAAGAAAGCTTACTAATCCTCAAGGCCACAGATGTGTGTGTGTGTGTGTGTGTGTATGTGTGGGTATGTATGCATGAGTGTGTGTGTATGTGGGTGTAAAAGGACTATAAGAAGCTATCTCTGCCTACTTTTATTAATGCTTTACATCCCCCCAGAAAGCAAAACTTCCTCTTGATAGCACTCAAAGACTTAAAGATAGGGTCCCCAACCCTCCTTCCTCTATTCCCTTAGAGTTCTATGTTTGAATAGACTTGGTGGCTGAAGCAAAGCAGGAGGCAGTGGATATATATGAGTATATCCAGTGTTCTGGGAACTCAGAAATGAACTGTCTATAAAGAGCAACTACTGGCCAGAAGCTAGGATGGGCTATCATGTTGACCTAGGCCTTGGTCAATGTCAAGCTTTAGTCAGCAATTCATAAAATGTGTGCCGTGAGATGCTAAAAGGGTTATACAATTCCCGGCAAAACACAGTTAACTAGGATCTTTAAGAGAAAGACATAACTTGCAACATTTTCAAAATCTCAGTTGTCCACAGAACCCTCCACCCGCATTTTAGCTTTTAATGAACCACTTTTGTAGGACTAATGTTTGAAGAGCACACACCCAGGGGGCGACAGGTCTACACTCTGGGATGGGAAGACTGAGACCTGTTTTCATCCACAGGGTTCCATGGGATTCCTCAACATCAGCCTAGCAACAGTCTTAGCAGACCTCGTTCTCTGCTCTCAGGCCAGAGGGGACATGAACAGTGTTCCCCGCTACCAGGTCTGGGTGAGGAATGGTTCCAGCTTGAGATTCATGCATCCTGTCCCTTGTAGCCATGGGAATGGACTGACAAAAATCTGGGTTTGGCATAGGCCTAAGGGAGTCCAGAAAGCAGTGAATGCCTTTCACTTACCTGTGGTGAAAAGGTAATTGTAGCTAAAAGGGGCCATTCAAACCGTATTACATTCACTTGGCTGTGGTTAGTGACTGTGAAGCTCACATTATAGCTGTTTCCAATGTGGCAGTCCCCAAACTGGATGTGGTCCACCAGAGCAGCTAGGGGACAGAAGCAGAAGGCCGGTGAGCCCTCCCTGGCCACCTCCTAGGGCTCACTTCCCTGAGTAGGCAGCACCTGAGGGACACTGTGCCTCACCCTCATGCAACCCCCTCCCTCCTTGGATGGTTGTGTTGGAAAAACGCGGAGTCCTGAGCAGTTAGCTTTGCCTCCTTGGGGAGTCTACTTATCCATCCATCTATCCATCCATCCATCCATCCATCCATACATACATACATACATACATTAGTCTGTCCATCCATCCACCTTGGTCCTCTCTTCCAAGAGAAAACATAGGCCCCCAACTCCATTTGTTTGTTGAAACAATACTACTGATAAAATATAGGAGTCCCCATTAAATTTGAATTACAGATAAATGATGAGTAATCTTTAGCATAAATGTGTCCCATGCAACATTTTGGGATGCACTTAAACTAAAAAATAATTCATCATTTATCTGAAATTCAGATTTAAGGGGGAATTCCTGTATTCTGATTTTGTAAATCTGGCAACCCTATTATAACTATGAACTTTGATTTCTGAAGTAGGGTTCACTGCTGGCTCCTTCTTGACCTCTGACAAGAGAGATGTCACCCCATAGCCACAAACAGGGGTGAGACAGCAGATATGTGAGGAGCACTGATTTTAACCCATGTTGCATCTACTGCCCAATGCTACATTCCAGGACTATAGTTAAACTCCTAGAAAAACTGTGAGACTGTGTTTATAACTCACTTCATAGCAATAGCCACACAATTAGGGTGCTTAGCAAATGCTTTTTGATAATAATGATGAAGTAAATTTTCTCATACCCCAAAGAGTATAGGTAACCAAAAGAAGCTACAACACTTGATACACAGGGGAACAGCATGTCAAATTGGAATTTGAGTTCAAACCACAAGCCCCCTAAGGGCAGAGACTCCTGCTACTTTTTGGAACTCCAGGGCTCAGCGTAGTGCCTGGCACGTGCATACTGATGTGCCATAAATATTCCTTGAGGGGACACATGAATGAATGTAGTGACTGAGCCAGGCATGACAGAGCATACAGTGATGAAGAGGAGATTCTGTCCTAAATTCCTGAGAAGCTAGCTGATATGTTATTTAAGTTTCACTCTCATTTAAAATGAGACACCGGTTGTCAACACCTCACTGCTGCTTCTCCCACCTGCCACCAAGTCTTCCATAGTGTTTTCTTCAATCATCTCAGAGATATCTGAGGTCTTCTGGCTGGTGGCAGAAGCCACCATCCCGTGGATGTTGTCTAAGGTGATGTCATCCTCATAGCCCTCTCCCACCATGTGGATGACTGTGTCTTCATACTGGTTGTTGATCACTGACAAGTGGATGATGCCTGTCATTCTCCCAACCTTTTGGGAGTTGAAAACAACATCAAATTCAGCTGTGTTTCCAGGAGGAACAACCAGGGAGGCTGTGTGAGCTTTCTTTGCTGCAAAGAAAAGAGAGAAGATTCGTTTAGAACCAGTTTAAAGAAAGATGCATCCATAAAGACCCAGATTGAAGGGAAAGCGGACCTAGTGAGGGAATGAGCATTGCCTAGAGTAGCCACTGGTGACAAGACTGGGCATTCTTTTCTGGCTGGGTCCTGAGTCCCCTAATAAAACAGCACTGGGACCCACTGTCCTCTAGAAGCCACTCTCCCCCAATTTACCTTTGGCATGGGGTTTGTTTTCCTCTGTAATGTAGACGTAGGAGGTAGTGGGCCTCCCTTTCAGGGAGAAAACGCCTAGTTGGTCCTGCAGGTCGACATGCAGCTGGCAGAAGGAAAGCAGGACTGAGTGTTACACTTACAGGCTGCTCATGAGTTTTGAGTGAGATACTGTGCTGTTTGGGAATTACGCCCCCCTCCCCCCAAAGCCATTGTGCCCAGTGCCCAACTTTTTGTTTCTTATTACGAGGGAGATATAATAAATATTAGACCTAGAGAGGAAAATAAAATTTAGTTCAGCTCTTGTTATCCAAGTTAGGAACTGGAGGCCCAGAAAGAACAGGTGATTTTCCAGATCACCCAGGTAAGTAGTGTTAAAATGGGGTTGCCAAGGCCTCTGATTGATAAGGGCAGTTGTAAAATATACTCTAGACTAATACAATGGAAATGAATATTCATCATTCTATGAGGACTTGCATGAATGTGAGTTCTTAAACATGAGTATTGCCTGATTCTGGTGCCTTAGTTGCCTGATAGTGTCATGTTGAGCACCCTACCAAGATAAGAGGAAAACCAATGTGGGCATCTGACCCCCTTGGAGAAAAGAAATGTTTCCTAGACCACCAGAAGCCATATATCTGATTAAAAAAAAAACTAAAGCCATGTATTTAATTTTAGGTATGAGATATCAGCAATCATTTTTAGAAGATAGTAATGCTGGCACCATCATGAACATCATGAACAAGATAAAATAATGTAAAAAATTAGGCACAAAGAAGGAAGAACTAGTGATATCATATAAGAAGCTACTGATATTAAAAAACATTACATATTTAGAAATAACTTTAATAAATTATATGGAGGAATTATATGAAAAAATATTTACATAAAAGATCTAAATTAATGGATGGTAGGGAGCCTAAATACTCAAAAAGTAGAAATTCATCCCAAATAATTCATAGGATTCCTAATGAAATTTTTTGAGGAACATCATAAAATGATGTCTAAAGTTAAATCTGAGAGACTATAAATGCAAAAATTTTTAAGAAAAATTAGAAAAATGAGGAGTGGGTGGGCAAGAATTCACTGAACTAGATGCTAAAACGTTTATAATGCCACAATGATGGAAACAACATAGGGTAATGGTATACTAGGTAATTTGGACTAAAGATAACAAAAAAAGGGACGATAATAACAATAACATCAAAAAATGTTTAAAGCATCACAGAGCTAAGATAATGAAGAGTAAAGAGACCAAGGTCTGGTAGAACGTGGAAATCCAGAGAGGACAGCTTAACTTTCTGGGTTTTTTTTGACCTGGGACATTTGCCAATGTGGAAGAGGTAGATGGGAGGCTGAACTATGCTTTCAACGGTCTCTTGTTGCTAAAAGGACAAAAGTCCTATAAGGATGGGAGTGCTTTATTTGCTCTAGACTTGGACCCTAAAGGTCTGCACAATAAGACAAAAGATAGGCTGGATATAAACCAGCTCTCCCAAGTCCTAAAACCAGTTTAAGGGAGTCCTGAGTTTCTAGTACCAGGCAGAACTGATTGAAAATTCTCTCTTAAGAAAAATAACATCATCCTTAGTCTAATTATTTCTAAATAATTTTTCAAATATAATACCCAACATATGATCAAAAATAACCAGGCACATGAGGAAATATGATAACATGGGCATAAATGAGCAGAAATAGCAGATATCAGAAATAGACCCACAGAAACTTCAGATTTCAGAATTATCAGGTAATGGAGAGCAAAATGGCTCTGGTCACTGAGTTCGAGAAATAAAAATCAAGTCTACAATTTCAGCATGCAACTAGAAGTCATAAAAACAGATTATGTGTAGATTTGAAAAACAATCTAATAGAAATTCTAGAAATAAAAAAATGTAATAACTTAAGAACTTAATGGAAGGTTTAATAACAGATTAGTATATGGTTAAAGGGAGAGTTAATGAACTGAAGACAGGTCAAAAGAAATCATGCAGAATGAAGTCCAAGGAAAAATGGATGGAAAATACAGTGAGATTTTGAGACAAAGAATATAGTGAGGTAGTCTTCCATATGTTTAATTGGCTTCCTAGAAGGACAGATGTGACAGAATGGAATAGAAACAATATTTGAAGACATGTCTAGGAATTTTCCAAAACTGCTTTAAGACATTGATTGCAGATTCAAGAAGCTGGGTGAATTTCAAGAAGGATAAATCCATACAGACACATCATATTGAAACTGCAGAAAACAAATATAGATTGTTAAACACAGCCAGGGAGAAAAGATTGCCTTAAAAGAACTTTTCAGACTTAAAGCTGACATCTCAGCAGTAATAATGGAAACCAGAATACACTGGCATAGTATCTCCCATTTGCTGAAAGAAAACAATTGCAAACCCAGAATTCTACAGCCAGTAAATGAAGAGGAAATGGAGATTTTCAAATAAAAAGAGAACTCACCTTAAGTAGACCTACATTAAGGAAATATTAAAAGATATTCTTCAGTAGGTAGGAAAAGGATCTCAGATGGAAAGTTAGAGATGCAGGAATGAAAAGCAATTAAATTGATAACTATATGGGTAGGTCTAAATAACCTTAACTGTATAAACAACAGCAACAATAGTAATAATGCCTTATAGGGTTTAAAATATATATAGAATCCAAAGCCCTCCACAAGTTGTCCCCTTAACTCTACCTTCTATTTTTATCTCCCACTGCTCTTCTGCCTGTACACTATGCTCTCACGAAACTGGTTACTTACTAGTTCCTGTTTGTACGTTACATCTTTTTGCTTCTGTGCCTTTGTCTTTGTAGTTTTCTTTCTCTACCTGGGATGTACTCACTGCCACACCCACCAACTAAAACCCAGCGGTCCTCAATGACCGGTTCAAATGTCACAGTGAAATTTTCCTTGATCCCCTAGATGGGGGGAGCACATTTTAAAAGTCCTACAGTTCTTTGCATAACCCTTACATAATTTAGTACTTTTTTTTTTCGTAAAATAAAAACATAATTTAATTGCTGAACCAGAAGTCCCTAAGGATATTACATCTCTCACCCCTAATGAGGCTTCTTTTGTTTTTCCTTATTGTAAATTCAATGTAAATCACAGAAAAAAAAAGAAAGTAAAAAAAAGAAGACACTAAGAATACCCATAATCCTATCCATTAAGGGTAGTGCATGCACTGTGCACTGCCTTGCATAGTAATTATTAGTGTACCCTGTGACCTGTTTTTAACGCTCGAGGGCAGAGATCATGCTTGATTTCTCTCTGTATGTCTCATGTCTCACACAGGTTAATGAACGAGGAACATCAAAGAAGAAGTCATACATTAGGGATGGCAGAGAACCCAATATCAGAAGTCTTACTTCTGAATGAATGATTTTTCTCCCTTTCCACCCCACACTTCAGCCTCCAGCAGTACCTGGGTGGGGATGGTGCCATTGTTCTTCAGGATGAGAGGTAGTGTCTCTGAATGACCAAGAAGCAGCCTCTTAAAGAGGAGCAAAGGGTTCCCATTTTGGTTATAGAGAACTGGCCGCACGACAGTCACTCGAGGGAGGTTGCCCTCTCCCACAATATCGAATGCAAGGCTTCGGTTCTTGGTCAGGTTGCTGTGGGGAACAGACAGATTGAAGTCTGTCAGCCTGGCATGGCAGGGGTGACATTCCATAGAGTGTGGCCTGCAGCCCTGCTGCAGGCCAGGTTGCTGGAGAGATGGTACCTGGGCAAGCCGTCCAAGGTAGCCTCAAAGATACACTGGTAGGTTTGCATGGCCTGTGGAGTGAAGGACACCGTGGCAAAGCCATGCGAGCGGCTAGCAATGCACATCTTGTTGGGTTCCACTTCAAAGATGTCGATGATGCGGGCAACAATCTGGGGAGGGAGGGCAGGGACAGGCGCGTGTGTTAGCTACTTTACATTTACTCAGGGCTTGCTGCTTATCTCTATCACCCTTGCTATAAACTCTCCCTCCTTTACGCTCGGCAGCAGACATGTTCCCTTGCCTGCATAGTCATGCCCCTGAAAGGAACAGCCTAGATTCTCTGGGACCCACCTCTCAGCAGTAACTGGATGGATTTGGCTAGACCTGTGATCTTTGACCCAAGCAGATGAACTAATGCAGATCTTAGATAGTCAGGTATCAATCTCTGTCTCCCTGTCTCTCTGAACTAAATTAAGATGCCCAGAGATCACTGGTGGTTGCTGATATGGAGCTGAACTAGAAGCCAGACTAGAGGATGGAACAACAGAGACGGCATGAGTGAAAGACCCGTGATCCTTGAAGGATGGACAGAGCCTTTACTGGTCTCTGAAAGCTGGATTTCAGGTGACAGTGCCAGTCCCACAGAGCTCTGGCTGCACGGTGTGTCCTGTCCTTGTCTACGCAATCTGATTCATTGGAGCTAACCTTGCTTAATTTGGGCTATCCCGAGTGGGTTTCTGCTTCTTGCAACTCCAATGGCTTTAGTTAGGACAACTTCCCATCTCACTTATCTCTTCCCATCTGTGGCAGTGTTTTGGGAAGACTGTAGGGACCCCTGGCATGGCCTCAAAAGGACTTTTCATTCTCATGGGAGGCAGGCAGGATGCAAGACTATTTCCTTTTGTTCTTAATGTTCTTTCCAAAGTGGCCTTCCCTCCACCATCAGCCATGTGAACAATCTCAGTTCTGGGGCACAAGGACCACCTGGGCCAAGATTCCATTTTTGGACAGAGAACTAAAGCCGCTGAGATGACACCAGGCAGTATTTGCAGTGCATCTGACTGGAATATAAGGGTGAGTGAGACCTGTCGACTAAGCCTCTCTGTCGGCATCCTGAACTTCCTCTTCTGCTGTGAGGAAAAAAAATCTCAGTAGGGCCTGATTTAGAGGGGGAAGGCAGCTTCCAGTCTGGTGGATCCTGAGATGGGAACTTATTAGTTGCCTTGCATGTGAATGAAGCTTGGCTTTAAACATAGCCCTATATCAGTAGGCTCTGGGACCTAGGAAAAAATTGAGTCTTCCTGAGCTTCAATTTCCTTAACTTGAAATGGGGATAATAATACAAACTTGTTGTGAGGATGAAATGAGGCAATAATACAAATCCTTTGGCACAGTGCCTAGCATACAGTGGGGACTCAATACATACTCATCATTTCACAGCCTTATAATCTGACATCCCCCAAGTCTCCTTTGCCAGACAAATGTGCAATTCGAGGCAGCCTGCCTTAGCTGTCACTCATCTTGGCTCTCCCCATAATGCTGCATCTATTGTAGGCACACAGTGTTTGATGGAGAAGAGAGTTGCTCATTCCTGTGTATCATTTTATCACAGAGGTACCCAGAGGAGACACCTCTTGGGACAAATGCATGCCTATGGGAAACTGCCCAGTTCCCTCCCATAACTTCCGGCACAGCCAGAGTGCCAGATAATCCCAACTCGTGCATAGAGGCTCCAGAGCAAGGGATTCCAAGAGCTCTTTCCTGGCTTTCTGCCAACCACGGTGGGCCAGGGCGGGCTGAGGGGGGCTGCTGACCTTGTTGGAGACAGGCTTAACCACAATGTTCACATCACAGGCGATCTTCCCCATGTTGCTGATCTTGAACCGAGCCTTGGCCTGATGGCCCACCAGGACATTGCTGAAGATGAACTTGTTCTCATCCTCCACAAACAGGCCGACACTCTCTATGGTCTGCAGGATGTTGTACATGTTGGCGCTGCTACAGATCTGGTGCTCCTCAAATATCAAGGCGTTGTTGTCGGTCACGAAGGCTGGGGAGTGGAGGGAAGGCTGTGAGATGAGGCCTGAGGGCCCAAGGCCTGCTTCCTGTGATTTCTCCTTTGGAGGTTTGGATTCCAACAAAGGACAATCACAGAGGATGTGAGTGATGGGACAAATTCTATCTTCTTTTGTACCGCTCTTGCTGACTGCCAGACCCCAATCGCCTTTCCTCCCAATGGTAAGGAGGGGTAAGATATGGGATCTGGGGTAAGCCTAAGAAAGAAGGAGGCGTTTGGCTCACTCTGGTCCGAAGCTGCACAGCACCTATAGCTAAAGAAAAGTTCCTCGGTGCTTCGCCTGAGATCTTACTGGGTTAAAGGTATAGCGTGCTCAGTGACTGACCACTGTTCTCTGTGTATATGCTGCCCACAGGGAGTGACCTGGCCAAGAGCAGGATTCAGTGTTTCTGAGTCTGGTGCCATATCCCACTGATTGCCTATTCATTTGAGAACCCTGGACCAAACTCAAGAAGATGAGTTTAAAGCTGCACAGCCTCTTCTAGGTGTGCATGCTTCATAAGTCTTTAAGGAAAAATATGGCCGAAGACACCAGAGTAAGTTCTAAGGTCCTAAAGATAGCAGCCCAGCTATATTCGCTAGACATTTACATGGTGGTGGGTTTTTTACAGATTAAGGTCTTTTAAGGAGCGCTGTCCAATCTCAGTGCTCAGTACCTGGCAGACAGGCTTCAGCCAACAGGCTGTAAGGAATGCCGGCAGGGTGGTCTCTCGGGTCTCGGTCAGAGATATCGATAGCTATCAACTCCTCACACTTTCCCACGGGGTCGGCCACGCAGTCCACGGTGATGGTCTGCACCCCTCCGGAAGAAATGGAGCCAAACCCAGGGTACACGGTGAACATGCCGTGGCTGAAGCGAGCCTGCAGGACACGGTGGGAGGGGGGAGGAGGGGAGGCAGAGTGGGTGACAGCCTCAGCCCTCCCACCACTCGTGAGATGGTGTCGAGGGGGGCCGGCGGGGCCAACCTCCGGAGGCTCTCTCTGGGTCCCTGCTCCTCTCCCGGAGGAAGCGAGGGCCTGGGGGGCTTCAGGCACGGGCTCTCTGTGCTCATTTCTGTGTCCCTTCCTTCTGACCAATCATGACTGAGTGGGGGTTTAGGGGAACAGACACGTTCCACGTTGTACAACATTTACCCAGATGGAAATCTCACCTCCATTCTGTCGTTGAACCCCTTCATGAAATTTTAAATTTTGTTTATTTACTTTTTTCAATTCCAAAATTTCCATTTGGTTCTTCTCTGTATCTTCTCTTTCTTTGCCAAGACTTACTATGTTTCCATTTGTTCCAAGCATATCTGCAATTGCTCTTTGAAGCATTTTTTATGTTGGCAGCTTTAACATCTTTGTCAGAAAATTCTAACATCTCTGTCATCTCAGTGTTGGCATCAAGCTTGTCTATTTCAATTCAGTTTGAGATCTTCCTGGTTCTTGGTAAGACAAGTGATGTTCCATTGAAAGCTGGACATTTGGGGTATTATATTATGAGACTGGATCTTATTTAAAACTTCTCTTTGACCTGGCTTTGTCTGACAGCACTCTGGCAGAGGAAGGGGGTGGGGGGCACTGACTCATTATTCCCAAGGGGGAGTGGCAGTTCAGATTCCCCACTTGGACTTCTCATTACTGCCAGACAAGGGGTGGGGGTTCTGGCTCCCCACTAGTCCTCAACTGATACCTCCCTGGCAAGGAGGGGGAGGGGTGCTTCATTGCTGTTCTGCTGACGCCATGGGGTAGGGAGACCCACTGGGGTGGAGGGAGGAGTCTCTCATCACCACCGGGCTGGGGTGAAACTCAAGGCTCCCCATGTGGTGTCTCCACTAACAATGGTAGAGGTGGTCGGGAGTGACAAAAGTCCTGGCTACCCACTGGGCATTCTTGAGACGCTGCTCTGGCAGGGGGCTGGGGCATCTCATTATAGCTTATATAGGGTGAAAGTCTCCCCACTGGCCTTTACTAGCAGGGGTGGGTTAGGACCACAGATTTTTCTGTCATATTTGACTGTAATAGAAGACTTTTTGTCTGAAATTTTCTGTCTTGATAGGCTGCTCTTTTCCTGGTCCTCTGGCTAGTGGGAGCAGGCTTTATTTGGGGCCATTTTTTTGGTCTGTGCCTGCTGATGTTTCTAGGTTGCTGGCTCCTTCGGCACCCAGACAGGATATGTGAAACAAAAAGGAAACTCAGGGAACTCACCACTGTGATGTTCATTAGATCCCAAGGACCCTAGCTGGTCTGATTTTTCTTTCCACCTTTCAGTTTTCTGTGTTTGTTTTATACCAAATGTCCAGGGATTTTACTTGTACTTAGTTGGGAAGAAGAGGGGAAATTATATCTATTCCATCTTACTAGAAGCGGAAATCTTCAAATCTCCTTTTATTTAAGCCAGGCTAAATGGGCTTTTGTTTCTTATAACCAAAAGATTATTAGTTAAAATATATATGGAGTTGAAACTTAATTTTAAGGCAGTGAGGAGCCAATGAAGGTTTTAAAGCAAAGAGGGTAACCAAATTGAAAGTCATAGCACCTTGTCTTAAAATGAAAGTGGTATTTCAGTGTAACTATGTAATATTCCCACCACAGTAGATTCAAACGCTGCTGTCCTAGGAAGGTATTTGTTGTAGGAACTAGTTGGAAGGTGGCCTTACAGGGTTTCAGGGAACAAGGAAAGGGGCACTCACCTGGTTAGGAATATTTACTTCTTTCTGAATAGACTCGGAGAACTTGCTTGACTTGGAAAGGCCACTCTTGTAGAAGCTCTCGCTTTCTCGGGATCTTGCATGCCGAATATGGCTGACTCTGATTAAGGAAGCAAGAGAATGCCCTTAGATGGGGGTGGTGACATTAAATGCCACCTGTCTGTCTGCTTGCAAGTCTCTTCTGCTAGGAATGGGGAAAAGGGTCCTTCTTTGCCCAAGAGGGCACTGGAGAAGCATAGGCAGCATTCATCATTAGCCAAACTCATTTAACAATTGTGAGAAAACCAGGTAGTAATTGTACTTATTAAATATGATTCATAAGGATGTTAAAAATTACTGCAAGAAAATAATGATTGTTAAATGTTTACTTGAGATTGTTGGAAAGTACTGTGTGAAAATTATTTGTAGACATCAAATCTTTTACCTGAGCTTACTTGAAAAAAAATGAAATGCCAAGTTGATTAAATTCTATCCCTTTTCTTCATGTTTATAGTCCTGGTGTTTTAAAGACTTAGTTTAAGCAATAGCACAAACATAGGTTTTGGTAACTGTTCACTTCACCTGAAACTAGTTTACTCAATAATTAGTTTGCCTAGAGGCTGGTTCCCCCCAAATACTCAAATGTATTTGAGGTACACCTTAACCTTTTTGGAGGTTTATATATTTGAGTATTCACTTGCTTCATAACCAGAAGAAATGAACTTCTACCACCTCTCTTGAGTATTTTGAATGAATTTGTACATGCTAAAATAAAAAATAAATTAAAAATGTTTTAAACAAAACAGTTATAATATCTATAAATAAACATTATTAAATCATTATAAAATAACAAAAAATTAGGTTGAAATTAAATTTGGAAGAAAGAGACTTTAGACAGTTTAATCAAAAATTTCTTTTGCCAAAAGCTTTGCCAAAATAGAAGAGGATATCCATAAAAATGTAAAACAATTACAAACAATGTAAAGCTGTATATACGATTTAAAACAACTAATTAGAAAGTACATTTTAAATTAATTAATAATTAATTAGTTAGAAAGTAAATTAATTAGAAAGTCAAGACAAAATGCTTTGGTAATTGGTAAAACCATCCCAAAGTTGCCAATAGAGAATATGACGATCAAATAAAGGCAAAAAAAAAAAAAAAAAAAAAAAGGGGGGGGCACTAAGTAAGGTAAATTGTTTTGGTGAACTGATTGAGAGCCACCTTTTGAAGAATACATGTTTAACTGTTGGAATAACTACTAAGTTAGCTGTTGGGATAAAATATCTTCACGGGGAGAAGGTAAGAACAGTGCCAGCAGACGGCGGCATCACCGTGCTTTCTCTGGTCCATGTTCCGGGTACCCTCTGCCATTCCCCATCATGAAGCACAGCTATGTTTTCTCTTAGCTGTTATAGCCGTCCCTTGACAGCCTACAGAGCAACGGGTAGGACAATGACTTACTACTTGGTCTTGCAGCACAGTAGAAGCACCGAGACAATGGACACAGTCCCAAACAGACGACGTTACATTTGTTCAATTAAAATTTATCACGTTCGACAGCAGTTAGAAAGTATGTGGAATCTGGAGTCAGAGATGTCGGTTCAGAACTGGGATCTACTGGTGAGTGCTTGCGTAATCTTGGATGAGCCTTTCTTAACATTACTGACCTCACTCATGAAAGGGAATCAGGTGAATTTAGATAAAATAAATGAAAACTCTTCATAAAATGTAAAGGACTAATGGACCAGGGAATGGCATGAGTTAAGTAAATACTTGTCTTACACTTTCTTTTGATGAATGGGGCTCTCCCCTGTCAGCCTATAAAGGGCATATCTGAAGTCAGTAACACCTTGATTTTCTATGGTGAAGCTGGTGCTTTTACGGGTGCCATAAATCAAAGCCCCAAAGTTGATGATGGAGGAAGGGCTGATGTTGTATCTGGAGAACACTGCATTCACAGAAAACTTAATTGGGATGCTGGCAATGATTTCACCTCCTTCTGCAATATTGGGTTCGATGATCTAGAAAAATAAGAAGGATTGGGAAGATGTCAGCTACCAGCATAGCTCCAGAGTTCCCATGACTGTCGACTTCATTCCCTATTTTCATCATCGACATGAAGCCAAGTTCTTTAGTTCATTTCTTTATATTATTGCATCAACAATATTAGCAAATACTAACATCCAACTTACTAGCCATGGATCAACAAAGACCAGTTTTGCTTCCTGTTTCCCTTCCCCACTCTTCTTTTGCACTTGATGACTGAACTCAGCTTCCTTGTCTCAGGTGCTCCTCAAAGACCAGGGTCCACATTTCCTCTCTGGCACTCTCAATTTCTGATGACTTGCATACCTCCCACATGACCTACCTGTGCCTGCTAGTTGGAGACCAAACACTGGTGTATCCTTTCTGGTTGCCACCCAGGCCAGCCCACCCTCATTGCCCTTGAGGTGTGGGTCAGACCATGTCCTCTTCTTTTTGACATGAGTCTTACGATACTGCCACTGAGTGAGTCTTCCCTTTGAGCTCTCTCACCTGACAGCGCAGGATTGGCTGGTGCTCTATCTTCACTTCCTTTCTTGCACGGAAAAACACCTGGACATTTGTGGGCTTTTCTGTTGTGGTCAGTGAGCCCTTCCTGGGTTGGACTGAGATCATAGAATTTACATTGGTCACTGAAATCCCTATGGAATCCACAGAAAAGCTGAAAGACAAGAATAAAAGTCACTGTAAGTTGTTATTTAGGGAACCCAAGACACTAGAGAGGAGACTCCAGACAATTAAGAGACTGCAATGTCTTTTGCCTGCTTAAATACTATGCCTAGCAGTGTCCTCTGTGCCTTGTACTCTGTAACTACTCCTCTTTAGCCACAGTTGACAGGGCCAGGGATTAATGCCAAGGCAAAGATAGCCATCTCTATCCTGTGATTGAGAAGTGACCTTGCAGGAGATCTCTGTCCAAAAGGGACATTTGATGCTGGGTAAGGATCAACTAAATTAATTACTCTCTCTTTCTTTACCTCTATCCCTCCTACTTGCCTGAGACTGAATGCAGTACACAGAGAGGGATGCAGAAGAAGGGGATCTAAGAAAGAAGAGAAAACGGGGTAGAAGCCATGCAACAGAGGCACTTGGAAAGGAAGGTCAAGGCCCACTGGGGGCGAGGTGAGAAGCCACAGAGAAAAGCTGACTCATGAGAATGACAAGGGGACTGGAGAAGGAGCAGGAACTCAAGCTGAGGTGGGACACCTGGAGTTGCTGTGGGAACCCAAATGTCGTCCCCATGTCCCAGGAGATCTGGTCACTCCTGCTGCGTGCTGGGTGCCTGCGCTTCCTCACCTCCCTGCACAAACCCCTTGTCACCTGTTTCAACCTAAGGGTGGCTCTGTTCCATGCAACCTAAGAGAGAAGAGCTAATGCCCTGTCATAATCTGAAACAAAACTCGGGAACGGGTAAGATTCCATTCAGCTAATTCCAAAGTACCCGTGGCTCCCTTCTAGGTTTAAGCTTTTGTTTATATTTATTTATTTCAATACACAGTTCTGACTAACAGTAGTACTGAGGTTGGACCTCTCTAATTTCAGCATTCATGAAACCATCATGAATACACTGAATTTCTTCCAAGTCTACTAGGGAAAGTCCTTTTATAAACTATGAATTCTCCTGCGGGAAACATGCTCTTTCATAGAAATCTATTGGCCATGGGTGCTGGCACTGCCACTGAGGGTTGTGTGACTCTGCTCTAGTGACCTCCTCCCTCCCCCCCACCCAGTGCCACTCTTTCCTCTTGAGGAATCTCCTTTATTTAGTGTGTCATTTTTAATCTCAAGAGATGAGACCAAGGTGAACTTCCACTCCAACAGGCTGCATTTGGAATGTATAATACAGTGGTTCTTAAAATTAAAAAAGAAAAGTGGAACATCCCTTCTTCACATGAAATCTTATGTGGAATGTCAACTTACAAAACAGGGAAGAGCTAAGAGGAGGGCAGGACCACCATCTCCAGTCTCTCCCTCCTCTCACCCCAGTATCTCCTTCTCACACCTGTCTCCCTCAGTTTCTTCCCCCATCCCAGACCCCTGTGACTCCAGGTGCATTCACAGGGCCTTTAAGGGTCCCTATAAAGTCACAGAGTTGGGAGCAGTGTAAAATCTCTGCTCTCTTAGCAATTGAAATTCCATTCGTTAAAGGCAAGAGAGGCTAAAAGCAGAAGTGATTCTTATGATTTCCACAATCAATGTTTTTTCTTAAATCTACCAGACACACTCTTCTCCCCATGAGTGGACGCAGACGACCACATGCCTGCTGGTTTTCAGGTTACCTGAACATGATCTCATATTTCCCACGGTTCTTCAGTTGCAGGGGCTGCTTCACCTCCTCCATGACCCTCACAATCCCAAAATCGAGGCCTCCTTCAGCTCCTGCAGAGGCCAGGGGCGGGGTTGGGGAGGGGAGAGAGGGGATGGGAGAGAGAAGCAGAGGAACTTCCTATTGACATTCACATGGAGAATTCATGATGACAGTTTCAGAGAATTCATTTTCTGAAAACATCATGGCTAGAAAAAACTCTTCTGAGTATTAGTAAGCAAACAGCAGACCCTGCCCTCACGCCCAGTTCAACAGGGCAGTTCCCTCTGGCTTCCATCCTAGGACCACTGTCCTTCCATTATGTCTCCCATTAGCTAAAACTTTAAAAAAATTTGTATCAGATGTTTACTATACAGAGTTTGGATATTACACATAAATTTATATTGCTTTACTTAGCATTACCTCATAAGCATCTCCATACTTGAAAATCCCTCACTGATGCGACCTTAATGGTTGATAACATGTCATGATATGACTGTTCCATAATTTACAGCATTATTCCTACAATATCTTTGTACATAAGACTAATGACATCTGGGCAAAAATGTAGCTATAACTTCCTATGAATCCTGAGGAGACCTATTGGAGATAGGAGGGCTAATGGAAAAATGCATACTAAAGCGAGGGATCTAACTTAGGCATTGGGGCAGCATAGTGGGCAGAATAATGCCACCCCTACTCCAGCCCCAAAGATGTGCACCGTCCTAACTCCTGGAACCTGTGAATATGCTTGTTTACATGGCAAAGGGGAAGTAAGGTGTCAGATGGAATTTGGGCTGCTTATCATCTGACTTTAACATAAAGAGATGATCCTGGATTCTCTGAGGGGCCAATGTAATCATAAGGATCTTAAAAGTAGAAGAGGGAGACGAACACTCAAGGACCATTGAGACGGCAGTGTGAGAGGCTTGAACCAACCTTGCTGGCTTTGAAGGTGGAGGAAGGGGATAATGAGCCAAGGAATGTGGGTGGCTTCTAGAGGCTAGAAAAGGCAAGGAAATGGATTCTTGCCCAGAGCCTCTAGAAAGAAATGCAGCCCTGCCAATACCTCGATTTTAGCCTAGTGAGATCCATTTCAGATTTTCTGACCTATGGAACTGTCAGGTAATAAATTCGTATTGTTTTAAGCCACAAACGTTGTGGTCATTTGTTACAGCAGTGATAGAAAACAGGCAGGAAGATAAATACTCACTCTCAGGTGACTGTTCAGAAAAGAGCTCTGTGAAGTTTATCCTTGTGATCCCCTCCCCCCAGCCCTGTCATCTCCAGCTAAGATCCACAGGAAGGTTGCTAACATCACTCAAGCTTGCATTAATATTTACGGAAATTCTACCTGCTCCCCAACAACTACTAGTCTTCCTCTTTATAGGAAATACGTTACACTTTTTTAAAAGATGTGACTTGAAGGGGTCAACAGACCTTTGGGGAAAGTGATGTCCAAGGCAATGTCGTAGGACTCTGCAAAGACCATGATGTTTTCAAACTGAACAACTCCCACAATATTCTCCGTGTCTAACACCTGTTGGGGTAAGAAATTCTTCAGTAAAAGCGAGACCCACGAGGTGTTTGGAGCCTGAATTCTGTAACATGCAGTGGGAATCAAGAAGAAGAAGATGTGGTATGAAATATTTTAGAAATGTATTTAGCTTTTGTCTTCATTGAGCATTTGGTAGGATTAGTGTTGTTGCTAACACCCTTTGGGGAATGCTGGTGTAGACAATCAACATAAGAATGGGAAAAAGAGGCTGTATTTTCTGTCTTGTCCAACTACTGGGTTTAAATCATTTGCATGATCGTTGCTACATTACTGAAGATTGGACTGTGAATATACATTACAGAAAAGTATTCTTTAGAACTTTAAAAAAAAAAAAAACCCTGAAGGACATTTTTCTGACAGTGGCAATGGAGAACTTGTATATACTTAATCATGTTTGCTCTACTAATTTTATAAATTTCAATTGTTCTGCTCTTTGTTTCTGGCTCAACACGTGGAAAAAGTGCCAGATTTTTCATATAAAATAAATGTTTAATGTTCCTCTTTTAAAAATTTCAAATGTTTTTATGTGAACATCATTATTAAAGTTGGAAATGTTAAATAAATAAATAAATAAATAAATAAATAAATAAATAAATAAATAAATAAGCGAGACCCTAGCCTCCAGTTGCTCCGTGTCCTCTGCACTGTCATCCCTGGTGGTAATTCCTCGCTGACTGTTCTAAGGAACATCTACACTGGCGTCAGATGCCAGCTGGACTTGACTGTTGACTCTTGAGACCAAAGAAGGGGTGATAAAAAGTCTGTATGTCAAGGTGAAGAGCCTTTGGGTAGTGGGCATGGCTTTCTTGCTTCTGCCTGAAGGGTACCTGCCTCACTGCTGAAGCCTCAAGTTGAAAACCTAAGTCACCACTCCCCATTACTTGTGTTTTGGATGCCCAGTTTTAACTCAGAGATTCCATCTTTTCTTTCATCAAGCATTTAACCAATGTCTCACAGAACAAATTGGACCGACTTCCATTTTACCTTCTTTCTTTTGCTGCCTATCCTCTGACAGAGATGACAAGAAGAAAGGCTGACAGGAAAAACAGGACAAAGAACTTGGATTATCAGCTCCAGAATTTACACAATACTTTTCTACTGATAGATGCCAAGTACCCAAAACATTCTATTCCCTTTGCTTTTTCACTAGTGCGTGCGTGCGTGCGTGTGTGTGTGTGTGAGATTAAATTTTGTAACTGAAGAAATTGAGGATTAAATTTTGTAATTGAGGAAAATGGGGAGGACAGTTTAAGAGGTACACAAATAAAAAAAATGAGTTTACCAGGACATTTTCCAAAGGGACCAGAAAGCAGGGCATTTCCTTGGGTAGATGTTGAAGGGATACAGTCTGGGGGAGAGAAGTCTTAGGGCACTTTGGGGAACCTGAGGGGAGACACACTGTGTCTGCTTTCACTGGAACACATGGGGAGGCCGTGTCAGTTGTTAAAATACAGAAATGTTTCTATACCAGCTGGGAAACAGCTGTCATGATGACCTTTCCAAATATCCCCTTGCTGACTGCCTCCCACACCGCCTCAACCATAGGACCCCGGAATCCCCGTGATCCAGCAGCCAAAGGACAAAGCCAGCATAGCTGGGACCCTCCACCAGCCATGTGGCCTGGGCCCCCTGTGCAGAGATCCGTGTTTGTGTGGAGACTGGTGTTACAAATATTTGACTCTCACCTTTGGGCTCACACACATTCGTGGATTGAATAAATCTATCAGTATATGTTTTCGGCTACCTAAAGTCATGGGTAGGTAATAAGAGACACTGATCCATTTGCTGGATCCAAAAGGTAGAAAAAGGATTAATTTGTGTAAATTACAGGGAGAAATCTGAACTCAATCCAAGGAAGAGCTGACAGTCAGACCTGTTCAAAGGAAGATCAGGTTGCTTGGAGTGTTGGTAAGTTTTCTGTCCCTGGAGGTATTTAAGGAGAAGCTTGGATGACCCCTTGATTGTTGCATAATTGGTTCAAGCATCAAAAATCAGTGATATTTGTTCATTCATTCATTTGCCAGATTCTACCAAGTGCCCTCTACATTCAGGCCTGTGCTAACACTGGGGTACATGATGGGGTAATGGGTTGAATGGTGGTCCCCAAAAGGTATGTCTGTGTCTAAATGCTTGGATTCTACGAATGTAATTTTATTTGGAAAAACAATCTCTGCATAGGTAATTGTTAAAGATCTTGAGATGAGATCATCTTAGATTATATAGGTGGGCCCTAAATCCAATGACAAGTATCCTTATAAGAGACAAGGAGAGGACACAGGCAGAGAAGAAGGCCATGTGAAGATGGAGGCAGAGACTGGAATGATGGAGCCACAAGTCAAGAAACACATGGAGCCACCAGAAGCTGGATGAGGCAAGGAAGGGTTCTTCCCTAGATGCTTCGGAGGGGACATGGCCCTGCAAACACCTTGATTTCAGACTTCTGACTTCCAGAACTATACGAGAATAATGTCTGGGGTTTCAAGCCACTCAGTTTACAGCCTGTTGTTAGAGCAGCCCCAGGAAACCAACGCAGATAACGGAGGAGTCAGGAGAGATTCCGCTCCATGGGAGTTCACATAAGAAAGTAAAGAAAGAAACAGGATAACATCAGCAAGGGATAGTGCTCTGAAGGACAGAAGACGGGGTGAGTGAGTGACAAACAAGGGATTCCCACAATGGGAGGATTAGGGGAACCTTGGTGAAACAGTGCTGTTTGGCAGATCCTAAAGCAGGAGCCATCTCCCCACAGAGCCTAAGGATAGTAGGAAAAAGCTGAGAGACCATGTGCCGGGAGCCAGTGAATGAGAACAAGGGTGGAGTGACGTGCAGATGTAGAGGCAGGTGGGACTTCAGGAGCAGGTGACCCTGGGCTTTGGTTCTTATTGCAACTGGATGCCAGAAGAATGCTTTAAGAAAGACAATGACTAACATTTTGGTGATCTCTCTGGACTCTTCTGGGGACTATAAAGAGGGAAACTAGTTAGGAAGCCTCTGCAGAAGTCCTGGACAAGGGTGGTAGTGGCAGTATAGACAGAGAAGTGGATGGACAGGAGACACATGCAAGACATAACTGACGAGACTTGTTGGAGGACAAGGTTGGAGGGGAGGCTGTCAGGAAAAGGAGGAATGAAGGATGATTCCTAGGTGTCTGTGGGAACAACTGGGTGGAGGGTGACCTTTCCTGAGAGAGTAATGTGAGAGGTGACTGGGTTGGGGTGTGAAATCAGGAATCTAATGCTTGCTTAGGGGCAGTGACACCATTTTTTCGTTCATTGGCTCTGCGCTGATTGAGTGCTCTGCTCTCGGCACTGGGAAATCAGCCATCGACGAGATTGCCTTTATGGAGCTTATAGTACGTGCACAGCAAGATATTGTGGGGATCAGACGGGAGCGTGTAACAGGGAGGCCTGGCTTACTGTGTGGTATGTGTATGTGTGTGTGTTGGTAACACGGGTGTTTGTGTGTTGGTAGTGTGTATGTGTCAGGGAACCCAATGTGTACATATTTCGACGACCGAGTCCGAAGATGTGTGAGGGCTCACCTCCAACCGAATGGCCTTCTTGATATTGACAGGTTTGGAGGGCTGGAAGTGCAGCTGCAGGCTGTACTCGGCCTTGGGCGGGATGGTGCCCTGCATCATGGACGCAGTGAAGTCGTCGCCCAGATGCTCCAGGCTGGTGACCCGCCAGGCCACGGGCAGTGGCGTCACGTTGCGGAGAACGACTGTCTTGGACTCTTTTCTGCAGGGACCGAAAGACATTTTGTTAGTTGCAAATGATTCTGATTTATTACGGCAGGTCAGAAAAAGTCCTTCCAGTTATTTCAATCATTGTTTAGTTCACTAGTCAGTATTTACCAGGGAATGGGGCCTGATGGTATTGATTAAAGAATGAAGGATCCATATAATATCAACATTCTCTCCCAGAAGCCCCAGACATAAACATTCTCTGTTTAGAATAATACGATTCCAGTGAATAACTATGTAAGTTCTAGTTTTGGTCTACTGTTTTCTGTCTGTACTTTCTAGACCAAAGATTCTTAACTTTTTAGGATAAAGGACTGCTTTGAGAATTTGGAAAAATCTAGTTCTTCTGAGAAAAATGCAAATATGTATACACTTTAGTAGTTGATCTTGGTGGGGGTGGGAGGGGGGCGGCTTGACCCTGCTGAAGTTCAACTTAAATCAACAGGGTTACTATCCATCCTGATTGGTACAGGACCAGAAGTTTCTCATTACACAGGACTTTCAGTGCAAAAACTGGGGAAGTCCTGAATAAATCAAGATGAGTTGGTCACCCTAGTACTAAATATTCTTTAAATGCCATACCAGTCCTGGTGTCACCCTGAACTCTGACCTATGCAGCAGGAGCCGGTCAAAATGCAATTGCTTGGGTTCCAGCTCCAGTTCTGGGCGGATCCCCTGGCAGCTTATTTGGAAGATGGCTGGCTCGGGATTCTCCTTGATGCAGCAGACAATGCTATCTTCAAAGACTCCAACTGCAGTAGGGTAGGCCCATAAGTTCAGCATCTAATGGAAGAATTAAAACAAAGTACATTTGTAGTGAGGATGCCAAGGCCTCAGAATTTTCCAAGAAAGCTTTGCCCTTGCCCTTGCCCCTGGACTAGTTTCCAGGGGACTATACCTGCTTCTCATTGGGTTTTAGAATCATGAAGTTGGGCTCCAGGAAGTACGTGCTGGCTTTGACATCATTCTGAAAAGAGAAGAACACCTCCACGACCATTGGGGAGTTGTTCAGGATCGTCAGTGTCTCCATGTTGCCTGGGAACAAGGATGACTTGTATCTGGAAATGAATGAGAATTAGGGATAAGTTAGGGATGCGGGTGTGAGAAATGACTGAGAGCTCAGGTAGAAATGGAGACTGTCAGGTGCAAAGCAATTCCAAAGGACAGTGTGGTTACACTGTGGCTAAGAACATACGCAGTGTAGTTGTGAAGACTTGTAGCTGTGACCTGATTCCCCAAAGCCTTGGTCTCCTCATCTCTAAGATGAGATGATGATGCCTCTTAGGAATTCTGTGAGTATTAAATGAAATAGTGCACCCAGCTCTTAGGATAGCTGCAGATATTAAATCCTCAATGAATGGTAGTTATTATTGCAAAGAATTCTAATTGGGAAATATACAGCTTTACCTTTCCCAGTGCCTATATTCCCAGGAGTGATGATCATTTGAGTAACTTGTTATTTCACATCTGTCTTAGAGACGGCCTCATTCACCGCCTTCTACACCCACACAGGATGTTACTGTTCCGCCGTGGATTCATTTGGCACTGTTCACTGGCACTGCTATGAGGCTGTCTCTGTTCCTCGGTGCCTTAGACACAGAGTTGAGCAGCATGGGCACTGGAAGCTGCTCAGTTAATGACTGAACAGAAAAGAAACCATGGAAAGCACAAGAAATGCCAGTAAAGATGCGCATCATCAGAGATCATAGCGCAGGTCAGGAAGGCAGGGCACCATAGGAACCACTCGTACCCAGAAACAGTCAGAAAACCTTTTTGGACAAGCTGTGATGGAGCAAGGAAGGAGAGTGCATGGCAGAGACTAACTCAGAGTCAAAGAGACAGAACACTCCGTGTGACTGCCAAAGGGGACTGCCTTCACAGCCAACTGGCGACCACCACCACCTAGTACCGCGCTAAGTTTCATGTGCATTATCCAGGGTGGTCTTCTCATGTCTTTGAGGTGGGTGCTACCATTTTCTCATTTTGCAAATGACGACATTGAGGCTCAGTAAGGTTTAGAAGAATACATGAATTATACCTGGTTGCACTGGTCCTTGGGCCACTGTAATTGTCTACCTCCTGAATCAGCACTGTTCAGCCCCAAATCCTATCTAATTCCAGTGCCGTCCCGAACACACGCCTCTCTGAATGGCCATCATTTCCCTGAATCCTGGGCTTCGCTGTACCTCATGTCCATCAACTTGACCCACACTCCTTCTCTCTCCTAAGCCCTTCTACTAGGCCTTGAAAACCCTCTCCATCATCAGCAAACCCTCTTCACCTTGACTTTCTAGTTCAGCATCTCAGGAAACAAACTGAAGGTTTTAAAGAAATGGATAGCAAAGACGGCTCACTAGTTCTACCAAGTAAGCACAGAAATAAACCCTCTCTACTTATCACAATACATGCTAGATTGAATGAAGACATGATGAGACCTTGGTTCCAGTTGTGGTCTCACCTGCCTGTACAATAAGAAATTTGTACATAACTGAAAAAAACTAGTATTGCTAAAAATGTATGATCATCAACCTCACCTAGGCCTCCAGTTCTACCTGCTAATCTTACTTTATTTCTCCAATATTCTCCCTCTTCCACTTTCCACAAAAGCTGTTTCATACCTTCTCCATTTTCTCAACATTTCTAACTTCCCTCCACTTCGCTCCCTGTTAGTAATGACCTCACATCATTTGCTATGGAGAACACAGAATAGTTGCACGGGAACCTCCTCACTGTACCAACCGAATCTATAAACCTGAAGCGCTCCCACCTCTCTCCCTCCTCACACGAGATGACGTCCCTCTTCCTGGCAAAGGCCAGCTCTACACATCCCATGGTGTTGTCTCAGGGAGCTGATGGCCCTTATGTTCTCCTGAAACTCCATCCTTTTCCTCCATACTTCCCCTTGGCATCCAAACGTTGCAAGGACAACAGTGTACGGACAGCCTTCCCCAGACTCCACGTCTCCCTCTCACTCTCAGCCCCTCCAACTCCCTTCACAGCCGAGCTTCTCCAAAGAGCTATCTTCATGCCCTGTCTCCGTTTTCTCACCTCCCACCGACTCCCCAAGGCACTTCACTCAGGCTTCATCCTCAAGCACCCCAAAAGGGCTCTTGCTAAGGCCCCTGGGGACCCCACGTGGTTGAACCCTGTGGGCACTGACGTCCTCATCTCCTTGCCCTCTCTGTAGCATTCAGCACTGCTGACCACACGCCCGTTGCTGCTCCACGATGCCACCCTTTTCTGGGCCCAGCAACAGCCCTGGCCCTCTTGCTCAGCTCCTTTGCTGGCTTTAACTCTTGCAAGCGGTGAAGTTCTTCGCAGCTCCATCTGTGGTCCTTTTCTCTGTACTGTATCCTCTCTTCTTGGGTGACCTCAGCCATGCCCCATGGCTTGAAGATAGGCCTCTGTCCTCTGAGAACCAAAGCTGTATAGCCTATTCCCTGCTTTAAGTAGCTACTAACTCTCTCTATCTTCTAAGTAAGCATCTACAACTTAATGTATCCCAAATGAACTCTTGATCCTATCTTTCCCCCACTGAAATCTGGTCCTCTTCCAGGCCTTCCTATCTGGGAAAAAGGCACTCCCATTCATCTGAAACTTGGGGTACAATAACTCAGTTCTCCTAATTTGAGGTTCAGGGACTGAGGCAGTGTTAGTAAAAACTATGTCAACATAGAACTCTGCTTGGATCATTCATGAGTCCAGCCCAGGGGTCTGAAATCTGCTTTAAGATAACAGAGCACTTACTTATCTCTTGATTTTCCACAAAGCAGTGGCCCGAAGTAAAATCTCTCCACGCTCATAACATACTTCTTAAAGATGATTTCATTTGTCTTCATGTCCATCTTCCGCTGAGGGAATACCACTCTGAGTACAGGGGCGGAAGAGAAGAGGCTGCCTGAGTGGAAGGTCAGCGCAACCACCAGATGCTTACGTGAATCCAACACTCCCTCTTCAGCAAAGCCTCCAGGTGTAGGACACAGAATGACTCTTAATGTGAGGACCTTTGTTGAGCCTTATTCCTGTTCCCACCCTTCCCCTAGCCCCAAATGAAAATAGTCCAGTTTGAACTTGAGGAAAAAGATTCCCACTGGTGCCTTTTATAAGAAGGGGCTGATGATAGAGCTTAGTTGGATTTCCTGTTTTTGTGTGCCAGCTACAAAAATTCCTGAAAATCCCTATTGAAAGCTAGTTATGGTGAATCTTAACTCGCTCTGAGTTCCTTGTCCAACATGGCTCCTTAGTCAGAATTACAGAAAAGCTCCTCTTGGTGGACAGCTATGACAGGCCTGCCCCACCAGCTTGCTCAGCCAGGTGCCTTTATGTGGTGCACAGGGGGCTCGGAAGAAAGCCCATCTATGGAGATTCCCACCTGTATTCATACTGTAGGACAGAAAAAAATCCTATAGCAAACATAAAATTTTTAAAAATTTGCTTAATAGTGAAATAAGAGAACTAACGTGCCAAAGGAAGACTTTCCCCCTCTTCACACCTGTTACCGCTCTCTTTTCCTCAGTCTCACGTTGTTACATCATTCCTGTGGCTTAGTCACCGCCCAAGATGTCGAAGCCCAGTACATGAGGGTCCAGGAGGCTGTCCTGGTTCCACATTAATATCAAGAGCTGCCTTGTTCAAAGGAGCATGGGGAGAAACTAAAATGTACCTGTCAACCTTTTCTTTTAAAATGATATCCACTTACTTTGGGTCTTGGCAAATATACGGGTACGTGCAGACACCGCGGCAGTAGAGCTGGTACTGGCGGCGAGTTCCGAGGATCTCAAAGTTGAACGTCTGGTCGAAGTTCCCGATGTCGCTGGCAGAGAAGTGCACTCGCAACGTCACCTCGCCATTGGCTGGCACTATCCACCGGAAATTATTCAGCCTGCAAATGACCACACAGGCTTTTAAAGTGAGAATGCTTCCTTTGCGCCAAGAGAAGACAGGGCCGCTGGCTGGGAGGGGTCCCGTCCTGCTGGGGTTAGGCGTGGCGGTCCGTGGGGCCCCACAGGCAGAATGGCCCTGTTCCCAACCGGCGCAGTGACAGCTGCATCATTGACGTGGGGCTTCAGCGTTCCTCTCCATGGGTTGCTCAGAGGCCCACCTGATGAACTTCTCCTGGGAGTGCTCTCCAGAGAAGTTGTTCTGCTCTATGTCTGACAGGGGGGCAATGGTCCCAGAAGTTCCTCCAGGAAGTCCCTTCCTGTTGAAGGTCAGGCGACGTTTGTCCTTCTGAGCCTCACGGGTCTGATCTATTTTTTCTTTCACTTTCTGTTTGTTCCCCTTAGATGAGGTGGTCTGCTCCTCCTGGGCCTTAATTAAAAATGAGCACAGGGTCTTAATTACTCATCTTGCATACACACGAACAAAAGACAGAGATGCTGCAGGTTTAGGATGCTGGTGGTGGCCTGGAGCAGAGTAGGGCCCAGCTTACCACACCAGAGTGGAAGACAAGAAGTGAAAAGAACTGTAGCGCTTTCCTTGGTACACCATTCCCTAAAGACAGCTTGAAGCTGGCAGGGCGTGTGTTCCCATATTGCATTTTGCTATTGTGTTTCTTTAGTATTTTTTAATCTAGACTCCTCACTCCCTCCCAATCACATTGACTTTTTGGAGAGACTCTGTGTTCTTACAAAATATTTCACAGTCTGAAATTTTCAACCTGTTCCCAAAGTGTCATCTAGTTTATTCCTTTATTCCAGGTATTTTCTGTCAACTGAAAATTAGGCTTATAAACTTAACTAGATGCATAGAGGACGCTGTGTACATTACACTCTATCACGAGAGGAAACAAATAATGTCACATTGACCCATGATTACAGATGTAAAGTGTGTCCCAGTGGCTGGAGTGGTGCCTGCTAGATGTGGCCATGATAAAGTAGACATCACCCTTCGCAGCTGGCCGGTCACCTGTGGGATGAGGCTCTAGCTCGCCTGAATGTCTTGTTCTCCCCAAACCACGGCTTTTTGTACCCACTGGCACTCTTAATCATTTTTTTTTTTTTACTGGGGATAACAGAATAGTGCTTTTCTAATTCTTGTATTCTTTCTATAATTTTAGCTGTCATTCTTCTAGAATGAAGAGCTTTCCTTTGTCAATTGGAGATGAACTAGAGTTCCTCCTAAAATGGTTAAGTTAAAGCATGCTTAACCCTTTCCTGCTTATGGCCATTTTTCAGAAAAAAGGTTGATATAATAGTCCCCTCTGATGTTGGCAGTTTTTCCCTCTTTACCTTTTTTTCTTTTTTTTTTTTTATCTTTTTTATTTGGACTCTGCTCCAGTAAGGTCTGCCCACTGATGCTGCTCACTGCAGATGCTGATTTCCTATTTACTTTTAAGTTGAAAGTTGGGGCAGTCTCTGTCACCTGCTTGAGCTATAGTCAGGGCCTGCAGGTAATTTTATCTGCTGCTAATTTTATTTATTCTTTGCTGATGGGCATGGTTTGTAGGAGGCTGTGTGGGCCACCATACTCTGCTGGGAATAAAAAGCCCCTCCATAATTATTAATACACATGCCTTCTGCACATTATTGGTGACATCTATTAATCCTTTGTGATTTATTCTAGTAATTGTCTATATATTTTCTTTTACTTTTACATAATTTCATTTTAATTGCTTATATTTTTAAATCAGCTGGGATTAATTTTACTGTATTGTGTCAGGCGAGGAGATAAAAAGTGACCTTACCCAAAATATCTGATCTTCCCATCATAATTTCTTCAGTCTGTCCTTTCTCTAGTGGTGTGTGTTCCCTTACCCTGTGTCTGTTGATTCTCGTATTCTTTTACACTGTGTAAATTCTTAGCTTCAGGAATACATTCTACCATCTTTTAAAAAAAGAGCTAGTCTTGTTTATTTTTTTTCTTGCAGATGAGCTTCAGAGTAATCTGAACCATAAACCATTCCATGGGGACTGAAAAGGTCTCCTCTTGGGAAGCTGGAAAGGTCAGACCCAGGGAAGGTGTAGCTGAGAGAGCTCACGTGGGGTCCTCAGGCAGGGTCCCCAGCGAGTGGAGGGAAAACACCTCTGTGAGCTGACTCCCAGCACCACAACCAGTTTCTGGCCATGTGGAAGTCAACACCTTCCTGCCCATCTGAAGTCCTGCCAAGGTCAGGATGAAGTGCTTGCTCTTTACCTTCACAGAGCCTATGGCTGACAGCTCTGCTTCTGATTCCACTTCTCTCTTCTCCTCCAGCAGAGAGAGCTCTTCAGAGGGTGGAATTACAAACACGAAATGCTTCAGGATTTCAGTTGTGGCCAAAGGCTGCCGCTTCACAGGGTAGGTGATGATTGAGAATAAGGCGGGAGGTGGGATCGGAGGTCCAGAGGAACCCAGACCCAAGAGGTCCAGGATCTAAAGGAAAAGCCCATTGTTAACTTCCGGAGCAGAGGGCAGGCTACCCCTAACTGTCCTCTAACCGCATGTGTCAGGGGAGGGGTTTGTGAAGGGCCTCGGACACAGTTCTGCAGGTCTTCCCTGACCCCCGTGACCCCAGACCAGGCTGAAGCTCTTGTTGTAGGCTGCATGCTCCCTTTACCTCTCTTATCATAGCTTTTATCACTTTATTGTGACTGTTTTTGTCTCTGCAAATGGACTGTCAGCTCCCTTGGGACAGGAACCAGGTCAACATAAAACATACAGTAGGCACTTGCTAAATCTCTGTTTAAAGACACCAGCTCTTAAGATTCTGATGTCTATATTGTTGCATCTATTTTCAGGTTCTTTTATCTTTAAATATTATTTTCTTCAAAGGTCAAAGAAAGTTAGATCAGGTCAAATACAGCAAAGAAAAAAAGCAAAGGTTCTAGGAACTGGGGAAGGGATGGGCCTATAAAGAGAAGTCGAAAAGAAACTTGAGAATTTATTCCTATGGCATTCTCCCATTCTGCTCTCTGTTGTTTTCTAGGAAAATTTTATCCCTGGACAAAAGACTATAATAACATCCCCTGCAAACAACGGCCAGAGGTGGCTTTTGCTTATGTAAGAGCTTTTGTTTTTAGGAACAATTAAAGGCTATCTAATAGTATCATTTCTGTCCCTGTTGGAAGTTTGTGGGAAAAAGATTTTAGAGTCCTCGTGCCTCTTGCTTCACTCCAAAGCACACCTGCCTTGTCAGCTTGGAGCATCTGTACTGTCAGTATTAAAACCAGTCCTACAGGTGGCTTTTTATGAGGTCAGATGGGGCAATTTAGATCTGTGGAACTTTCTATGGATTTCCACCAAGTAGAAAAGGTCCTTTTAGCCCTTATTGTCTTATCCGAGGGGGCATCAGGGATTAATGGAATTCAGGAGATATGACTTTTATGTGGAAACACTTTTACGATGATTAACACGGTACCCGCTACCTGACTTGTTACATCTCCATCCTGGAGGAGAGTCTGTACCTGGTCCAACTTGGGAAGTCTGTCGCTCTCCAGGGCCTGCTTCCAGTTGATGCCTTCCAGGTCAGGTGCCTGGATGTTTATAAACGGCACACCGAGATCCCTCTTCCCCTCGTGGTCCTCCTCCTTGTCCGCGTCTCCGCCATCGCTTTGCTCCTCCATCGCCCGGAGCTTCTCCAGGCGCTCCCTCTCGGCTTTCTCCCGCTCCAGGCGCTCCTTCTCCGCGCGCTCCTTCTCGGCGCGCTCCTTCTCCGCGCGCTCCCTCTCCCGGTCCTTGCGGCCTCTGCGCCCGCCTGACGGGACCTGGCGCTGGTCGTCAGGCTCGTGCGGCAGGTCCTCCGCCCCAGTGTGAGGCATCTGAACTCCCTGCTTCCGGTCCCAGTATGTGAGGATGTTCTGGATATCCTTCCACGTCAACTCGTAGGTCTTAAACTTCTGGGCCAAAGGCTTGTCAGTGTCCTTGGGGAGGTCCCCCTCACTGTCCTCTTGTTCCAGGACAGGAGGAAACCCAAAGTTGTTATCTATCAGTTGGTTCTTTTTCTTCCTGTTTTGTTCTTCCTTCTCAGCCATTTGCTGCTCCTTAACAGATACTTTTCTTTCTACTGCATCCATCTTGACCTCTAGTTTGGACAAAGCAGGAAACTAGAAGGCAAAACACATAAAATATACTTAAAGAGAGAGCAAATCCATTACAATAAAAGCGAGAGGATGATTTGTTTTGTAAGAAGGCCTCACAGGATTCCAGGCACTTCTTATACACACTAGGGTTGTGCCTAAGAATCACCTTGGGGACCTTTATTGAAATACATTCCGTGGTCCTTCCTTGTTATACATCTGGCTGGGGCCTGGCATCGTACGTTCGAAAAAGGTGCACCGTGACTTTGATGTGCACTCCTGCTTGAGAGCTGATGTTCGGCAGGATCAACAGGAAAAAGGTCACCAAAATGGTGTTGTCTCCGCTTTCAGGGGTCGTGAGAGAGGCTGGAGTGTTGTGGTCCCTGTCTCTCGCTCATGCACTGGAACCAGTCTACACCTTGCTGGGAGCCTGGCTTTAGCTCCACCCTCGGAACTCATCGTGTTGAAAGAGCGGCCATGCACACCAGCCAGCTACACCCCTGGGCCATGACAGCCACCTTGGGCGCTGCTCTGGCCGTTCTACCCCTCCCCGGCACAGTGGGCAGAGATGTGACCACTAAGCTTGGCAAGCCGATACACTGCTGGCACTTGTCTGCAAGGACAAGCTTATGCTGAAGGGATAAGCTCTTGGCTGAGCACAGGGACCTGTTGACTTCGTAGCTCGTTAGAGGCAAATCTTTACAACTAGCCTATTTAGCACTATCCAGGGGACCGCAGGGGACAGTGGGAAGAATTAAGGACTGTCTCAGACATAATTGGGTGAGGTCCTGGAACTATGACCTCATCTCTCTCAGCCCCAGATGGGGTTCATGTCTCTGCACCTCACTGGGTGGGCGGGATGCCAAAATGACAGGATTACATGCAACATAAGTGTAACACGTAGCACACAATCCGTGTTCGACAGATGTCAGTCCCTTTCCTCCTACCTTCTGCTCTACCATAAAATCCAAATAGTAGTATTAGGTCAATCTTCTGGAGGGGAAATGGGCTTGACTGATTGGCTGCTTACAGTGGCTAATCCCTCTGCTTCTGCCTCTTGGTAAGGAGCGAGGGAGGGCTGCTACCTGCCGGTTCACTGTTTGAGATTTCTTCATGGGCAGTTCCTCCTTTACTGGTCCTTGCTTTGGTTTTCTGATCTTCCTTTTTAGCTCATCCTCTTCCTTCTGCCGCTCAAGCTCTTGCTGTAGCCTCTTTTCGTGCATCTCCTTTGCCAATCTCTCCAGCTCCCTTCATGAAACCAGGCAGAGAAAACTGAGTTCAGGGGCCTCCTGCCTGAGCCCCTCCCTGCCTGGGACTGCCTGGTGGGGGGTCATGGGGCAGAGCTTTCTTGGGCATAAAACCAAAGAAGAAAACAAAGCTGGGTAACTAGGAAGGAAGGACAGAAGAAGAGAGGGAAGGAAAGAAAGGAGGGAAGGACGGATCACATCTTTACATGGTCTTTCACCAAACTGATTAACTGAAACTCGCTAACAGGAGTTCTCGATTAGGCTGTATTTCTCTTTCAACCTTTCATAAGAGAGCAAGGCAAGGGGTGAAAATAAGCTTGATGTTAGCACTTTTAAAAAGCAGCTTTCAAAGATTGTTCTGGTTTCAGTACAGATGAGGCCCAGCTTCCTACACTGTCACTTAGTGCTCAGACAACAAGAAATGGTGTTTTTAACAGCAGTCCCTACCACGGGTCGCTGGGAACCACAGCGTTGGACCTGAGAGCCACATTCCTTTCCTCCAATCTCTCTGGTTCCCTTCCTACTATGGACTCAGCTGTCCTTGCCCTGCTGCTAACAGTGGAGAGGGCACCAAGGCTGGGCACGAAGATAAACAAATGTGGAGGGGACAGCATTTCTGAAAATACAAAACCCATCTATTTTCATCTCCAGGAATCCCAGGCTGTTCTTGCTGTGGCTCTTCACCCACTGAAGCTGACTCATCATTATTTCATTACTCGTGTGTGCGCGTGTATGTGTGGGGGGGGGAGGAGGAAGAGGAAGAGAGAGAGAGAGAGAGAGATCAGATCTGCAGTTTCTAAGCCTACCATAAGATGAATGCCTGGAAGCAATGGCCTGGATGAGAAAGAAGAGAGATCCCTTAGGAATCCCAAAGCTAGGCTTTTGATACCTCTGGAGGACTGGGCATTTTTACAATGGAGGAATTAGGAGAAGAGCTGAGGGTATACTGTGGGGGCAGAGAGGACACAAAAGCTTTTTTGGAGTCAGTAGGAGGTGTTTAGAGGTGGAAGGAAAGGAGAGAAGGAGAAGGGTTAAACTGTAGGCGATTTAACCCTTAGCTCTGACCCCTCCAATGTCTGGAATCCTCGGGGGGGGGGGGTTAGGAAATAGAAGCCCCCTCCCTGGCACATTTCTCCCCCAGGCACATTTGAAAATCTGAGGGCAGAAAGGACATACGTCCCACTGCCACCTGTATCTGAGAGCCTGAGATAGTGGCCCCGAGTCTCCTGGGCCCTAGATGATATGGTGGAGATCCAGTTTTCCCATGTGATCCCCAGCGATGGGGACAGAAGGTGGTTGAGAGTTCTCTGGCGAACTCCCCAGGTTGAGGGTCAAGTGGGAGAAGCTGCCAGACTTCAGGGATGGACAGCACCACCAAAGGCCAAAGCAGCAGCCAGGGGAGGAACTGAAATGTCTGAGTTCTAGGAGGCAACCACCATGCCCATGTCAAGATAGTGGACCCTGAGTCACAAGCTGTGGACACCGGAGCACAGAGGCTGGTGAGCCACAACTAGGGGACAGTTGTCGGGGGTGGGGTGGGGGAGCCAGTGGAAGCCCCAGGATGGCACTGGGGCCCAAAGCCCCTCTTCTGATTACATTACATAGCCTGGTCCCATATGCGAGAGCAGGAAGGAGAGGAGAAAGGGAATAATCCTCAGGACTGCAGCAAGCAGCACCCGGGGTGGACAAGATGCTTCCTGCTCTCAGCAGGCCATCCTTCTGGGGCCCCGGTGGCTTCTGGTGCCCCCTGAAGGACGAGCCCCATCTCCAGGACAGACTGTGTGCCCAGGAGAACTTGCTCCCAGGGGAGTTGCTTCTGCTCGGGCTAGTCCTTGATTCTGACCTCTTCTTCCTCTCCCTGAGGGCCTGCTGAACTTCTCGATTGAACAGGATTTTCTCCTCCTCTGTCAAGGCCTCGTATTCTTCCTCATCCATTTTTTGGAGACGCTCTTTCTCTTTCTCAAGCGCTTCCACGCGTTTCTGCTCTGTGCAGGGGACAGAGATGGGAAGGTGAGGAAAAGTCACGCATCAGCTCTGGCGCAGGCTCCTCCACGGCTCAGCCCTCACTCAGCCTGAACGGGCCGCGTGGGGTCCGTGACGGTGAGATGTAGCTGGTATGGCAGCAACGTCCCTAGTCTCTGTGGGACTTCCTTCCTTCACACAGTTCCACAAGATGGTCTCCCTCTGTGGGAGGCTAAATAATGACCCCAAGTATGGCCACATCCTAAACCCCAGGACCTGTGATATGTTACCTTATGTGGCAGAAAGAATGCTGCATGTGTGATTAAGTTAAGGACCTTGAGCTGGAGAGATTTTCCTGGGTTGTCTGAGTGGGCCCTGTATAATGACAAAGGGCCAGAGTCAGAGAAGGTGATGTCAGAGAAGGTGAGGTCACGATGCAGTGGACGGAGAGAAGAGGTGACAACAGAAGCAAAGGTCCGAGGGCCGCGAGGTAGGGACCATGAGCAGGCAGCCTCTAGAAAGTAGAAAAGGCAAGGAAAGGACTTCTCCACCAGAGCCCCCAAAGGGACACAGCCCAGCTGACACCTTGACTTTAAGACTTCCGACCTCCAAAACTGAAAGATAATAAACTTGTGTTGTTTTAAGTCACCAAGTTCATCCTAATTTGTTACAGCAGCGATAAGAAAAGTAATGTTCCACCCACTGACTTTGCCCATTATGAGTGTATGCCACCAAGGAGCTCAGAGTGATGGAACCATTTGCATACCAACAGGACCATCTTCTGCACCCTGCAAATTCCAGGTCCAGAAGCGGGGTTCACACTCAGCACAGAGGCACTCAGCTTCTTTTTCACACTTTCCCGTGCAACATTCTCACCTTACAATCTTGGTCTAGCTTTGGGCTCAGAGATCTGCATTCAAGTCCATTCTCTGACATTTACCAAGGGTTAGAAACAGATAATAATAATAATAATAATAATAATAATAATAATAATAATAATAATTCCCCCTTCTCAGGGTTGTTGTGGGGGTCAAATAAGCAATCATGTAAAGCACCTAGCCCAGTGCCTGGCACATTCATAAATGTTCAATAAAAATTAGTTTTTAATATTATACTGTTACTGTATGCTGTCTCAGGGCTTTTTTGAATGCAGATGATTTAGGGGAGAGAAGCCTATATGCAACTGTGAAAAACTTCCATTCACAGATAATTGAGAAAATGAAAAAAGATACTTTCTTTCAAGTTGATCATTACGGGGTAGTGAGCTTTCTGGAAAACTAGGAACTTGGAGGCTGAAATGCTGCTGAAGGGCGCCTGTTTATTCATCCTAATTACTTTTCTCTGAATGAGAATATAAGGAAGCAGTCTTTGACTTCTGTGTAAGAACTAAGAGAGCTCAGTGTTTGTAAATATTTCCTTCAATAGGAAAAGCATTTTGATTTGTGTAGACTGTTCCAGAAGAGAGAGGTAAGGCCGAGTGAGGAAGGGCAGCGATGTGGACGGAACTGAGGCCTGGGCAGGACTCTGCCTCCCAGGGACAGTGTTGCCTCCTTCCTTGGGGGTCAAAATTTGCTAGGTCTGCCTCTAACTAAATTGGAAACCTGTATTAACATTTTCCCTCTCCTTCCCTTTCTTTCTTTCTTTCTTTCTCCCTCTCCCTCTCCCTCTCCCCCCACCTCCCCGAATGTATATATATCAATTTTCAATCAGTGAAAACTTTTCCAGGCTACTGGTGTAATAACAAAAGAAGCAAAGGCTTTAGTGTTATACAGACCTTAGTGATGTGCTATGTCATCTTACACAAGACTTTTGACATCTCTGAGCCTCTTTTTCCCCATCTGTAAGATGGAGATAACACACCATTTAAAGACATCTTAGTGCACAAAAGGTCTGCGCAGTGCCTGTTATGTGCTAGGCTAAAATGCAGAAGTTGTTTTGTGAAGATTAGCATCACTCCCCTACCTAGTTTTACAGGAGACAAAGCCAACCAGCTAATCTGTCACTTGAGTCAAGATGGGACCTGTGATGTGTTCCCCAGGTGAGTTGTAATTACAGAGAAGATGACTATGAAGACTTGGGGGTGAGGGGAGAGGCGTGCGTCCACTGTCAAAAGAGCTGAGTTCATCCGTCATTCCATAATCTCTCAACAGTTCCCTTCTGTCTCAGTTCCCTTACATACAAAGCAGAAATAAGAACTCCCAGCCACCTCACGGGGCAGAGGTGGGGCACAGATGCGGGGTGGCAAGTATAATAGTTTCATTTAAGCCCAGCGGGTTATCATGGCAGGGAAGCCTTTAAACAAGCCTAAAGCTCTGTTTAAGGGAAAGACCTGGCAGGGCCTACGAAGGACAGCCCAGGAGGTGTGGGCCTTGCCTTCTTGCTCCTTTTTGGCTTTCTCCTGGGCCTTCATAGCTGTGTAATCCTGGACCATGGTGAGAACATAGATGTACTCCCGGTTGCCGATCGCCTTCAGCAGGCAGAGGAGAGCAATGGCCGCGTTTCGAGCAAAGAGTGTCTCCAGGCTATCAAACACCACTCCTCGGTAGCAGTCACTCAGCTGGAACCAGAGAGAGGAGACAGTCACCATGGCCACTAGATCATCAGTTCTCTGTAAAGTTGCTAGTTCTTTCATTGGTGCATTTACTAGGGCTGCAATTGGTTCTGCAGACCTACAGGACCCTGACGAGAACACCACTGAACTGCCTGCCAAATTCAAGGTGCTGCTATAAAATAAAGAGAAAAATAAAAATATTTTATCAGTTACGGAAGATCTTTATCATCCGTATTTGTAGAAAAATGGATTTATTCTGTCTCTATAGAAATGAAGAAAACAAACTAAATGTTAAAGCGAGGGTCTGGGAAGCCCCGTGAGATTCAGGGAAGGGAGATGCAGAGGAAAGATGTCCCCATGCGTGGAGCACTGGGCGGCAAGGACAGCACAGCAGCTGGGCCTGGGCCGTTTCTAGCTTTCTTATTGGGATTACTGCCTTTGAGGGAAATGATTTTGATACCATTAATCACTGAGGGGCAGCCTCTGCTGCACTGCGCTGCTACTCAAAGTGTAGTGGGCCGACTGGTCAGCACTGGCCAGGAACCGATTACTACTGATGTCTGATGACACAAGAACCTTGTGTCAGAATGTAAATCGACTACATCGCTAAACACGCTATTTAGTTCAGCTGCCATTTTTCTTCACAGCAAGACCTTGTTGACGAAGGAAGCAGTGCAAGCTTCCTATCTCATCAAAGACCAGCACTTTGAGCAGCACGGCTCTGCTGCCTGACTTTGGGCTTCAGCAGCGATTCTCAGCCTTTACTCTGGGTGCATGGACCACCTGCATACTTACTAGACCACTGTGCTCAAAGCAGTCGAGGACGACAGTACCTGTAACACAGTGGCATTCTAAATCTTAACGTGAGTCATTTCCGGTGATGACATTCCTCTTCCGGCAAACTCAAGTCTAATTTTGTTATATGTCAATGGGCAATTAACCTTGTGGCCCAGTCTGAAAACACCAAAGCAAACACGGAGCTCTGGGAGCTGGTGCGCGCTTTAGCTCTCTGTAAACGGCAAGCAGCCAACAGGCCTAAGTGGTGCCCTCCCAAATCCTCTGATCTTGTTTCTTCTCTTTAACTGCATCACACTTACAAAAATAATAATAATAAAAAAGGAAATTATTATTGTGTTTCTGATGTTAAAAGCAATATGTCATTGTAAAATAATTCAGAAATGAAGATTAAAAATCTATAATCCTGCTATCCAAAGATAACCGCCATTGACATGTACTTTGAGTTTTTACTATGTTATGATATACATTTATAAATTTTGAACAGAAATATAATTGTGCTTTACATACTATTTCATAATCTGCTTTTCTCAATAATGTATCGAAAACATATTTTTTACAACAATTAACATAACTCCAAATTCTAACTTAATGGCTCCACATTATATTTTGAAAATATCACTGTACGGCTGTTATGACGGCCTTTTTTTTTAAAATGTGTAACCTGATCACTGGTCCTTTAAGGCGCGGGACTTCAGGCAGCCATGGAGCCAGGGTCCGGGACTGACGAGGGCTGCCAAAAGGACAAGGAACTAACTGCTGAGGGTGAGGAAACCCATCTTTCCTCCAAGGCCCCTGGGTACTAATCGCTGTGGGTGGGCGATGGCTCAGAGTTGCAGCTCAAAGCACGGGGACCGGGGACCGTGTGTGAGCCCCGCGGCTCCGGGCGGGTGGGCGTGGACGCACCTGTATACGCTCTGCCAGGATCTGAATGAGCAGTTCCTCGGGGAGCACACAGCTCAGGAGCCCGGTCTCACCTCCGATACTGGCGCTGACGCTGAGCCGGCGCTGCGTGGGCCCGGAGGGGAGAGGGCTGGAGGAGATCTGTCGCGTGGGAGAAGGATCAGGAGTTAGAGTACAGCTTGGTGTCCCAACTACTCCTTCACATACAGGCCATGTGACCTCAGGAAAATCATATAATCTCTCTGGGCCTCAATTCCTCATCTGTGAAATGGGGCCTGCATTGTAAAATGGAAGATTCCGCTCTTCATTAAAGAAGTGTCATAAGCTTCAAGCGGGAACACTGAGGAAGGTGCTTCGTCTATGTACTGAACAGCACACATTTGTTCACCCACTCGACAGATGTTCACTGAGCACCTGTTATGCACCTAGTACTAGGGACACAACAACGGACAGGCCTGGCCATGTTGCTTTCTGTGTGGTCCTCACATTTGAATGGGGGAGATGATATAATTTCAGATAGTGATGAGTGAGTGCTGGGGAAAAAATGCTCAGATAAGAGACTAGAGGGCAATGACGGGGCTGGACAATGGCCATTTAGGAGGGGGGTCATATTCCCTGGGTAATGTGAAAGAACATGGCAAGATCCTGAGAGGAGAGTCCTTCTGAGAGGGAAGAGCAAGCCCCCTCCTGTGAGGTTACCTGCAGGCTGCGGAGAGCACGCAGGAGCCCGGGCTCAAAGCCGAGGGCATAGTCAGCTGGTCTAGAACACGCAGGGCTCACAGGCCATGGTAAGGAATCTGGATTTTACTCCAAGTAGTATAGGCAGCTGTTGGCATGTTTTAGACAGATAAATGATCTGATTTTTATTTTTAAAAGACCACTCTACCAGGTGCATGAGGTGACGAGAGTGGAAGCAGGGAGATTAGTTAGATATCTCTGTGGTCAAGGCAGGAGATGATGGTGGCAGGGATGGGGACGGTTTGGCTGGAAGTGATCAGAAGTGGCTGATACAGGATATATTTTTTAAGCAGAGCCAATAGGATTTGGGATGGGATGTGAAGGAAAGAGATAATTTTTTGAGTTGTGTTGTTGTATTGGGGAAGCAAGAATCTCTTTTTTGACCTAAATTTTGAAATGTCTTTAAGGCATTTGATAGAAATACTGAATATGAGTTTGGTTATATGAACCTGAGTTTAGGGAGAAATTAAGGCTGGAGATAGAAATTTGAGAAAGTTGATAAGCACACCGAAAATATTTAAATATTTAATATTTAACTTGCATATTTAATAAAATATTTAAGTATATGAAAAATATTTAAGTATTTAAATAACGAACTGGATAAGATCACCTACAAAGAAAAGGTAGATTCCAAAGAGAAAACAATAGATGTCTTAGTCCTAGCCTACTTTGAAAAACTAGGAATCTGAAGGTGACAATGACACTGGAGGGATGGAGGCAGCTATTAATGAGGTAGAGGGAAGGTGGAAGAGTACGGTGTTCTGAACGCCAAGTGAAGAAAGCATTTCTGGGAGGAGTTTTCCGCTGTAAAGAGGTCATGCGAGATGAGGCTAGAAAACTGGCCACTGGGTTTGGCCAAGATGAATGCCAATGACCATGAGGAAGAGGAGCCAGTGGAGTGGTGAGGACAAAAGTATCACTGGAACAGGTGGAAGAGAGAAGGTGGCGAGGATGAGGAGGCAATCATGCAGCCATTCTTAAAAGGAGCAGCGTAAAGAGGAGTCGAGAGATGACTCAACTCCTATTGGCTCTCCTTCCAAAATTTATTCTGTATTGACCACTTATTACCACTTCTACCACGACTGTCCTGCTGCCATCATTTCCTTGTTACCTATCTAACTAACAGTGGGAGGAGGATCAGGGGTCATGGGGAAGTATTTTTGAAGATGGTTATACAACATGCATAGATGCTGATGGGGAGGATCCAATAGATAGGGGAAAAAACAAATGGGAGAGGAGCCAATTGCAGGAATTTAGCTCTTGAGTAAGAGAGAAGAGGTGGGGTCCAGTACACAGGTGCAGGGCCATGGATGACCCACATCTTCCCCAGCTGCAAGGAAGACACGGCACTGGCTTAGGATGAAGGCTGTCTAGCAGATCTGGTGGTGGAAAGATAAGGTGGCTGCCTTCTATTTGTTGCTGCTCCTCTGTGAAATCAGAAGAGAGGTCATTAGCTAAGAATGAGGAAAAAGGAAAGTATCTTAGAGGTTTGGGAAGTGACGACAGCAATAAAATAGTTATTTCGAAGAGACGGAGGGCAAATTTGCTAGGGCTGACTAAAGGGCCCACTTGAGATTTATGGTCTTAAATTTAAATTAAGATCATTTAAGGGTGATGGAGATTTTCTCCAGCTATGTTTAGCTGCCCTGCATGGAGCAGGTGGAGAATTGGGTTTCTCAGGGCTGAAGTTTTGTTCGGAAAGTGGGATGAAAGAGAAGGGGCAAGGGAGTGCCAACAGTGACAGACCACGGGATCCCAGCTGAATAAGAAGGCAAGTGAAGGGGGTGGTAGGTAGAGAAGATGTGGAATGGATGCTTTGATGGAACCAATTACTTCCCAGAGTAAGCCACCTGGAAAGTCAGAAAGTAGAATGTGCAGTATAGAGATCTTGGAATTTATGGGTAATGAACAAGGTGTGGAATGGGAGCAGAGCAGTGAATAGCTCAGGATGCTGTAGAATCGAGAAGCAAAAATGTTGGATTGAATGTCATTAGAAAGCTCAGGATTTCTAACTGGTGCTTTCCTGGAATAAGGTGATTTATAAATAAATGACCTTATACTACAAGTCATGTCTTTCATTATGTAACATAGTACACATTTCTTCCCATTTGCAACGAATGACTGAAATTCTAGCCACTGGAGCGTTCATGCTTTAGAAGTTCATGCTTGGAAGACCAAGCATCTCTGGATAAAACATTCAGACAGGGCGGCTGTTGTTCAGACCCCCTGAGTTTCATCACAAGGGGCAGCACAGGCCGCCACGTGTGGGGGTCTGTGAACTCTGATTTCTACTGTGATCTCAGACAGGTTTTAAGTTCCCTCTTCAGTGAAAGGGATTTTTGGAGTTAGAATTGGGATTTTCTGCCACCTTTGATATAGTCTAAAAAGTCTTACTTCACTGTTCAGATGGTCAGAACCAAACCAAAGAAAATGGTTCCCCATGACACACTATTTAATACAAATATATGGGTTTTAGTTCATCTAGAAACATCTATGTAAAGGACACCGTATTAGATCTTGGAAAAGGGTTAAAGGGATGATGCTCAAAAGAAATTGAATCAATGATTTCAGTTTTCAAGACGTTAGAAGAATATATGACTAAAGCGACGATCAGAGACATCATCCGGCATAAACTGAGCCTCGAGGGATGCCCCATCCAACCAACATACTTCCTTTCACATGAAGACCCTCGTTTCCATTCCAGCCACTTGCCCCATCCAATACTCCATTACCTACTTGCCTTGTCTAACCCTCCGTTCACCTGCCCCATCCAACATGTAGGCCTCCTCTCCTTCACCTCCACCCCTTCCACCTCGGCAACCTTCTCTGAAATGCCCACCTCTCCCACGACCCCTACAATACCTTCAGACTGTAACAAGACCCACACATACTTCTGTGCCTCCTGTTTTCTCTATTCCATGGTCCTCCTTAATTCCTTCTCTACCTAGGCTGGTCTTCCCACACTGATGCCACCCTCAACCCCCTTTCCCATTGTTCTGAGCACCCCCTGACCCTGAAATGATAAGGACTTCTCTCTCTGCCTCTGCATGAGGGCTGCCAGGAGCTATTTAGAGAAATCTTACAACTACGAAGTTATGGTTTCCTATCTTAGCTGGGCCATTAGCATTCTCAATTATCTTTTCTTTTGTTCACCACCAATTTCTGGTTCTGTTCTTCATAATGGAGACATCAGTGCTTTGCCATTCTACTCAAAGTGCTCTGCATCCCAACATCCCCAACACTTCCAGCAAAGACTCTGCATCCTGCACATATCCTAGAGCCATTCAGCAAAACCTCCTTTAACTTCTGCCCTCCACCTCGCTTCCTCAAAATATAGCTGTTTCTGTTTTCACCTTTACTGACTCTAGAGGAAGCTGGCCCCTATCTCCTTTAACTATGCTTAATCCTGCCCTTCCTATCTCCTCCTAGAATCACATTCCCTCTTGGATAGATCATTACCTTATACTTCTGAAGGAGCTCCTCTCTTTACAGACCTGCTTGTGCCTCTCCATCCTTTCAGAGAAAGAACTCTCTTCACCGTGGGTTGGCTCCTCTAGTAAACACTCTGTTTTCCTTTTCTTTCAAACATCCTAGAAGCCTACACTCACTTGACTCCGCTTTCTCACCGACAACTCATCGCCCACCTGTCTCTCACAGTGTCATCCGCTGTCTCTGGCTTCGGCACCTGCTATTCTGCTGAGCATGTTCTCGAGGTCCTTTGGCATATGGCTCAAACTCACTGACTTCTTTATGACTTTCCAAGACTCCCCTGCAGCTCTCCCACGACTGATATCAATGGTTCGCCCTTAGCATTCCTTTAGTATTGCGTTGAGCCATATAAGACATTGCTGTTATGGAGTTCCCGAATGGTTGAATAGTGACAATGTCATACCGTTTAACCTAATTCTTTTTACACACCTATTTGTCCCCAACCACATTTTATTGCAAGTATTCGAAGGTGTGGCCATCTCCTTCATCAGGTTCTTAGTGCGCCTTGAATGCAGGGGTTTCGCTTTATCTGTCTGCACTTGGCCAGCACCCACCCCAGGCACTCGCTGAACGCGGCTGGATGAATCTCCTTTCCGGGGTGGTGGTGCAGGGCCGGTGCTCGGCCTGCCTGGACAGTGCACCCACAGGGACGAAGTCGCGTTGACCAGGCTGCAGGATGCTGAGGAGGAGCAGGAGGAGCCCAGCCCTCCTGGGGGCCCTGGTTTGTACCTGTGGTGTCTCGGAGGAGTGCTGGTGATGCTGCTTCTGAGATCCAGAGCCGTGGCTCTCTGTCTTGCCTTTGGGGAGCAGCACACTCCCACGCAGAGTCTTTGCAGCTTTAATTTCAGGGGTTACCAGGGTGGATTCTGAGGTTAACTTGCCCAGGGTCTCACTGCTCAGTCGTACTTGTCCCACAGTATTTTGGCTTGAGGTAACTTCTTGGGCTATACAGAGAGAGTGGGTTTATATTAAAAGTCACCTAGGATAATAAGGAAATAAAAGTGGGGATGGCACGCTGAAGTCTAGTGTGATTCTCTTGAGGAATACAGAGCCATGCCCGCCTGAAGCTGGCTGATGGGCTGGGAGAAGAGGCTCCGTCCACCGAGGATTGGACGAGGATGGCTCAGTGGAGGGCCTGCCTTGGAGTCCAGGGCTCTTTACTGCTCACCTTCCCAGTGGCTCCTATGTTAAGCTGCCCCCCTCTCTCTACCAGCCCAGAGGGCCATCATTTCTGAAGCTGCGG
>CM053508.1:123067914-123139252 GCA_028627145.1 Eidolon dupreanum | reverse complement strand
GGGGAAGAGTCGGGAGGGGGACGAGGGGGATGAGGGCAGAAAAGAGAAACAAAGAGGAGAGTCACTGAACTGGTTATCATTACCCTGGACTATTCAACCCAAATAAACAAGAACCACAGCGAGTTTCTCTGCCCAGAGCATTTCTACATTTTAACATTAAAATAAAAACGAAATTATTGCTCCAGAAAATTTGAAAAATTCACAAGAGGAAAAATTATAAAAATTCATCTGCGAAAAGAGATATAAATAGACAAAGAAACAGTGACAACAGAGGAATTGCAGCTTAATTTTGATACCGGTACAGGAGAACTAGCAACCTCTCACATTTTTAATTTTTCAAAACCAAACTTGGGATCATATTGTAAGTATTGGTTTGCAGCCTGCTTTTCCTCTTCGTTTATCATGAACGTTTCTCCATGTCCTTGTTCAGCACATCCATCCTTTTGTCTGCCCAGTACTCTCTTCATTGCCTCCATTCCACAGTTTCAGTAGGTGTGTAAGGCTGTAATTGTAGAAATTGATCCCCCTCTATCTTAGGGCCAAGACATTCTCTTTGTTTAGAATCTGTATTTGAGCTGGAGGGGTTGCAGCTCTCCTGTGAAGGCAGCCATGCGACCTGGGACTGCTGGCCTTCCCCGGACGCGGTGTGGGAAGCAGAGAAGGATGGTTGGTCCACAGCATGAGAGAGCAGAGTCAGCAGGTGCTCAGAGAAGTGCTGTGAGAAGCAGAACGTTTGCCTTCCTGGGCTCTCTCTGGACCCTCAGGTTCTGGCTCTAGACCACCTTTCAATGGGCCAAGTGGAAAAAGGAATCCACAACTGTGGTGTGTAAGGAAGGGAATGAAAAAATGGGGACGAGAGCAACAGGGCCCCTCTCTGACTTCATGAAGTCCTTTGTACATCACAGCCTCTCACAGCTCTCTACCTAGGCCACCAGTCAGTCCTGAGGTAAAATGTCTTTCCCCCACCCCCTTCCTGACTGTGAGCTCTCAAAGGCAGGGGCTTGTTTCGTTGATCTTTTTCTCCCGCCCCGCCCCAGCACTTCAGCTCAGTGCTTGGAACACAGAGGGTGCTTGTTATAGACTTAATTGGTTCCCTCAAAATTCACCTGTTAAAGTCCTAACTCCCTAGTACCTCAAAGCGTGACTGTGGTTGAAGGTAAGGCCTTTAAAGAGGTAGTTAAGTTAAAATGAGGTCATGTGGGGGTCCTAACCCCACCATAATCCAACATGACTGGTGTTTTGTAAGAAGAGATTAGGGCACACACAGAGGGAAGACCGTGTGAACACAGGGTGAAGACAGCTGTCTACAAGCCATGGAGGGAGGTCCCGAAGGAAACAACGCTGCAGACATCTTGATCTTGGATTTCTAGCCTCCAGAATTGTGAGAAAATAAATTCCTGTTGGTTGAGGTATCCACTCTGTGGTACTTGTGATGGCAGTTCTAGCAGACTAATAGTGCTCAGGGAATGTGATCGGAAGGTTGGGTAGAGAGGCAGCCTTCTTCTCTCATCTTCTCCTTTTAGGGCAAACTAATATCCTCTGACTAGCTTTCCTTGAGAGACCACAAGGCCGACCCAAGGGCAGGAGTAATGGACTCCAAGCAATTCAATCGCTCATTCACTCTTGCAGCACGTTTTTTTGGGCACTACGACGTATCAGGTGTTGTTCCATGCACTGGGTTTACAGGTGGGGTATGTGTGGCCACTGCTTTTATGGGGGCTTCTGGTCTAGGGGAGGAGACAAGTATGAAGAAAATAATTATGCTGTGATGACTGTTACACAGAAGAAGAGAACAAGAAAAAACAAGGAGGGGACATGTCCAGGAAGAGGGCATGGAAAAGCAAGAAGGAGAAGCATGTGTCATGACAAGCCACAGAATCCTACAGGTCGTCAAGGAAAGCTGATGCTCAAGTGCACATGAGGGGGCCCCTGGGCAGATGATGGGATAACTTGGGGTGCTAGGCTGGAAAGGGCCAGATTGTGAGAGCACAGTGCAGCTTCATGGCTGGGCTTGGAACTCTGTTTAGAACTGTGGAGGGTCGGCCTCTTCCTCATGCGAACCCCTACCCTGACCTCTTTTAGGGCACCTATTTTTACCGTATGTGACATACTACCTTGTACTATCTTGGCACACATATGGAGGCTGTGAAGTGGTTACCGTCGTGGACTCCTGAGTCACAGGGACCTGGACTTGCATCCTGCTTCTGCCACTTAGAACTGGCCTCTTAGCACTTCAGCTTCTCATCTGCATATGTGAAGCCCTCAGTGCAGGGCTTGGTATATAGCAAGGGTTCTAAATCTATATTAGCTGTTTTAGTCTTAACTTCCCACTAGATTCTAGTAAGAGCAGAATGTGTCCCTGTCTCTACACCTATACCATGGGGATCATAGGCCCATTTTGTAAGGACTAGAAATTAAATGCATAAGGCATCCAGCACCCGCCTTGCACCTGGCAGGTGCTCAATAGATGGTTGGTCTCCCAGCAGGGACAAGTCGAAGAAGCTGGGGCAGAGGTGGGAGCCGGGCCCCCGAGCTGAGTTCTCACCGTTCTCCTGCGCCAGCGTCTCCAGATATTTCACCTTCATCTGTTCCTCTTTGGACCGCTTCACCTCCTTAAAGTACTCGTACAGCTCTGGGGGCAGCTTCTCTCCGGGGACACGGGGTGGCAGCAGCAGGGTGTTATAGGAATCATAGCCCTTCAGTGTTCGCAGGATCTGCTCAGGGAGAACGGGAACTGCTGTTGGCCTCACCGGAAGCTTCTCCCCACAGCCCTCGGTGGGCCCGCCCGACATCGTGTAAAACCTCTGCTCCTGCCTGAGGCTGGTTGTGGGTAGGCGTTGTCTAAAAGTAAGGCTGAGCCCTGAAACTGGGGATATAGGATCTTTATTTTGCCCCATTTGAGCCTGGGCATTTCACAAGTGGAAGGGAATTTTCTACTTGTTTAAAAAATAACATATACTGTTTTTCTTTCTTTTTTTCCCCCTTTGACAAAAGTACAGAACTCCATTATTCACTTTTAGTGACACATCCTTATAAAACATTGTGCTTGGCAATATTATACTAGGTAAGGTGGTTGTCTCATAAATGGAGGATCTACGGAAAAACAAGAAAAATGTGTATGCATATGCTCATGAGAGATGGGGGGCAGTGATGAGAAGAAATGTCTATTAGTGTTAAATTTGAATTTTAGATAAACAACAAATAATTTTTTGTATAAATACATTCAGTGTTGCTTATTTGAAATTAAAATTTAACTGGGGCAAACTATTTTTATTTCTACTGAATCTGGCAACCTTAGTGTATATGTATATTTATAAAATACTATAAAATAACATCTTAGAAAGCAATTACTACCTATATGACCTAATTTATTGCTTCCGGCAGGTACTGGGAGGGACACCTGTTATGAGAAATCTATTTTGTTAGGTAACCCTTCTTCAGGATAACCATTTTTAGTTGTTTGAAAACCACTGTTAATAAGCTCATTCTAAGATATATATGAAAGTACAAAGAGCTAAGAATAGTCAAAACACTAGTAAAGAGGAATAAAGAGAGAGGACTGTCCTATCAGGTATCAGGACTTACAGTCAGGGTGGTATTCATGTTGGGACAGACGAATTGATGAATGAACTTTAGAGAGCTTAGGACAGACTCACTCATATACGAAGCTGTAATATAGGATAGAGGTCAGTGTGAAAGGAAGGAATATTCCAAAAACTGATTGATGCAGAGACACAAAGTCCTGGCCAATTTGCTTCATTTGGGTAACTCTAAAGAGCTAACCCAGCTCCAGAGCTTCCTGTGGGATCAGCTGAAGTCTCTGTTGCACTCATTATATAGTTCATCTTCTTTCTCTCCAAATTCTTCTTTCCTTATTCTTCACAGGTGTTGTTCCTGAGGGTGCTCCCTAATAAACCTTCTACATGCAAATCTCAGAGTCTTAGATTCCATTTTCCATTGAACCTGACCCACAACGGAGGATGCTGTGCCAATGTTCGCCACTGAGCATTTCATAAATACCTAATGAAAAGACTCTCTTCCAGAGGGACATATTCCCTTCTTGAGAAAAACTTCTGGATGCAGAATTCAAATTGGGCAGAGCATAAACATTGGAAGTAAGAAAACAGAAGACTCAAAGGCCAAGTTGGGGGTGGGGTCTAAGGAAGCAGTCACCTGAGCTAAGCCAACCCAAAATTCCTAACCCAGAGAAGACATGAGATAGCCAATATTTGTTTTAAGGTGCTAAGCGATAGATAACTAATAAGTAATAGATAACTAAGCATCGGACTTCATGAACATCAAAACCTTACGAGAAAAAAATTGAGTGATATGTTTAAGATATTAAAGTGTAGAAAATGTGAGCCAAGGGGATTGTATCTGATCAAATTGATCTTCAGGAATAAAACCCACAGATAAACAATTATGTGGAGAATATTGTTCCCGTGATCCCTTCCTGAGGAATCCACTAGAGAAGGAGCTTCAGACAACTGGGACCAGTGTTGATCATTGAATATGTTTAAGTGTAGAATTAAGACCAAATGATGGAAATTGGGTTCTGACATCTTAATATTATAAGCTATAACACTATAGATATAATATAAGAAGCAAAACATGGAGGAAGTGTACATGAGATGATTACCTAGTGGGCATAACTAGAAGTAAAAGAATATCATTTTGATTTAGAGGGTGGTGAGGAGAGGGAAAAAGAGATTACCAGATTATTATTGCTCATAGTAGGGAACTAAGAGGCAGTTTCTAAAAAGCTAGGTACTAAGGGTATTAGATAAAGCTATAGTTCATATAGCTCAGCCTCAAGGTAAGAGAGCAAGGTGGAGATAGTAAAAAATGGACCTGGATAGATCAATGGAAGAGAACAGAGATCCCAGAAATAGACCGAAATAAATATAGTCAACTGATCTGTGACAAAAGAGCAAATGAACACAATGAAGCGAAGATAGTTTTTTCAAAAATAGTGCTGGAACTGCACAGCCACATGTAAAAAAAAATAAATCTAGATGAATCTTATATCCTCCACAAAAATCAACTTAAAATGGGCTGTAGACCTAAATGAAAGACACAAAACTATAAAACTCCTAGAAGATAACGTATAAAAATCGAGATGACTTTGGACGTGGTGATGACTTTTTAGATACAACAGTGAAGGCACAGCTCATGAAAAAAAATAATTGATAAGGACTTCACTAAAATTAAAAACTTCTGCTCTGTAAAAGATAATGTCAAGTACAAGAAGACAAACCACAGACTGGGAGAAAACATTTGCAAAAGACATATCTGGACAAATAAACTCATAGACACAGACAACAGTTTGGTGGTTACCAGAGGGGAAGAGGAATGAGGGGAGGATGAAGAGGGTAAAGGGGATCAAATATGTGATGATGGAGGGAGACTAGACTTTGGGTGGCGAGCATACCATGCAATATACAGATGATGTACTACAGAACTGTACATCAAAAACTTATATAACATTATTAACCAGTGTTATCCTAATAAATTTAATTTAAAAAGAACACATCTGATAAAGACTGTTATTCAAAATATGTAAAGAGCCTTTAAAATACAATAATGAGAAAACAAACATCCTGATTAAAAAGGGGCCAAAGACCTTAACAGACACCTCACTAAAGATATACAGATGGCAAATAAGCATATGAATAGATGCTCCACATCATATGTCATCAGGGAAATGAAAATTAAAACAACAATGAGATACCACTACACATCTATTTGAATGATCAAAATCTAAAACACTGACAACATCAAATGCTAATGAGGATGAGGAGTAATAGGAACTCTCAATTATTGCTGGTGAGACTACAAAATAGTATAACCACTCTGTAAGACAGGTTGGCGGTTTCTACAAAACTAAACATATTCTTACTATACAATCCAGCAATCATGCTCCCTGGTATTTACCTAAAGGAGTCCAAAACTTATGTCAGTACCAAACCCCGCACATGGATGTTTGCAGCAGCTTTAATCATAACTGCCAAAACTTGGAAGCAACCAAGATGTCCTTCAGTAGGTGAATGAATAAACTGAGGTACATCCAGACAATGGACTATTATTCTGTGCTAAAAAGAAATGAGCTATCAAGCCATGAAAAGACATGGAAGAACCTTAAATGCATATTAGTAAGTGAAAAAAAGCAATCTGAAAAGGCTACATACTGTATGATTCCAACTATACAATATCCTGGAAAAGGCCAGACTATGGAGACAGGGAATGGGAAGAGGAGGGGATTAATAGGCTGAGTACAGGGGATTTTTAGGGTAGTGAAAATACTCTGTATGATTCTATAATGATTCATTTATGTCATTATAAATTTGTCCAAACCCATAGAATGTACAACATCAAGAGTGAACTGTAATATAAACTATGGACTTTGGGTAATTATGATATGCTAATATAGGTTTGTCTACTGTAACAAATGTACCATTCTAGAGGGGAGGTTGATAATGAGGGAGGCTATGAATGTGTGGGGGCAGGGAGTATCTAGGAAATCTCTGTACCTTCCCCTTAATTTTGCTGTGAACCTAAAACTCTAAAAAAATCGTTAAAAAAAATGAACACAGAGAAACATGCAGCCCAGAACAAACAGGAAAAAAAATGGCAGATTTAAGCCCAAACATGATTACATTAAATGTAAATGGTCTAAATATACCAAGTTAAGACAAAGACTGCTAGAATATATTTTTTTTAAAAAATGACCCAATTATATGCTGTCTACAAAAAACTCACTTCAAAATAATGACTGCTGCATATATTCTTCACTGTCTGAATTTTAACTATTAGCATGTATTGGTTTTCAATTAGTTGTTTAAAATGTATAATGAGATCACGAAGAAGCAATGAATTCTGCTTAGGGTCAAATAGGTCTGAAAAGTCTACAAAGTGATCTTCAAATTGACCAGGCAGGGTTCAAGGGGAAGAAAGGGTAAAGGTCAGGAAGCAGTTGCCTCTGCAGAGAGAAGAGCAGGTGTACTTGGCAGGGCACAGCATGGGCAGGAAAACGGGAGTTTGGTTTTCGCTTCTGCTCACCTTTTCGTCCATGAGATATTGCTGGTCAAATTCTAAGGAGTAAAACTCGATGGGAAAGTCACAGGGATTCTTCACCACCACCTCGGCCTCATCTCCAGGTGCATAAGGGAGCAGTGGCCCCAGCTCTAGAACTGAAGGACTGAATTCCAGGCGTGGCTCTAAGCCTTGCCCCTGCGCCAGCAGCGTGAGCTTCTGAGCACTCTGGGCAATCTGAAACGCCAGGGGCTGACTGTAGAATTTCTGGGAAACAAAAAGAAAACAAGTATCTGATTTTTTTCTGTTACATGCCACGTAAAACTGAAATCGATCCTATTTTGATTAAAATAAAAAAAACTTTTCTTATAAAATAGCATGAGAACAATTTCTATTACAGTATTAATACTGGATATCTAGCACACTAGGCACTGTACCCATGCTTTGTTACCTGCAGAAGGCCTTCTAGTGCCACGTTTAAATCTCTCAGATCTCCAGGGTGTTCAGATGTCCTGCTGCTACTACCTGTGACTCTGGTCCTGCACTTCTGGACTCTCACTTCATGGGCCCTGCTACCCATGGGCAGGGCAGGGCAGGGCAGGGCAGGGCAGAGGGTTGCAGGGAAGTAATATCTTCTGGGAGCAGTCCTCAACCAATGACTCTCAGGAGTTTCTGTATAAAGACCCCCTGTTCCCTCACTCCTGGGGAGGGATAATCCTGAAATATGTATTTTGTATATTTTCTCAGTTTCCAGTGGCATTAAGCTCCAGTCTCCAAGGCAGTTCACTCACACACCCTATTATCACCTTATCACTTTCCCTTATCACCTACTTTTCTATGGTATTCCCTACACTTCTCAAATAATTTGTTTGCCTTCAAAAATGTCTCCTGGCATATTTCATGAAGAACCTAAATTAACATATTTCCATTTTTTTGAATGTACAGTTAAGCGGCTGGTCAGGGATAATCAGCTATGGCATTCAGTTCATCTAATATAATTACAAGCCAAATACCAGTTGAGAGTGATACCTATTATCCTAATCTGCTTTCACTGAATGAGGATTCACAGGCCCCATCCCCTGAAGTCCTTCAAGGTCAGGGTAAGACTGGGGATTCTGCATTTTTAACCAGATGCCCAAGTTGTTTTGATACAGCTGGGCTCGTGGCTTGGGTTTGGAGGCCGTGATTGGCTGCATGGTGTGAAAAGCTCCCGGCTATCTTAAGTCAAGGGGGGAGAATCAGATAGTTGGAATGTGTATGAACACATACACATGTACAGAAAAATATCTACGGTTAGAGACAATATGAGAATGAATTATTAGCTGAAAAGGTTTTTTTTCCATAGTTATGGGATTAGCGTCTTATGATCCAAACTTCTATATTTTAATTGCTTTTTATGGAAATCTTTCTAAAGCATTTCCTTTATTTCCATGTTTTCTGGGTACTCTGAACACAAAATGTCTAAGAGCTGCTAGTCTGGACGTTCGTTGATGATTTCTGATGGAGACAGAGGTGTGAATTGTATGGGCTGCAGAGCTAACTGATTACTATATATAGATAATAAATTCTTCTCCCAATTAGTAGAAACATGTTATTAACTTTGACCAATTCCAACTCAACATTTACAGGCCTGAACAAATTTTTTTTTTTGCTGTTTTTACTGATATTTCCCTCATTCAGGAAAACATCCAAAATCTCGAGTAAATCCCTGACAGTCTTAAGACTCTCTAAGAATGAAAAGCATAGTAATTCTATTTTATTTTAAAAGGGTTGGGGAGATTTTTATGATAGAAACAGGGACTTTATTTTAGAATCAGATTTAAAGTCATTCACTTTTCTTCTTTCTCACTGAAGATTCTTATGCATTTCCTCAAAGCCATTACCAGGAAAACATAACCACAGATATTTTAAAACTCACATCGATTTTTTTAAAAAGAAAAACATCTTCCAAATGCCTTAAGCTTCAAGCAAAAGTCTTTACAGTGTAACCCTCTTGAGATCCTCTCTGGTTCTAGGTTTTTAAATTTTTTACTATGTTCTTTGTCAGGATGGTGTTCTGATGTACTGATGGTGTTCACAAGAGATATTTGTGAGGCAGACACTTACTACATACATACAGAGCCATATGCTGTGTATTTTATTCCACATTAATTAATGTAATCTTCAAAATGACCCTTGGAGGTACATACTGCAGTTGATAATGTCCTACCTGAAACCCTGGAGGCCAGATCCTTTCAAATTCAGATTTTTCAAAAGGTAAACTCAGTGCATGTACCCTATGCTACCAAATACCCTTAGCAGGGACTGGGGCAGGTCCCCTGGAATCAAACCCATTAACATTTCTGCAGTTGTAATGTTCTTCCTTGCAAACTAAGTGGCATAAAGAAAGGTTGAATAGTCTCATGTCAGTTCAGATGAGGTTTTTCTGCCAAATGAGTTTGGGTCTGAAACTTAAGAAAATGTTTTTCCAATTTTTGGAGCTTACTGGATTTCAGAATTGCAATAAGATATTTTTGACCTATGATATTATTATTTTTCATTTTATCTATGAGCAAACTGAAGTCAAGAAGTTAAGTAATTTGCTTAAAGCCACGCAGCCTCTAAGTGCAGAGGCAGAAGACCACCGGCCCAGGTCTACTGATAAAAGTCAATGTGTTAGATAAATCTGATTCGAGACCAGGTGCTCTTAACCTCCAGGCAACACAGCTCCTACAAGAACCAGATGCATTTGAGATGTCATAACCGGAATAAAGAGCACAAGTCACTCAAAGCTTCCCTGGAGACCTAATCAAGCATGGACTTGGAGTAAAGTTCAGAGAGATTCAGAGAGCCTGAATGAAACCCTGTTTCTTTAAAGCTTACCTCCTCTTTGGGCATGAATTTCACTTGCACATTGGACCTCTCACCAGGATCCAAGATCCCAGAAGTAGGCTGGATCTCAAAGATTCGTGTCTTTGGCTTTAATTCAGCATGTAGTTTCCGTCTTAAGTACTTTGGCATGTGTTTCTCCAGCTAGTTAATAAATATTAGACAATTAGATCATCATCTATGGAAAACGGCCTTTTCCAACCTCTACTCACTCAGCCTACATTTACCGAGTACCTCCCAGTCCTCAGGGAATGTACGGACACCAGGGGTACCCGGGTGAATAAGGCATGAGCCGGACAGCATGGCCTGATTTATCTTTTAGGGCTGGGCTAAGGAACTAGATTTTATTCAAGAGACAATGGTTGTCACTGAAAATCTTTGTGCAGAAGAGTGAAATGATGTGAGTTAACGCCTAGAATAACGAATCTGGCTGAAATGGAGATGGAAAAAAGGGGACCCACTCACCTTGCTAAATGGCTTATGGTGATGGACAAACCATTCACAAGGGACTTGGAGGTGATTGCACAGCTGCACAGTCTCTACGAGGCACTGTCCACACTGGATTGTGGCAAACTCCACTTTTCCACAGGACAGCGTCATAGTGGGAATGGTCACCTTGGCTTGGAGACAGATGTGAACTGTGGGCCCTCCAACTACCTAGAGCATGCACAAAATTGCTGTTAGCACAGAGCATGGGGTTGGGGGGTGGATCGTGGTTCTGAAATAGCAGCTGGACCAACCCAGGGTGATGGATGAGCAGAGGTAGAGGCTTGGGAGGGTCAGCTGGGCCCCACGGTACCTCTTACCTTGATGGGCAGAATGACCTCTTTGTTTCCAACAGAAAGATTAGTCCCTTGTGGGTCAAATCTCACTTCAAATGTTTCCGTTTCACAGTAAGGCAGGTGCTTTACACGATCTAGCTCAGTACTGAAGCCTGGACCAAGACAAACCAAATTCTTTGTGGGAAAGGGAAATAGCAAACAGGAGCTGCTTTAGACAGAGCCCCTCTGGGGCAGGATGGCCATGCAAAGAACTGATTAATGGCCCACTAATTCTTTTGGCTGATCCCAGAAGAAGCAGAGACACTACTCCAGAAGGACGGTACAGATGGCTTTGTTAGAAATGACAAGGTGCAGTGGGGAAGGGTATCATCAGTCTGGTTACCTGTGTCATGAAGGACACGCTTTTCTGCATGGAAAGACACTGGGAAGTGACTGGTGTTGGTGATCTTGATGATGTGGGTTCGGACGTCACCAAGGATGATGTAGCCAAAGTCCAGGATATACTCTGGCAGCTGGATTCTGAAACGGTTAACAAACTCTCCTTAACCAATCACTTTTCCGAAAGTGAGAGAGTGTGGGGCTCTCTTCCACCTCCTGTGTACAATGCTATATTCTAGAACTGAGAACAACTAATGCTCCCCCCGCCCAAATGGAGACTAGGAACAAGACACTTCCCCCAGATGTCCTCACTGCTGTTTCACCCATTATCTCGAAACACCTTTAGCATGTGCTCTTATGAACCTGAAACCAGGCTGTTCATAGACAAAGCTGAAGGTTTCTGACTTTATAGGCAGAGACCTGCCTGGTTGGCTGGATGCTAGTGGATGGTAGCTACAAGAGGCAAGAGAATTGCATTCTGAGGTGATCAACGGTCTGGTGGGCAGCACTGCTGGCTCTGCTACACTTTAAAACAAACACAACACAGAGGGCACTCACTTGGCCAGTCTGCGGCGACTCCGATGGCTGACGTCATCTGTAGGATTGGGGATAATTGTTTTCTGATGTTCTAAGGCATAGCTTTGAACTATAAGTCGCTCTACTTCCATCTGGAGCTGAGCATTTAATTGGAGCAAGAGAGAAGACCAAGTGAGCCAATTCTTCTAGAACATGCATTCTCAATGTGGACAATACCACCTCTAACGGGGCGAAAACTGGTTCATAGAGGGGCAAAAAAATCTTAGCTATCACAATGGTTTGTGGCCCTCCAAAGGGCCACGGTACATAAGCAATCTATTTGTGGTATTAACATATTCATGGGGGGTGGAGTGGAGGAAGCAAACTGGTACATCTATACCATGAATAGTCTCAGCAGTAAAAAGAAATGAACCATTGATATTAATGGGTCTCAAGGGCATCATGCTGAATGAAAAAGCCAATCTCAAAAGGCTACACACAGTATAATTTATATAACATTGTTGAAATGACCAAAGTATAGAGATGAAGAATAGATTAATGGTTGCCAGGGGCAAGGGCTGGGGCAATCTGGGGTGGATGTGGCTACAAAGGAGCAGTGTGTAAGGGCAAATACAGATTGAAAACAAGAGGCTTGATTCTCCCTGTTGACAAAAAGGGAAGAGACTTCTCACTCCTTTTTCTTAGAGCATTTACTTTAGAAAACTGGTAAGTTCTTTCTCTGTCTCTTTGAAATGTATATAAATCTTTTTACAGGCTATATAATAAGCCTCTGGTGAGCTTTACAATCCAGAGTGTCCTTCTCAAGGATCTGAACCATCTCTTGTATGTAATCATCAAGCACAATAGAGCCCTATCGCCTAGTTTTTGTGGAAGGGTGGGAGCCTAACTTCGGAGGGCTCTGTCATAAAAACATGAGAAGTCTGGTTTCCTTTGGATGAAGCCAATTTCCTTTGGATGAAGACAGTCCAGATGGTCACCACAATTACCATGGGAATATAAGATGAACTATAAATGAAAAGTGGCATTGTCAAGTCCTCTAATTTGGGGATCAGTTATAGTTCTTAAGGACTATTGCTTACTTTGAGAACAAGTATGTAACGGATTGTATCTGGTTGGCTATATAAAAGGCTGAGATTTCTTTCTGTTTTTGCGATTTCTTAGTGGACTGCCTACGATATGGGTCACATTCTGGTTTAATAATTATTTAATAATAAAATTGTTTTCTTTCTATTCTACCTTTATGGGGAGATTTCTCTGGATCGGAAGATTTTGTTTGTAATTTTATTTCCCCAGTAAGCACAGGGATCCTTGTGATAATGGAGCCATTCTGTATCTTAATTGTGGTGGTTATGCAAATCTACAGATATGAAAAACTTCTAAAGAAACACACACACAAGCGTGCATGCGCACACCTCAGTGCACATAAAATTGGTGAAATCTGAATAAGCTCTGTAGCTAGTGCCAATGTCAATTTCCTGCTTTTGGTATTATACTATAATTATGTCAGTTGTTAATGTTGGAAAAAACTTTTTTGCAACTTCCTGTGAATTATTTTAAAACATAAAATTTAAAATTTTAATATCAAACTTCGAAGAGATAATGTTTTGCATTTAATAAATGTATTTAATGGGGTATTAGAAAAAAAATGTCTTGAGGGGAGTGACAGTAAAAAAAAAGTTGAGAAATACTTTTCTGGAAGGTCCAAACCTGAAGTCCAGGGCCAGGCAGGAAAGGTTAACATGTGAAGTGGTCCCTAATGAGAAAACAGAGAGCGGTGGGAACTGTGACAGACAGGGAGAGGAGCCTGCCTCACACAGGCCTTCCCAGTCATCCAGAGTCTAGAACAGCAAAGCCAAACCCATGCTTGGCTCCTAAGCCACCAGTGGTCGACCCCTGGCTCACGCAGGGGGACTAGCTTACTCTGCTAGCGCCATCATGTTCTCAGAGCCCCAGCCCAGGTCTGGAGGGACCGCCAGAGACCGCTGTCCTAAGGCTCTGATGAGGAGACGCCTGGGAATGCGGCAGCAGGGCGCAGACACGCTGCTGCCCTCGTGGACAGCTGGGGGACCGGCAGCAGGGGGCAGAGGCCAAGCAGTGGGAGCTGGACAAGCCTGGATTCAAATCCTGGCCCTGCTGCTTGCCTTGGGAAATACACTTCACTTCTATGAGTTCTGTAAAACTGTAAAATTAAGATGATAATTGCACTGTACTCCCCCCTCCTCCCATTGTGAGGATTTAATGAAATAATAATGCAGGTCAATAGTATGGCCCAAACTGAGTTTAAGAGTTCAATAAATGGTAGCTGTTATTATGATTATCCACGGAGCTAAGGTTCACTTTCAGTATCTGCAAAATAAATGAGCACAGGTGGCTTTTGGGGCTCCCAGTGTCCCCAGGGACACACCTCTTCCGCATTTTAGAATTCCCTCTTAACCAGTCTAGTGGCTCTCTAGCTACATATATAATTCTTCCCTAGGACAATATTCTCATGTCCATTTGCATCTTAAAAGAAGAGCACAAAGAGAAAGCAGACTGTTAAGAGAGGAATTCCAGGGAATGGTGAGAGAGAACATTTTGGGATTTTGCCTTCATATCCCATAGCAGGGGCAGCCTTTACGAAGCTGGGTCCCTCCCTTCCTCAGAGACCACCTCTGGGCTTGGCTCCCACCTTGGAGGCATCACATACACCCGATTGTTCCAGAACCCCTTTGGCTATTCCTCTCTCCCACTTAGCTGTTGGGTACCTAAGGTCTCTGCTTTGAAAATATCCTCTTCCCTAATCACCCCATACACTTCCCAGGGAAGCACACCTTTTCCTGTGATTTAAATGACCATCTGATGATTCTCCAATCACGTTCTCCATCCCCTCTCTCTCTCTCCAGGTCCACAGCAATGGTTCTAACTCCCTATCTGATATCTCCGCTTGGATGATGCACAGAAATCTCATGTGTGATAATGCGCCATCTGAACTCATCTCCCTTCCTCTTTTTTCACCCTAAACTTGCTTCTCCTCCTCAGTTTCCTGAGTGTCCCTTCCTTACTTTGCCATCTGAACAAATCACTAGGAGGTCACCTCCTCCTTATCCCCCATATCCAACCAATCCCTAATCCCTGACCGATCCATCTCTGAAATATTTCTTGACTCCACCCAATTCTCCCTACTTCCTTGGTCATCACCTTTGTTTACACTACCTCCATCTTTCATTTAGAATTATTTGGTCAGCTTTTTAAATAACTGATCTCACCACATCTACTCTCATCTTCCACAAGCCCCTGTCTTCTCAGAGCTCCACAAGACAACCAGAAGGATCTTTTAAAGATGCAAAATTGGATTACCCACATCCCAGCAGAAACACTTAGTGACTTCTTGTTGCCTCAGGATAAAGGTCAAAACCCTTAATAGGTTCACTAGGGGGCTGTTTACCTTTTTAGGCTCATCTTGGCTCCCTAACCTCCCTCCTTCTTTGCTTTAGCTATACCTTTATCTTTCTATTTCTCAGAAATACCATGTCCTTCTTGCCCTGGGGCCTTTGCACATATTGTCCTTCTGCCACATACATTCTGTGCAGAGTGAGGCTGGTCTTACCTCAAAGGACTCATCTTCAGGCATATCCTCAGTTGTCTCTAAGTGATGGAACGTTTTGCATTTGTTGTACTCTTTTTCTAGGTTTTTTCTGGCCTGATTCAAGAAGGTTTCATACTTTTCATTTCCTGTGGGAGTTCAAAAGAAAAGGATGTTAGGATGGTTAGAAATATATGAATTATGCCATAAACACAGACTCTTAGCTAAGAGTAAACAAAGTGAGAAAGGAAGTGAACTTTTGGTGTCTCTTCTGCCATGTTTTCTCTGATTTACAGGGTGAGATAATTTGTGAGTGAGCTGAATTTGTATCAGAGACCTCACTACGTTTAACGAGATTATGCTTTAGTGAGCTACCAGCTGATTCTCAAAAACTTGATGGCAGGAACATCCTAAATCACTCATGGGGTAACCAAGTGGATCCCAAATTACTTGGCATTTTCCCAGTTCTAGCACTGGCAACCGGCTGACCTGGGAAACCCCTCACGCAGGGCAAGCCTAGACAGATGGTTACTCTTTAAATTAGTTGTCGTGTTTATGAAATCTCAATTATCAAAAAGAACATTTGGGGTCATGCCGCTTTAATTACAACTAAATAAGTTACAGTCCCCCCCCCCCCCACTGCCGAATTGGAGAGGGTAGGCAATTGGAGGAGAGATTTCAGATACCCAAGTTTACCAGAAAGCAATGCAAATTCAAATGCTTGAGCAGGTAAGGCAGGCAAAGTAATTACATTGCCTATTAGGAAACAATAGGAAGCACTAGGACTGCAGGGGAAGTGGAGCACAGAAGACCCAACTCATGGTATTCACGTTTAAATTCTTTTAAAGCCCTGCACTGGCCAAACCGTATTTCTGCCTTAAAAGGCCAGCAGGGTGCCCAGTTTTCAAGGGCAAGGTAAAGGCTTTCCTTCCTGACAATTAGATGTGGAATTGGACTAGCTTCTGTCTAGCTGGAGTGTGTCAGTCTTAGATTTACTAATATTTTCATATTTTCAGGGAGCAGACAATTAGCATTTAATAGAGGATTATCAACAGTTGAGTCTGTGACTCTGGGGAATGGCTAGGAGGAAAGGCTGAGGTGTGAGGGCTTAGTCTGAAGCTGTTTAGGAAATGTGATTTCAAAGAGCTTGAGGAGGGATTTACAAATAAGAGTGAGAAGATTGTCTTGACCTTTGTCTAGCAAGAAAGAGCCAGAGAGACTCTATGGCTAACAGAGCTGCTCAGCTGAGCTCTGGGATCTGCCAGGACAGAGATATGCTGGTAGAGTGATGGCTCAGGAGGCCAGGTGTTATCATGAAGGCCTTGGCTAGACATATGAGCAGACAATAACAGTCTAAATTAGCCTCAACCTCTGTGATATCAAAATAAGGGGTCAGAACCTTGGTCGCCTTTCAGTACTGTTTATATTTCAAGAATTGTACTCCTTGCAGTAAAATCAGCTTTCATGTTCTCAATGGCCACTTCTGAGTGTGCTACTGGGAAAGGAAAACTCAGAGAGAGATTATAGCTGGAAGGAACATGTGCCGAAAGAAAAGGCCTTTGAAAGTACAATTTCCTGATGTTTATAAATAATTCAGTGATGGCAAAACTGGCTAGGGGGTCTTAATTTGGGACTGCCATGGCCAGATGTTGTCTCACTAAACTCTAGTCACCAAGTCAATTTCAACTCTTGACTTTTTTTTTTTTTTTTTTTTTTTGCAATTGAGGAATAACACAGAAGGGAACTATGGGGAGTGCTAAGCAAATAAGGTGAGTAGTCATTAACCTTCAAAGAAGCAAAGCTAAAATGCATCTTTTGTCTCCAATGGGGAAATACAGTAGTGGGTGATAGTACCTTTGAGGTTCCTGGGGAGATCGAGGCAGATTCGGGGGAAAATTCCTTCTCCATGCAGTGTGATATTTTCTGGGTCTAGGTGGGCAATCTGTATCTGGAAACTCCTCTGAAAGACCTCAGGTACTCCAGGTAAGTAGTAAACCTTCAACACCTGCTCTTCAAGTGAACTGATAAAACCCTACACAGCAGAAAGACCAGAAGGAGCTTTAAAATTTACAATGGAGGTCTAAAATTTACAATGGGCTCTTGCTTCCAGCAGTTTGATGGTCTAGATAATCACAAAGGCATATTATGCTGGTTATTCTACACTCACATTCCTCCCACAAGATTTATTTTTATGATAAGAAAATTATTTTTATGAGAAAAATTCAATGAAATTTTCTTAAAACTGATAGGTTAACATAATATGTACAAGACACTATCCCCTCCATTTGCTTCTAAAACCAGTTTGGCTCATTTGTAGTCAGTGGAGAGGAGGCCCTCAGCTTTAAGGAATTACAAGGGAAGTGTGAGGACATAGTGGAAATAAACTATTCCTATAATTATGGGGAAAAATCCACAGGGTTGTATTGTCTGGTTCGCTATTGTACCCCTGGTGCCTGAACAGTGTCTGGCTAATACAGGACTCAATAAATACTTGTTTAATAAATGAAAGAAATGCTTAGGTTTATTTATTTTTCTTACTTCTGAGAGCTCATTAGTTTTACTTAAAAAAAAAAACAAAAAACACCCATAATCCTGGCAGTGGACATTTAGTGTAATCTGATAAACCCCTGGGGTGCAGCTTGTAGCTCTGCATTTGGGCCCCTCCAATCACTGCTGCTGGGCCAGCACGGGAAGGCTACTTACTGAGAGAGGCAGGATGAGTGGTACTCCAGGCACGAGGTTGTCTGGTGAAGACTGGCAGTCAGTCAGAACCTTGAACTCGAAGCCGACTTTCCCAGTGTTCTTCAGCGTGATTTCATTCTCTGTGACGTGGTCAAACAGCTTGACAGGAGAAGGAGGACAGAAGTGACCTCTCTGTCATCCACGCTTCGGGGTGCTGTTACCATCCTGACGGAGGTGGCTAGACAAACATGCCTCCCAGACATGGATTCTATTTTTCATGATGTAGACATGGCCAATTCCCATTTTAGTATCATAAAAAGGTGCCTATGGGGTGGGAGGAGCACTAAACCCTGGAAACCTGCTCTGCCTTAGTTCTGACAATTACTGTAGTTTAGTGTGGCTGTGGGGTGAGTGTCTGACCTTCTTGGAATTCTTCAGCACGAAGTTTCTTCACCACAAAGAACTCAGGGTAGAGGATCTTAAAGTAAGCTTTTCTATACCAAGAAGACTGGCTTTTTTTTTTTTTTTTAATGAGATTTAAGTTTAGAATTTTTTAGAATGAATTTTTCTGTTTACATGGAAAGACATGGAAACAATAGGTCAGACATGTTCTTTTTCCTGAGATTTTGCTAACATAAGTAAGCAGCTAACCAGAAGGTCCAATAACCACAAACTGAGGCCACTTCAGGGGTTCTTAAGACAAGCTAAGGCAAGGAAGAGTTGCTTCAAAGAATATACTCTGAGTGGAGCCAGAACCAATTGCCCAAAGGACCCTGCCGATAAGGAATGAAAAAGAATCTATTTGGTCAATGCAATAAACAAAGTCTCGATAGATGTTGAGTGAATTTGCTTTTAGGCACGATCTTTAACACACATGCATGCATACACACACAATTCAGTAATTATACCTGCAGTAGCTACATAATGGGGATGTAACCCCATTAAAATTTGGTAGGAGATGTGTTATGGTCTCTGAGTATATAATACAAAACCAAATTAGAAAGAGAAGGTATACAGACATAGAATTAGCTGACAATTATTCCAAAGCAAAAATTAGAAGGTACACTATATTACGGGAGAGACTAAACTTAAATCTCAAGAGCATGTAAAGTAAGAGAAAGATAATGGAGGGATGGTGCAGAGTTGGACCTTATGGTATGCACAGGTTTGAGGCTGGTGGGTAGAGGATGAGTGGGACAATAGAAGAGGAAATGTGGAAGCAGGAAGGGCTGGGGTGCGTTAGAGCCAGTGGGTAAACCGGCCTGGTCACAAATGAATGAATGGGCAATAATGGGGAATTATGAGAAACAAAGTTTAATGTAAAGAGCATCAGTTAAGAGAGGAGCTTAGGATGTCCTCACCCACATGGAGAAACATGGCTCTGATCCACTGGGTGATAGAGAAAGAGACTCATGATTGAAGGCCTTCTCTGACTCAGGCACAGTATTGAGCTGACACTTAAGTAAGCACAACCACCTGGCATGCCCATTTTATAGATGAGGGTTACCAAGGCTCGTAGAGGTTAGGTGATGTGCCCAAGGTCACATAGTCAGTAGGAAGTAAAATCAGGATAATATCCCAGTTTTTCTGACTATAAAATGATGCTCTTTTCTCAACACTATATTGCCTTCCAAAATGCTGCTGGGGTTAACGTTCAGGAACTGATGGGATGAAAATGCAATTTGGGGAAAATCTATCTGGCAATGACATTTAGATGGGTTAGGAGTAGGAGCTAAGAATGGGTTGTAACTCCTTGCTTCCATAGAGTCCTTGGATCAGCAGCACCAGCATCAGTGGGGAGCTTGTTAGAAATATAGATTCTCCGGCTCCACCCTGGATCCACTGTATCAGAATCTGCACTTGAATATGATTCTCAGGTGATTGTATGCACATTACGGTCTGAGAAGAACTGCTGGAATAATTTAGGCATGATTCGATGAGCCTCTATAGCATGATAACCACAGTGGCAATGGGAAGGGAAAACTGAACAAGAGGGATCCTGCTGGAAGAATGGGCAAACCATGGATGCTGTAAGGATGTGGGGAGGCGAAGGAGCGAGTGCAGGGACAAATGCCTTGGAGATGGTAAACTTGAGGGGCTGAGAAGGTAGTAGTGCTCCAAAACGAAGAAGCTGGAGTGGGCTTCTGGGTTGAGAGGGAAGATGCAAATTTTAGTGTCTAATATGCTGAATTTCAGGGGGCAGTGAGAAAAGCAAATGAAAATGTCTGGCAAACAGTTGGCAGTGGGAGGATGATCAGGGTTAGGGAGGCAGGAGAGGGATCAAAGATGGATGGAGCGATTGTGAGACTACAATGATGGGTTCCAAGAGAGAACAAGGACAATGACAAAAGCATAAAATCTCTTGGTGGTTGGCAGTACCTGTAACCCGTAGTCAATGTCCTTGGTGTCAAAGGAATAGTTGACCAGGGACGCTTCTCCCCTTAGTAATATCTCATAGGTGGGCCCTCCTTCCACTTCGCACAGAGCTTTAGCCTGCGCGACGATGTCACAGTGTCCATAGAAGGTGAAAGATATCTGGTGTCTGCTGTGAGGCTGCAGCACTCCATAGAGAGGCAAAATGTCAAACACCTGCAGAGAAAGTCATTCTACATGAGAGCATGTATCAGGCTGAAGGGCCTGCAAAAGGTAAGTTCAATTTCACTCAATTTACAGATTAATTCCTCACTTTAACTTGTCTGAGTCCATGAAAGGTGACTAGCCCAGCACCCCGAAAATATATGATGGTCATGGCAGTAATAGCGCTCTGGCTAGATTTAAATTTCTAACTCGGGGCACGTGAAAGAAGAGCTAGAACTGATGACTTTAGGGTCCATGGGGTGTTACTTACTTCTTCTATCCCAATAGAAAGCATTTCCTCCTGTTCAAATATCCACAGGGGTTCCTGAAACTCCACCTGGCTCTGGCTTGTTTTTTCTGTTTCAGCAGAGTTCACTTTTAATTCCTAGAAATCAGAGGTCCGAGGAAAGCTAGCAAGCACTCGTACTGGGTCATTGATGTGTTCCTCCCCATCACTTACAGAAAAATGAAGTATGTTGTATATATTTTAAAATTATAGGCATACCTCATTTTATTACAGTCTACTTCATTGTGCTTTGCAGATACTGCTTGTTTTTTACAAATCAAAGGTAAGACCCTCCACCACCCAAAAGATTATGACTTGCTGAAATCTCAGATGATGGTTAACACTTTTTAACAATAAAGCATTTTTAAACTAAGGTATGTACATTGATTTTTTTAAAGACAATGCTATTTTATACTTAATAAACTATAGTATAGTGTAAACATAACTTTTATATGCACTGGGAAACTGAAAAATCTCTCTGTTGTGACATTTGCTTTACTGCAGTGGTCTGGAACCGAGCCTCAATATCTCTGAGGTATGTCTGCAGTACCTACTCCTATAGAGATAATTGGACAAGCGCTGAAAATGGCTGTACAAGAATGTTCGCTGCGGTGTTATTTATAATAGTAAAACTCTGGAAACAAGCTAAATGTCTATCAATAGGGGATCATTTTAAAGCGTGTCTGATATTCTGTGCATGGAGGATGATGCGATGTATATTTATAAACCAGAAATTATATGCAAAACATATTATTGAGTGATAAAGTAGTTACATTTATGTAAAATTACATATGTCTATGTATCACATCTAAAAGTGTGAGCATGTGTAAATTCATTCAGAGGTTTGCATATGCAAATAGATATATCTGGAAGGTTGCTAAAATTTCAATAGTAGGTTTCTATGAATGGTGAAATTTTGAGAATTTTTGCTTTCATTTTTCTGTACTCATGTTTTCTATGACACCTCTTTTGAAAACAGAAAAAAAGAATTAACATTTAAAAGATTAGTGTTTTATATACACACATATACTCATTCTAAAAAATTTGGAAAATACGGAAAGGTTCGAAAAGAGAAATATTAATCAACCATGAGATTATACTGTAGATATATGTATATATGTGTGTATATATGTATATTTATTTGTATTTTGATTTTTCAGTTGACATTGTAACATGAGTGCTGCTTCCCCGTGTGACTAAATATTCTTCACAAACATATTAATATAACAGAGATGGCTCCAAAAAAGTATGTAAAGAACCTTGTCATTTTCCACAAAAGAGTTTCATAGTATTGCTCTGTGCAAATGTAATTTAGCTTTTCCAATCAGTCTCCTATTGGTAGAGTTGTTTCCCAATTTTTTTGCTTTTACTAACAAAGCTGCAGTGTACAAGATTAGTTACATGTCTTTCTGTAAATGTAAAGGTGAACAGTCCTAGCAGAGGACTGCTCATTTTAAATTTTGATACACTTGACAAATTGTATGTCATAGAGGCTATGCCCATTCATACGCCTACCTACAAAGTGTGATAATGCTTGCTTATTCCCACTATACCACTACTGAGACAAACCCTGTTTTAAAAGATTATATATAAGTATGGACATAGAATAATTAAAAACTTTTGCTGTTTCTAAAGTATTATAACAAACATCTTTGTACATAAATCTTTGGATATCCCATGATTTACTTAGGCCATCATTCTAGGAGAATTTAAGGGTATGAATTTGTAAATTCTCTTAATTTCCTCTTTGTTTTTACTATGAAATTATTGAGGAAAATATTTCTCCTTTTGTAGCTCTTATCCAGGGGTTGAGAAGAACACGAGATCACCAAGGTTTAGAGGTAAGTGGCTCTTCCATTTGAGAAAAAAATCCACCTGTCGAGGTGTCTGGGTGCGTGACCCTGCCTCCTACCATGGTTGCTCACTGAGGTTCTGTGGGTGTTTGGCTGGGAAGTGACCCGGATAAAGTTTCGCAGCCTCGTCACACCCAAACCCCAGCACTGCACTTGCTACTTTGCTTCTGGCTCTGCCTCTGTTTTATGGAAAGGACCATGGACTTGCCAACCCGCCTTAGGGAAAGGAAACCATACATCTGTGATGAGAATGATGGGCATGTCTGCTTTTTTCGGTTCTCTCTCTTCAGATCCCAACTCTTCATCCACAAGGATAGTCCTGGGGAGGGTAATGAAATGTGGAGAATCACTCACTTGGCAGCCATCACAACACAGTCTTCATCATAACAGCCCTGTCTTCCTCCCCTTGCCCCACTGCACCCCACAGAGTAAGTGTGGCTCTCAATCAGGGGATGCCTTTCTCAAGAGGTCAGCTGGCAAGTGCTCTGTTCCACCCTGCCCCCACACCAGCAGTCTAGGGCATCAAAGTGGTCAATTTTCTACAGGCCCCAACTCTTCTTTTGTGGCCTATCAAGGCCATGTCCAACTTATAACAAGTTCTAGAAAGCTCTAGTTATTCTTCAGACAATTTGATGTGCCCCCAGTGCTCAATGTTAAGCTTCATCATTTATTGTGACATTCATTGTGAAGATATAATGTTTGACCAATTGTATCTTTTTCTGCCTGCTACCCTTGACCTGATCCTGGCTGCAGACCTTGGGCAGATGGAGAGACAACATGATTGGAAGGGCTCAGCCCGCAGGATTCTGAAGCCTATAACCTTCTGAGAGCAAAGATGACTTTCAATTCTGTATTCCACATGCCTAGTCCAGGGCCAAACACAGAAGGCATTCGTTAAACTGTTGACCGGTGGGCGGCTGGATGAATGAGGGATGAGTTTGCGAACATAAGTCAGTGCAGAGAGAAGAATCCTATTTAAAAAAATTCATTCTGGCTTTGCATTTGCACTTACTTAACAAAATCACTTAGATTGACGTCAGGGGACTCTGTTGCTGGGACTGGTGGTGAGCTGGCGGATGCTGAGGTTCCTGGGGCAGAGTCCATCTGGGACAGGAGGGCACCGTAGGGCTCCCTTGGCCACGTCACAAATCTACAAAGGCATGGGAAGACACAGTCACATCAGCTGTTGCAAAGTCAGTGCCTGGGTGGGCTCTTGGTCTCTAAAGCCAAGTTCCAAATTTTAGACCAAGCAGGTCTAGAAGGGATTGCCCTACACCTTCCCTTGTTCCAATCTTAGCTGAGTTTTCACTTTCTCCTAAAAGTTTGCCGACCACCCTGCCCAGTCTGGGCCCAGTATCTCTCCTCTGAGCACTCACAGCCCCTGGGCTTCCCCTCTCACACTTATTTCTCCCATCCCTGCTAGACTGTGAGCTCACTGAGGACACTGTATCTCCTATGGCATCTGGTACAGTGCCTGAAATGGAGCCGGCTCTCACACATAGCTATGAATGAAGAGATGCTGGGGATCCTGCTCCCAGATAACCAGAAAGCAGGTCCAGGACTAGGATGAGGCGCTTGCTCTCTGGTTCTGCACGTATGTGCGCCTCCGTGTGACCCTGCCTCCCACCATGGTTGTGCTCGGTGCTGCGACTGCTTCACCCTGGTCCTGGCCCTGCCAGTTTGCTCTGCTGCCAATCAAGTTCTCTGAGCAGAGGACAGAGGAGGAATCGGTGACTGTACCAGCTGGTGCTAAAGCCCATATATCCTGGTTTTGATGACTGGAAAGGACTTTAAACGTCACAAAGGCCAAAGTGGTGGGGTCTCCCCTATTCTTCCTGTTTCCCTCAGGGTGCATGTAGCTTTTAAAGAACTCCTCCCCTCCTCCATCTCAGGCCCGTGATATTCATTTCAACCTACTTTCACTTACATATTTATTCTGGCCCCATATGCACTTTACTTTTTCTCAGGTCTCCACAGAAATGTTACTTATCATATAAAGAACCCAACACTGTCCCATTTTGCCACTGAAAAAATTTTTCCTCCTGCTTAAGTTTCACAGCATTTTGTTTGCATTTCTCTTAGGAAACTGTCTACTCTCTATCACATACTTGAGTACCATTTACTAAACTTTGGGCATTCTACTATCGACTTCATGATTTCTGCTATATTAAGTATCACCTAATAAATCAATTTTTATTGAGGCATAATTTATATACACAATGCATTCATTTTAAGCATACAGTTTGATGAGTTTTTACAAATACATATACCTGTGTAAACACTACCGTATTACATACACAGAATGTTCCCATCACCCTAAAAAGTTCTCTTCTGTACCTACCCAGTCCAACCCCCATCCCTACACCAAACAAATAAATCTGCTTTACATCATTATAGATTAGATATGCTTATAGTTTCACATAAATGAAATTATAAAAATGTATTCTTTCGTATCTGACTTCTTTCACTCAGCAGATTGTTTTTAGATTCATATACGTTACTACGAGCAGTAGTCTGTTCTATCCCTGAGCCATATTCCATAGTATGGATGACTAGTGTGTTTATCCATCTTCTTGTTGATGGATAATGCAGCTGTTTCCAGCTGAATAAAGTTGCTGTAAACCACACTGTTCTGAGCACAGGACCCATGTTGGGCTGGGTGATGGGAAGCTCATTAAAATAAAGATTACCGAACCTCATCCTTGGGTAAATTCTGACTGAGCAGGTCTCAGGTGGGGCCCAGGATTTAGATGTTTAACAGGCTTCTCAGGTGATTCTAATATCCAGCCAGATTTAGGACCTGCCATGGATAGGAATGGCAACATGACAGCTAAGGACTGAAGCTGATAATTAATATGGGGCTATCACTTAGCCTTGCCAGCTAGGGACAGTGAAAATCAGCAGAGGATGATTTGGAGCACTTATTAAATCACCCCAGGTCAGTGGAAACACCTGGGGAGACTCTGCCAGATCACTGTCCCACATAATAGCACTGTCTCATTCGACATTTGCACCCCTCTGGGATGTTGCTTATGGGAATATCTATAAAGGAAAAATACAGAGCTGTAGAATGCCTGCAGACCTGAGGAAAAACAACACCTCAGCTGACAATGATGACTGGGCAACTGGGAAGTGAGAGGTCTCTTTGGAAACAAACAAAGAGACCAGGAAAGCAGCCCTACTGCCAACAGACGGAGCCACGGGAGACAGACCTTTATCATAACGAAGCCTTCCACTTAACATTAAGATCAAAACCTGTTCCAAAAAGCTGAAATAGAATGTTGGTAGAATTTTTGGATCAGATTTCATTTTACCCTTAGGAACAGATGATTACTTTCCTGTTATGCTGACCCAAACAGGATTAGATTCAGTTATTTTTAAAGGAGAGAGCAGAGCAAACAACACAAAAAGTCAATATTGCTCCAATTCCAGAGCTGCCCACATCAGACTCACTGGTGGAGCCAGGAAAGGAACCCTCCCTTTAGCTGTAACAGAACCACGTGAGTATCAGACACACTGTCAACCAGCCACACCGGTTTGGGCTCAGCAGCTGCCCTCTTCATATTTTATTTTCTATTCTTGGGTAAGTTAGGATCAATATCATCTTTTGTGCTGCAAACTGAAAAAAAGTCCACCGCTCTTATATCCCATTCTCCCTTTGCTGGAAGCAATGCTGCACCAAAATAAAACCTTGAAGGACATGTTTGCATTTTAGTTAATTTTTCGTGTTGTAGTTCAGACGATATTTAGAGATGGAATGGTGTGTGCTGGACATCTGCTCAAGCCTCTGCAGTGCAGCCGAGGTCTCATAAACGGGGGAGAAGCCTTGGACTTGACATGATGACTTCAAATTCATTGGTTCATTGGACCTGGGTTCTGGGTGTGTCCACTACAGCGGGTGAAAACAGCCACGGGCTGGATAAAAGATCCTATGGGTATGTTTTGTTTGGCTCATATGCTGTTATACGTACATATGTATACACACACACACATACATGTATATGTGTGTGTGTGTGTGTGTGTGTGTGTGTGTGTGTATTTCTTGCAGTTACAACTATACCAGATACTGGTAGTGAGCTCTCTAGGTCCCCTTCACCAGAATGGTGCACCCATCCCCCAGGTGCAGTGGGTGTTGGCTGCACCTTTCTCTGGAGCATTGCCCTGGCTAGGCAGAGCTGCCTGCAGGTTATGTCCTCCCAACCATTAGGGTGTGAGCTGTAGGCAAGGACTGCTTGATGAGAGTGAGGGCCATAAGGGCCCAGCCTCCTCGTCTCTGCGTGGGACAAACTCTGATGCAATCACACTCCAGAGCTCCCTGTGGGCTCAGGCAGAGGCGAGACTTCTTCTGAAATCACGTCTTCCCTTGGTTTTCCCCTCCACCCCATTCTGTTTCTTACTCTAATAGTTTCTCCAGAGAGCCTCCCTTAATAAATCCCCTGCCCAAGAATCATCACCTAGGTTATGTTTCTAGAAAATCCACTGTGGCACTGTATGATTCCAAATAAGAGCAAGCCAATTCTTGCTTCGAGGGACTCAGAGGCCAGGGGATCAGAGTCAGAGACTGAGGAGTGAGTGTAACTCAGGGTACAAATGCTCCAGCAGCAAGATGTGCAGAGTGCACAGGGGTTCAGAACAAGGCTGTGGGGTCAGATGGCCTGGGTTTGAATTTGACTTCCCGGCTTACACACCATGTGACCTGGTGTTAGAGACAGAACCTTGCTCATCTGATTGTTGTGAGGTTTAGTTCACCTAAAGAATTCAGCAGGGTGCCTGGGTCATAGTAAATGTCCAATGCACATGGGCTATTCTTGTGCTGGGTTTGGTGGGGATGACCATCATTTCTGGAATGATGAGAGAAGAGTCTATTGGAGTTTAGAAGAGGGAGAAACCAACTTTCTGTGGATGTGTGGGGAAGGCTTCACAAAGGAGGAGATAGTCTACCTGTACCTGGAATGAAGAGTGGCATATTTTAGGTGAAGAGTGGTCAGGATGTATACTCTGAGGAAAAAGTATCTATACATGAAAAAGGATTGAGAGAACCTGGATTTTTCAGGGACAAGTGAGAAGTTTGTTTTAGAAGAGTGTGTGTAGATGCCAAATGGAAGGAAATGGTGATGATAAGGACAGTGATGAGGACAATGATGATGATGATGATGAAGACTGCAGAAGCAATGACTTGAGAGTTGGTGATGGCCAGCAGTGGAGGCAGCCATGACAGGAAGTGGGGACAGCAGCTGCTGGGACAGCAGTCACGGGACGGGGGGGAGTGCTGATCCACCTCCTGTCACTTTATTTCCACTGTTCTCACACACCTCTTCCTCCTGGCATTGGGCAGAGGAGGTTCTGAAGCATGAACAGCAAATGTAGGCGGGACACAGGTGACTCTGATTGTGGCAGCCCCCACTGTCTCCTCCACTATTCTCCTATTTCCATCCCTTCTGTCTAGCCAGCTACTCAGCCTTGCTCACGACAGGCTGGGGAGGGGTAGCGGGAAGAGAATCTCAGGACGGGACCCTCAGCCCAGGGCGTGGTCCTGCCATTCCACCTCTTCACGAGCGCTGGAGCTTCCCGCTGCATCTCCATTTCACCTTGGCGAAGGCTGCCATTATCTTTTGTCTGGATTTCTAACACTGTTTTCTATGTGAGCTTCCTGACTTTTGTTTTTGTATAAAGGATATAAAATAGAAAACAGCCCATTGGGTTATGTTTTCCATCACTGTTTACAACATGGCTCAGAGTTTTGGTCATTCTAGGATTGTTCCCTTCTAATCCATGCTCCCTTCTGCAGCCCGAGTGAACTTTCTGATCATTTCACTTCCTCATTTTAAACCTGTAAGAAGACCCTCCATTTTCCAGAGGAAAAAGCCGACTCCTTAGTGTGGCTTAAGAGATCCTTCATAATTAAGCTCCTCCCTCAGTCCTACCATTTTGATAGCAAAATGAGAAACGACCCAGTGATACCCTTTCTATGCTCCTAGGTTCTGAGGTCCATTTTGAGTTTTCAACAATCCGAGGGTATGAATATGTGCTATTCAGCATAATTAATTTCATTGTTGAGATGTCTTCCCCTACAACTATACCTAACACTGCCACTGCTTTTGATTTATAATTTGTGGACCACATTAAGCAAACCTCTCATCTTTACTCATTAGAGCTTATCAGGTGTTTTTTACATTCCTATGATTCCTCTCAGCTATCCTCTGCTTCTCTTATTTTCTTAAGCCCCTCCCTCTCCCCATTCCCTCCCTCTCTTCCTTTGACTACACATCACAAACCTGCTTCAGATTACAAAAGCCCCATTCCTGCTTCTAAAGGGAGATTATAATCATCACTTTAAATCACGTTAAAAGTGGCCAAATTCCTGAGCCTCTCTGGACATAAACATAAAGTCCCAGCCACGTTTCCGTCTTTGTTGCCTGGCTTTGTCTCACATTTGCCACTCCTCACACAATGGGAAGCGAACCACAGACGGAAACAGATGGGGCTGGCTCAGTGCCTTCCCCACCGGCACGTTCTGGCTGGGCCACACCAGAAAGGGAGGAAAACGGCAGCTAGGTACCCATCATGGAGAGCAGCCTGCCTCAGGCTCTGATTTTATTATGTCTCAGAACGCTCCCAACTGGCCATTTGTACTAAGGTGGAAGTTGGTGGGAAATAATTGAGTAGCTGAAACTCACGTTACTCAGACCTTAGGTGGCAAAAACTGTCTTTTTAAAGGCTCTCAAAAGGAGCTGCAATGGAGCTTCTAGAACAGACATTCTCACAGTAGCTGTCCATTGGAATCACCTGTGGGACCTTAAGAACTGCTGGCACCTGACTCCCGACTGGAGAGTTTTGATTTACTTAGAGTCAGAATACTGAAAAGCAACCAGCACGTTTCTGATGAGAGTCACTTAGAAGATGGTGGCAAGAAGGTCACAAACAGTAGTGCTAAAGTGAGAGTACTATAATATTTTGAATGTTTGTGTCTCCCCAAATGTCATATGTCAAGACCCTAACCCATAAGGAGATGGTATTAGGAGGGAGGGCTTATGGGAAGAGATGAGGTCATTAGGTCATGAAGGCTGAACCCTCATGATTGGGATAAGTGCCCTTATCAAAGAGACCCCAGAAGGCCAGCTTGTCCCTTTTGCCACGTAATCCACAGCAAAAGATGCCGTCTATGAGCCAGGAGGTGTGACCTCACCAGACACCAAATCTGTTTGTACCATGATCTTGGACTTTCCAGCCTCCAGAACTGTAAGAAATAAATGTTTGTTATTTATAAGCTGCCCAGTTGCTGGTATTTTGTAACAGCGGCCTGAATGGAATAAGACAGGCCCTAATTGAGTAAGTGCAGCCAACAATTTTCATCACTTTCTCTCTACCAGGTATTACATTAAGCACTTAATAAGAACTGCCTAATTAAATCTTCACAACAACTAAGTGAGGTTGGTACTATGATGGCCCTCAGTCTTCAGATGACAAAACTGAGACTCAGAGAGCAAGTGGCTGAGCTAAATTACCCTGGCTCCAAAGCTCACACTCTTACCAACTATACTGGGCAGTCTACCTGGTCAATAGGTGAGGGCTTCTCCTTGGTTATGTCATGCCATGCCATGCCCATGACAGTGACTCACAGAGTAGGCTTTTTCATTTTAAAAGTAATTAGAATCCATGACATAAAGAGGATACAATGTATTTCCTAGAATCTTTCTTTAGAAGAAAAGGGACCCATCCTGATTATATTTAAGAAAAGCAAGACACAGTTGAACTTGCCCTTGAAGTGAGTTCCCACAGAGTTTTGCTAGGAGGTGAGCAGTGGAGGAATATGCCCAGACTTTAGCTTGAAGCTCTCTAGGGGGATTTCTGAGAGAAACGGCCACTTCTATAAAAGCTCCAGAAGATGTCCCCACTGCTGCATGCTCTTACAAAGTCTGCTGAACTGGTAGGCTGTGAAATCTCCCTTATAATTAGCTTCAAATCTCTTTCAAAATATTTTCAAAACAGGATGGTTTTTAAAGTCGATTTCTTTTAATGTCTGGTCTTCAGTAGATGTAGCTAGCTTTGGGGATTTTAATTAATATGAACACATCAATAAATCAAATGTACACTTTTTAAGAACCAGATCCCTAAATAAACCAAGCAGATATAACCCTAACTCAGGTTCAGGGATACACTGATACTTCCCACTGATTTCTTCAGAGGCCAGCTTAGCTCACACTGAATATACAAAAGGCTGATGTTTAGAAGATGCCTTAAAAAGAAGGAATCTAAGATAAGGTAACTAGAGTTCTTCTATAATAACATAAAAGCCATACAAAAAGTTTTGTAACACTCAAAATTGAAATGAAAGATGGCCCAATTCATTTCTCTATGGGGTAACATATGGTATCTCAGGAGACTGGACTAAACTGGACTGTAAATAGCAGCAGACTATAGGATCCCTACTATGGCCATCACTTTTAAGTTAAATATGAGAGGTCTCCCTCTGGTTGGCCTTGAGTCACTTGCAGGCCAACTACAAAGGCAGGAACTTGTTTATAAAAGCTCAGACTTGAGAGAGGCTTATAGCCCTCCCATTAGTCCCGGAGACTACTCTGATCCCTGACCGGATAAATTAGCTGGCCTGTCTCAGCAGGAGAGGAAGTTCTAGATGGATCATCTACAGGGGCGTCTGGGTGATGGAGGGCCTGGGAGGCTTTCAAGGGCGTCAGTATGGAGTATAAGCAGGTCTGCTAAAGGTCGACCCCACAATGTTCTCTTTCACAAGGTGCTTCAAATTTACTAATAATGTCATATTTATAAGGGGGTGATGCAACATTGTTATTCTTAAACTATGTATGCATATCATATACATTTGTGCATATATGATATAATTTCACAAAAAAAGAGAGTGGCTGTCAAGGAACATATGGAGTAATGAAATTGTTTCTGATCTTCCAGAGAGGCAGTTTCAGTTAAGTGTGGGGGGAAGGGGGGAAAGCCAGCTAAATTGGGTTGGGGAGCGAATGGAGGAGACTAGTGTATTGTGGCTTCATTCAGGGTTGGTGCTTAATGCAACGAGAGGATTAAGGGAAAGGCTTTCTAAGATGTGGAGCACATGCATTGAGGACAAAGGTATAGAGAACTTGGAGATATGAAGAGTGAGACGAGATTACTGACAGAGAGGAGAACAGTCAGAACGTTTGCCTTGAAAAGCAGTGGATATCAAAGGGAAGAAAATGAGATGATGAAAGCGGGGCCTGAGGAAAAGCGATCTCCGGTGTGGGCCGGGGACATCAACGTGGACAAGCAAGGCCCCAGCAGAGTGTGGTGGGGATCTGGACAGAGGTGTGCTAGTTTAAAGAGACGGCCAGGGGAGCTGAAAGGCAGGATCAGTTTGTGAAACACTTCTGAGGAAAAACTGGTGGAACGAACTAAACAGGTCCTGAAGAGAGAAGTTGAATGGAGGAAAGATGACATAAAACCAGACGAGCTAAAAGGTTGGGCACAGTCTTGGGGATGTTCGTGGTCAACTTCACCAGCGAATGACAAATTGCTTTCCAAAGTGACTGTATCAATTTACATGTCCATGGGGAATGTGTGAGCTCCTGTCTCTGCATAGCCTCAACCACACTCGGTATGGTCATATTTAATTTTATCCAATCTTGTGGGTATGCAATGGTGTCTAGCAATTGCTTTAATCTCCATTTTCAAGATTACTAATGAGTATTATTCCACTGTATATATGTACCATATCTTCTTTATCTAATCATATTACTCAGCCATAAGAAAAGATGAAATACTGCCGTTTGCAACAACATGGATTGAGAACTTGAGATTATCATGCTAAGCGAAATAAGTCAGGCTGAAAAAGTTGAGAACCATATGATTTCACTTATATGTGGGATATAAAACAGAAAGCAACAAACGAACAAGATGAACAAAAACTCAGTGGTTACCAGAGGGAAGGTCGGGGAGGTAGACAAGGGTAAAGGGATGGAAGGAAATTTAACTTTGGGTGGTAAACACACAATACAATATACATGTGATGTATCACTGAATTGTACACTTGAAACTTATATAATTTCGTTAACCAATGTCACCCCAATAAATTAAAAAATATAATAAAATCTCACTGTGGTAGACTGAATAATGGCACCCCAAAGATGTGCACATCCTAATTCCAATATGAGAAAGCACATTACACCGATCCCCCTAGCACCTCATCTACAAAGCAACAAGGACAAGGACTTGTTACTTCTTGCATGTCCTCATGGAACCAAGAAGGACTTAGATTTTCATCTTTATTTTTGTCTTTTCCTGTTCCTTTCACAAGTTCTTAAATAAAAAGATGGGATTCACGGCCACAAGGCTATAATATATCATGAGGAGCTAAGGTTCTATGACAGAAATTTACAAATCTGTGTTAAAAATTTAAATGTGTCCCTAAAGTCCTGTTTACCGGGAATGATTTTCTATTGTTAACCTGGTGCCATGCAGCACCTTCCTATGTGTTATGCTTTATGCTGAAGGAGCCCAATTAATTTTCTATATTGATTCTCACTCTATGGGCAGGGGGTGGGGGTGTGTGTGTCAAATGTCCATGGAGCTTTGTTATAATCTTTTCCAGTCACAGACCCAATTTCTCCTTCTACCACCAAACCTGGAGTGTTCCCCCCTCACCTATCAACACCTCGTTGTACATTTAGCTCATTTTCCGGATCTTACTTGTCAGTTTCTCCTTCTCATTCCTTCTCCTGAAGCAAGCTCAACAGATATTCCAACTTACTTGTTGTCAAGCTCTATAGTTACTTCTTGCTCAGGCCAACTTGATTCTTAAAGAGGCCGACATGGTTTTCTTTGGACATTTAAAAACTCAAAACAAAAGGTTTTAAAGTGAGGTTCTGCAATGGTTCTCTGATTAGCATCAAACTGGTTCTGTGAAGTACAAGAAGGAAGAGCCCTCATTACTGAGGTGCAGAGAGGTAGTGGGGCCCCACGAGCTGTCTCTCTACTTCTCAGCACACACACGTTTTGCACATACATGTTCTTGCAGAGCCTTTGACAGTGAGTGGGGATGAGAACACACCAGAGCGAATTGGGCAAAATATTAAAACCACTGCCATCACCACAACCAATTCACATGGACAGGAAGGGAGTCTCATTTATCTTTGTAGTTCTATAGCACCTAGCACAGCATTTGGACGGAAAAGGTTCATATAAATGAAAAGGTTCACAAAAGGTTCATATAAACGAAATATGAATATATAGTAATAAAATATACAGAAAAGTGTGCTTTGATATGTCAGTAGACAATAGTGGTTAAGGCAGGGCCTTTAAACTCAGGGTAGACCTGTAGTCCTGATCCATTGTGTGGGTTCAGGCACTGGGGGCCTCAGCTTCCAGGGTAGATATTAATACTTTCCAGGGTTGTTGTGTGACATGAGCTAAGATATGCAATGGAGTTTGAACTGAGCACAGGCCACGACAGGCACACAATTATAGTTATTGCTACTGGTCAAAATGATAGAATCTGTCATGCTCCTAAATTAGCTTTTTATTGAAGACTTGCCTTACAAAGCTGTCTACAGGAAATATTTCCTACTTGAGACATATTTTGCTCTGGAAAGCTATAAAAAGAGGTTTTTCTCATAGTAAAGATGTGAATTTATTCACACTATATGGTGGTCTGACCCTAAGTCTTCAAAGATAGAGGCATTGTCTTTCATGTGAAAGGTGAAAAGTTGCAGAACCTATAAAACTGCTCCTCTGGGCTCCATGGTGGGGGGTGGCAGTGTGGGAAATGGGCCGAATGGTCTCACCGTGAGCTGCTTTTCCACAGCGTCTAAGGGGTCTACCAGCTTATCATGTCTCTGAGCACTGGCAAGGTGTCTTATCCCTCACATATGCCTCTAAGCAGCTGGCATCCAAGTTCATGACTAGATGTCCATCTCCTTGGCTCGGGCCTGACCAGGGAAACGCAATGGGCCCATCAGTCATGATGCTGAGCATCTTTGCTCTTTGCTATCCAGCATCCATCCTCCCTTTCTCTGCTCTGGCGTCCTTCATTTCCCGCTGGGGGCTAGTCTGTCTCTAACTTCCGGCCTGGCTCAGGGGTAGTGCTGCGTTCCTTAGGCCATAGTTCAGGAATGGACACAGGAATCAACCAGAGCCAGGGAGATGCAGCCTAACATTTGCTGGGGCTTACGTCTGAGAAAAAGCTTCTACCTCATTCTGTGGGCTTGAGCCCGGCGTATGAAGAATTGGAGCTGCTGAAACTACTGAATCACCTTGCAGCAGGTGTGCAGAACCTGACCCAGAGTGGAGCCAGCGCAGCAGAGGGCAGAGCCAAGAGACAGTGGGGAGATGCGAGGTGCAGGTGACACCGCCTGAGCCCTGGGTCAGGCTGTGCCTGTGGCCTAAACCTAGACACTTTCAGTGAGACAATGAATTCTATTTTTTAAAAGTAGTTTGAGTCTGCTTTGCTATCACTTCAACCAAAAAAAAAAAGCCTTACGTCATTATGCAGTCATTAATAGTGGATTCATTTTTAAAAGCCAATTTGAACTGGCAGAGAGTGAAACTTGCTGGTAGAGTTGGGTGTGGGGGGATCTGGTAGGTTGAAAGATGGTCATCCTCAAGATGTGCACATTTGAATCCCTGGAACCTGTGAATGCTGCTTTACATGGCAAAAGGCTCTTTGCAGATGCGAACAGGTTAAGGATCTCGAGATGGAGTGGATTACCCGGGGTTACTGGGTGAGCCCAATGATATACTCACAAGGGTCCTTATAAGAGGAAGGCAGAGGGTGAGACTACTCCAGAGAATACATAAGGGGATGTGACAACCTCAACAGAGAGAAAGAGGGATTGAAGATGCTATGCTGTGAACTTGGAGGATGGAGAAAGAAACCGTGAGTCAAAGAATGCCAGGAATATAGCTCTAGAAGTTGGAAAAGGCAAGGAAAGGATGTTCCCTAGAGCCTCTGGAGGGAACAGGAGTCTGGCCCTCAATTTTGGCCCAGTGAAGCTGACCTGACTTTTGGCCTCCAGAACTGGAAGAAGATAAATTTCTGTTGTTTTAAGGCACCCAGTTTATGGTGATTTGTTACAGCAACAACGGGAAACTAATACAGGCGAGGGGGAAGCCCCCAAGTGCACTGGATTCATTCTCTGGGCTGTGAAATTGTCATTCTGGCTTAGACACAAGTAGGGGAAGAGTTAGGGAAGAAAGGGAGTGGGAAGGGCATGAGGGCTGGAGTCGGCATTTGCCCAGGGCCAGCTGTGGCCTCTGTGGCCACCTCTTTTGATCCCTTTTGCTCCTTCATCAGAGCTGCTTTCCCTCTAACCCCAGGGCTCCGTGCTTGCTTTTGTCTCTGACCTAAACTTCCCTGGGAAGTGGAAGAGAAAAAACACAAGTGCAGAAGCTTAAAGAGTTCTGAGAGATGAGGGGCTTGTCAGGAAGAGAGAGGGATATTTATGGGAGAAGCCAAAGCTTGGGCCAGAGAGAGGCACCTGAGGCCTTCAGACCCTGTGAGGCCTCCCAATGTCCCGAAATGTCTTCAGGCTGACTTCAGGAGAACATGTCTCAAAGCCACTTCTGGGATGCTGCTTCTCAAACATGGCCCAGAATCATCATGGAGGTGCTAATGCACTCAATTTCCTCAATCAAGGAATGGCCCTAACAGCTGGCATTTACTGAGCATGCAAATACATGACAGGCACAGTTCCAGAGCTCTGCAGGTAGGGGCTGATTCAGTCCTCACCACATCTGCATGTGGGAGGTGCCGTGATCACCCCCTTCATTTCAGATGAGAAAGCCGAAGCTCAGGAACACTTAGCCACCCGCCAAGGTCACATGGGACTGGCAGCCCAGCACAAGCCTGTCTCAGTGGCCTGGACTTTAACTTGCACAGCGAGCAGCCTGGGACAGCAAGGTGCAAGTATACCCAGGGCTTGCCCCTTTGGGTTCAAGAAAGCTATTCTTGATTTGAAAGAAAAATAAAGAACAACGTGTCTCCCTAAATATTTACATTATTTTGATTGGGCCCTTGGGCGAAGCAACGGCCTCCCCCTGATCGTGGGTTTGGGCTTAGCTGGCTGCAGGGAAGAGTTGTGGGGAGGACAGGGAGGCATCGCAGGTCCAGCCCTCCTGAGCCACACATAGGCTGTCGCCTGCTAAGGCCTGGCTTCAGCTTTGATGAATGCAGCCCGGAACAAGAAACGGATTTTCTACCCTTAGTCAGAAGGAAAGGGGTCTGGGCCATCAGCTGCGGGGTGGAGGCCCCTAGAGCTCTAACATGTTAGGATCCTGGGGAGCACTTCACTTAGCAGCAGTTGGTACGAAAGAGTGAAGGTGACGAAGGCACCAAAAGGAAGCTGAAAGCCACCAGTTTCAGATTTTCTTTTATATCTCAAGAGACGTGCATTTTACAGACATCTCTTGTTTAATCCTCACGACTCTTTCAGGTTTCTGCATTACCTCTAGTTTACAGCTGGGCAGACGCAAAGCAAAGGGATAGGCCAGAAGGACCGAGCCCAGATTCTAACTGGCCATGTCCAACCACAGCCCAGGACCTCAACTACCACTAACATACCACATCCTAGAAAAGTTCCAGTTTCAAGGCAACAGAAATTGAGGGATGATGAAGAGACAGATGGAAGTATCCAGAAAATGAGGCTTTCTCCTCCTCTTTTCCACCTTCCTCTTCCAATCACAATATTTGATGACTGATGCTCATACAGAAAAATCAATGTGAGAACCACACATGTTCCTTTGTTGAAGGGCTGGGCTCCCTTAGGCCTTCATATTCGATTTATTTATAATCTGACTTGAAAATGAAAAGGCGAAGCTGTCCTTGGAGACTGCCTGGCTCACATGCTCTAAGTCCTAGCATCGCCTCAGATCTGTGGCTCTGAGCCTGGGCAGAGATGCCAGCTGAGCCAGCATCTGCTTGGCTCTCTCTGGCCTCTCAGAAGTAAAAGCTGGTTCAGGTGTTGGCTTCCTCGTGTTCCTCTCTCACACAGATGATGTGAAGCATCGTGTTCTCATCCAGCTGAGCAGTCAGGTTGAAGAGACAGACCTAATAAAGGACATATTCCTACGTGCTGGCTAGGCCAGCATGACACTCAGCCCTTATATTTTATCCCACCGCCCTCGTTACATCTGTGTGTGTGAGTGGCACAGAAGTCAGTCTAAAACCCTGTCATACACATGAACTCACATGGACGAGTGTGTTGCTAAGTCAATAACTGGCTTTTCCTCTTATGGCTTGCTAATCATTTAGCATGCTTGTCCATTTTACTTCTTTTTTTGTTCTTATGTGTGATAAGAGGGCCAACTTGGAAAAAAATATACTCAAACCAGAGAGATGCTTTAAATGTATGAGGAAGAATCACCTACAAAATCACACACATGTACACATGCACTTCACTCCCACACGCATGCGCACACACAGCAGACGTAGGGAGTGTGACGGGAAGGAATGTTGAAAGTGTCTAGGCATCCTCATACCCTGCCTAATAAAAGAAAAGAAAAGCCGCTTTTTATCTTTCTGTTTCTTTTACTAACTGTAAAGCTTAGAAGAATTCTAATTGGGAAAAAAGGTTAGTGTTGGTATGTCTGATAAAAGTGACCTTTAGCCAATGAGTGCTTTATGTTTTTCTGAAGGCCTCACAGAGAAAATCTATCTAGAGGATAAGTAGCACTTTTTTTTTGCCATTCAAGGTGACATTTATGCCTTGAACCTTTCCATTTGGCAGGTGCCAGGAAGCCGACAGAAAAGAATCTTAAACCAGTTATGAAGCGAATCTCCTCTTAGTACAAAGAGTAGTGGAGGCAGGGGGAGCAGCTGATTAATTAAAAATATCCTCTGAGGACAGACTCTGTGCTAACGACTGTGCTGGGCTCTGGGATCCAGAAGCCACAGGACAGACATGCTCCCCAGCATCATGGGTACTAAGAGCCAGCTGTGAAGTTGGATGTTAAGCCATTATTATGAATGTGATGAGGTACCAAGGAGATGGGCTACCAGTGCCTGTGATGGGTCTCAGGTAAGGGTCTCAGAGATGGCTTCTCTGGAAAGGACATTTAAGCTGAGACCTGATGTGAGAGCAGAGGCTCCAGGTGAGGAATGGGGACCAGCTTCCAGTAGAGAGAAGGCAGTTAACACTAGACAGGAGAGAGGCCAGCATGGTGGGTAAACAAAGGTCAATAAGAGGGCAGAGTGAAGCAAGAAGAAACTGGGGAGAAATGCAGGGGCCGGTACATGCTGAGCACTGCAGAACACAGTATTTTGTATTTTAACCTAAGAAGCAGGGGTGTCATTAAAAGCTGAAAACCAGGGAAACGCCATGCTCCTCACTTGGCTACTGAGTGGATGACGGACTGTGGCACGTAAGTGGAAGGTGAGAGCCCAGTTAGGGGCTGTCACAATGGTCCAGGCAAGAAGCGATGGTGACTTGAACTAGGGCAACAACAGTAGAAATGAGAATAAGAGGCTTTCAGAAGGCAGAATAGGTAGAGCTGGTGATGGGTTTGATGGGGTGGGTGGGGTTAGGGAGAAGAAGGATGCCTCCCAGGACAGTGACATCATTTACTTAGATGGGGGTCCTAGAGGAGAGGCAGGAAGGGGATGGGGGAGAGCCTGAGTTTAGTGGGGCACACTGGATGTGAGTCGCCTGGGAGACATCTGAAAGCAGATGTCAAGAAGGCGATGCACTTGGAACTCAGTAGGGTGGTCATAGGTACAGATGCACATTTGGGAGCCTCAGACACAGGGGCTAAGGGCAGCTGTGGGGTGAACACAGTTGTCAGGGAAAGCAGAGCTCTGGGAAAGAACCTGTGTCCTACTAGTCTGGTGGGGTCGTTTCTGGCCTAGAGCTGAGAGGGAGTAGTCAGTCGAAAGGATGAGAGGAAAAGCAAGAAAGGAATGTGTTTCAGGAAGACGGGATTGGGCCACTGTGCTGAATGCTAAGAGCTATCTTTCTGAAAAACAAAAACAAAAACCTGACCCTTGTCACTCTTTTGATTTTAAATCTCACCACTGCCTCGTCACCATGGAACACCGGGCCTCTTGCACTCTACTGCCAGTCTGCTCCCCAGGCTCTCCTCCCTGACTTCTCCGTCACCGTGAAGTCTGTGTTGTAGCATGCTGACATACCCTCCGTCCACATCAGCAGGTGGTAGGTACCATTTGCCTCACCAATACCCATTCTCTCATATATCAGCTTTGGTCTGGAGACCTGCCCCATTCCCACCCTCTTCAGTCCACAGGGTTCCGAGGTCACCACTGCAGGCCTTGGTGTGGTGGGGCACGTGGCTGGGCCAACCTGGATCAGCGCTTCGCCCTCCCTTGACAATGACGGGTTGGGGGAGGGGACAGGAAGTGTGATTAAGCTGGTCTGATCAGAATGAGTCTCATGGAAGTGCTGAGACAGAGGCTCCTGTTCCTTTCCAGTGGATCAGAATCTGCAACGACATGGCCCCGGGAGGGAAGGCAGCCATCTGGGGACCATGGGAGAGGGGCTGATTTGAGAACACAGCTAACATATGGGGGAGAGCAGAGCTGAGAGACAGAAACTCTGGATCCTGTGACACTGTTTGAGCCCTGGCTTTAAGCCAGATGACTCTGTACCTTTGAGTTGTGGGAACCAATGAATGTCCACTTCTTTTTCTTTTTGCTTAGGGTCAGGTTTCCTTGCAATAGAACTGAATCCATGAATCCTAACTAATATAAGCATACTATTCTTGTTACTTAGAATGTTTCCCTGCTTCTCCATCTGAACACTTAACTGTGCTTCCCAGCACAGCCTTCTCCAAGTCCTCTGAGCAGTTACCCCCTCTCTGTCCTTCCTCAGAGCCCAGCATTATCACATGTCCACTGTGGTTTACACCTGTGCTTCCCCAGTAGCCTCAGGCCAGTGAGCATGTCTCTGAAGTCTCACATATTATCTGGTGCATAAGAATCACTTATCATATGTTTTCTGAGTGACTCTCTGAATTAAATTAATAGATGAATTAAAAAGTGAATTACAAGCAGAGGCTCAATATCAAGATATAAGAAGAAACTGAAAAAGTAAAAAATGATTAAATGAATGTTTAAACCCATGAAAAATTAAGTGTATCATCTCCAGTATTGGCCAAGCACATTTTCAAAATGTCACTATTTTAATTATGGAAATGGCCTCACAAAAATAATAAATAAATAAAGCATGTCCTTTGCTCCCAGATGGCATGAACTCATTTAACTATGCTACATCAGAATAACTTCACAGAATCTGGTATTCGAAGCTTATTAGGTCAGGTTGGCTGGTTTTTCCATAATTACTTTAAATGTTCATCCTCTGCAGAATTTCATTCCACATCTAAACAGTCCTTGACACCTAACGATCGGGTTCCATTGCTCAGGCCCAGGCCTGGTTTCAGTGCTATGCTAGGTCATCTTTAGATGTCTACAGAAAACATCCAGAGCCAACCATCATTACCATGGCAACAAGTGCTGGAAAGGAAAGGGTAGCTGTCATGTACAAGATGAGGACTGCATACAGGAAGCACCGACAAGCCAAGGACACATGAGGCTTCCTCATTTAAGAATGGCCACTCAATAGTCAGTGCTGAAAACTGAGCTGTCAAAACATCTGATGAGAAAATATGCAGAAAGACGCGCATTTGTCCCGATTGCCAACGAGGCTTGACCTAGATGGAAAATGTTCCCGAGGCCTGACTAAAACAGGCTGTTTATTTATTTTAAAAAAGTGTTTTCAAAATTAAGTTTGGATTTAGCTTCTAATTGAACTTAAATTTAATTGAACAGGAGAGATATCTCTAAATACAAATATTCTGAAGACAGCTTTTCCCTTTTAGCACTCATCACCTCCTACTATTCTGTACATATGTGTATGAACATATACACATATTTATATATACCTATACAAGCCAGAACAAAACCCACTGAAATATGCAGAACATGGAGCTTTGTGTAGCACATACTTGATGTACCGTGCCGTGCAATTCATGCATTAGGTTTGAAATGCTAATTAAGAAAACTCTACAAAGACTTGGCTTTATGGTGACGAATTTCTGATACATTCTCTAGATTCAAAATTATTGCTGTGTTAATTTGGTGGTTGGGACTTTCAAAGATGTTTTATCTGCTTTTCCTGCTTGAAATCTAGGAGGGACCTTGATTTTAGGTTCTTTGTTATTTCTGTCAGTAGTTAGTTGTCAGTACTGAAAGTATTCATGTAAGACCAGTGCACAGAAAACAGGAACCCAGTGTAAAGCTTGAAGGAGGAAAAAATGAAGGGCAGAGAAGACCTCTGCAGGATGTCTATGCTGGCGGTACCTTATCTGATTTTCCTCATCATCCACCAGGAAGAACCAGCGGAACTTCACAACCAACGGGCTGCAGTTGCTGATTGTAACGTAGCGGATCACCTCGGTATCATTCAGGATACAGCCAAAATCCAGCTCCATGGTCTCAAAGCTGAGGTTGGGGTAATGTACTTCCCCACGAAGACTCAGAGTGTCTACTTGAGGGTGCTCCACATATTTGATTGCTAGAGTTTCTTCTGCCACCCAGTTATTCAGATCATTTCTGTGGGAAGGGTCGAATTTGACCAGCAGCTCTTTTTCTCCACCAATCTCCAGTTTAATAGGCTACAAGCAAGATAATGGTAAATTACAAACTTTTGCACTATGCATTTCCAACTTGATACATGAAACAGGACAACCAAAGTTATTTAAGTATATTTATGCACACACAGATACATATGTATAGATTAGAATGAAACACATATACATCTACTTTATCCATATTTATGTATCCACATTATACATAAACAGCTATTATATTTATACTGATATCTATAGATATTTTTATTTATATGCAAATATATATATTTTTAGTTGAAAATGAAAGCAAGGAAAATCTATAGAGGAATTATTTGAAGGAAGAGCTTTTGGTAAGAGTTGTGAGGTTATAATGATTGAAGAGCTGTAAAAACGAATAGCTACCATAAAATATTCTTACCTGAAAATAAATTAGATTGTAAAATGCTCTTCCTAGACAAGTGGGAAAACTTCTTTGCTTAAGAAAAATTTTAAAAGGCTTTCTCAAGCACTGGAGGAGGGGCTCTGTAGAGGATGACCCAGAAAGGGATGGATTAGGTAATTTAATTTATTTTCTAATGTCTGTGATTCTAACTCTTAAGCATAGTGTTATATACTTTCTGCTGTTTTCTATTCAACTTAAAATGACACTCCAGAGCTGTACAGAGTTTGTTGGGTAGATTTCGTTTGTTCTTTTCTCTCTTTGATTCAAATCCACATGTGTAACTAGATTCCAAGGCCACAGTAATACCTTCCCATGGAATGCCTTGCTATGAGTTGGCTTTTTTAGGTATTACTCAATTCCCACATTTTTAATGGGCATGAAAGCCACCTCTTGGTTTTGCAGAAAGTGTCCCAAGGTAGTCAAAAGGCATGTGCACATCTGTGCATCTGTTTACAGAGCACTTCCCTCTCCACTGAGTTGTAAGGTTCAGGTATTCAACTGCACACACCAGTGGCATGGTTAGGTGGCTTCAGTTGATGGTGCCAATCACCTGATTCAAGTCAGAGACAGGGTAATGGCTCTTCAGTCGGCTAACCCCATCTGAAAGGCTGGCGGGCCACCTGGCACAACTGGCTGGGCACGATTGAGAACCCATTCTTGTAGATCATGGCACGTGCAGCACTTGGTATCACAATGCTTGGTATCACAATGCTTGGTATCACAATGCTTGGTATCACAATGCTTGGTGTTTAAATATCTGAAGAGGGAGTTAAACGCTCCCCCCAGAGGAATGACTTCATTGTTTCATGGTAATGATACGTTACCACAAATCTTCACATTTAATATAGAAGCACAAAGAAGAAAATAGAAACATCTCAAATTTCACCATATATTATTTCTCAGAATTCATATTTGGTAAACATTAGGTCAGACATGACTGATGGATGGCTAAATAAAATTTTACAAAAATAGAACTAGACTAATTTGTTTAAAAATATCGTGTTTGAATTTTTTTCTCAAAAAAAAAACTGAAAAGAATTTCTTATACAAGAGATATTAACCTAAAATCATGGGCTCTAGAGCTAGACTGCTTGGGTTCAAATCCTGGTCTGCCAGTTACTAGCTCTATGAATTTGGGCAAAGTTGTTTGGCTTTCCTAACCCTCAGTTTCTCCATCTGTAAATTAGGGTCAATAATAGTACCTACCTCTTTTTAAGAGTATGAGATGAATTAATAGACATGGGATGTCTTCAGAGCAGTGCCTGGCACATAGTGTATGGTATACAGGTGCCAATTATCACTATTATCCCTTTACGACCAAGAAAAACGATGATTAAATATTAAGCAGTTTTACCTTTTAACAATATCTTATTGATACCCAGCTGTAAAAGGGGATAAAATCAACATGCTTATGCTTCCCCTACATCCCAGTTGTTACTGGTTATAGTGTTAATTTTTAAAAAGTTGAGGTATAAAACATTCTGTTTTAAAATCATAACTGCCAGTGTTGTTTAATCTCAGTTGCAGAATTAAACAGATTCAGTCCTCCTGCCAGTCTTTTCCTTACAGTTTTTTAAAATTCATTTCTGAGTGCCATTTTTTGGTTTTTCTCCTGAACAGTTGTATTTCAATGGCAAATAAATTTTCAGCAAGGGTGCCTGAGTACTGTATTCATTGAGTCCCTGCATTCTAAGAGTGTCTGCCTGTTACTTTTATACTCAAAAGACAATTTGGCTGGTTATAAAATTCTTGGGTCACGCTTTCTCTCAAAACTCTGTTGCTCTGTCCTGTTGTCATCTGCCATCAAGTATTATTGTAGAGAAGTCTAAGGTTAGTCTAATGTCTTTCCCTGATGAGGTATCTTCTTGTCTGCTCAGATGCCATGGGATTCTTTGGTTCTTAATAAGACCAGTAACTTCACTAAGACAGTTCTCACTGATAAATATTCTATATCATTTTGTCCTGGAACAAGGTGTGGCCTTATTTTTAAAAACCTTTAAAAAATATTTAATTTGTAGTTTCAAATAGGACAATGAAAAGTCACCTTGGTGCTCATCTCCCCATATAGAGCTACCTCATTCTTTTTAATAGCTTCATTTTATTCCATCACATCATTCTGCCATCATTTCTTTAACCAGTCTCCTTCTGAGGGATATTAGCTCTCCATCTTCTGCTTTTATAGTCAATGTTGCAGTAAATGTCCTTGTATATATGTCATCCTGTATATTCTGTCTATATCTGTAGGACACATTCCTGAGAATGGAATAACTAGGTTAAAGGGTACGGGCATTTAAAATTTTGATAGCTACTGCCATGCTATCTCCCAACGTACCGTTTCCTAATACAGTAGGGGAATCCCTATTTCCACATGCCCTTCTTAACACAAAACATGACTGAATTTTTGCTCTTTACCAAACTGATAGGGAAAAAGATGTGTTTCATAGTAATTTTAATTTGCATTTCTTCTACTACAATTAAAATTGAGTATATTTTCATATACTTAAGAGCCGTTTTATTTTTATTTTTGTGAACTCTGTTCATTTCCTTTGCCCATTTTTCTACTGGTTTATTGGTATTTTGCTTGTTGATTTGTAGAAGCTCTTTACTTTTTAAATTACATGTATATTTTTATTAGTTATACATGCAAATAATATAAAAGATCAAAATGTACTATAATAGTTAGTACAAGAAACAGTGATCCCTGACCCACCGTGCCATCCCAGCAATCTGGAGACCACCATTTCTCAATTCTTGTGGTAGGGCTGGTCTACAGAACAGTTTCCTTGGGAAGAGAGGGGACGATCAGGCAGCGGACACACCCCAGATAAGCAGGATTATTCTGGGGTGCCAACACTGACACTAGAAACACTAAATTTCCTGAAATATTTAGATCAGTTTCTCTGGGGAAGAGCATGTATCTTAACGTCTTGGGATAAAAGCCAGCTGCCCATGTGTTTTGTGTGGGGTCTGGTGGGACCGCTGTCTGGCGCACATGGAATTCCTCTTTTTTCAGCATTCCGCTCACACTTGTTGCCTCTGAGCCCAGGCTACTTGGGCTGAATGACTCCCACATCTTTGTGGCCTCATTGGAGAGTTTTCTAGGCTGCAAGTTTTTGTGCCATTTTGCCAAGCCACTACATTCTTATTCTATTTTCTAGAATTTGCTTAAATCTCTCATAATTTGGTTATACTATCCTCTTCCCCCTTTATTTTATTGCTTTCGGCTTCTTTCCTCTTAAACATTTCTACTTTTATCTTATTAAGATTTTAGGAGGGACAAGAGTGGCTCTAATCTACCACTCAGACTGAGAAAGTGCCCATGTCTGAATTTTCATTTTCTCATCCATTTGTTTTCCTCTGCTCTGTGAGTTCACTCTTCACCTCCTCTTTGAAAACCTGTCTCATTCTTGAGCTCTTCTTAAAGATCGGTCATATTATCTGTAATTTCTTTGAGACCACGAGAACTACATGTTTATACTTTTGGTCTTCTTCCTTGCCTAGGTCCCCTTGCAGCAGGTTTTCATCTGCCTCTTGCCTATGATTATTTCTAATTTTTACCTCTCTGTTCAAAGATCTTAGCTGTCTTTTTTCCCCCAGTTCATGCTTGAATAAGACTCACTAAAGAGGGCAGCAGTGCTGTTTACAGCTGCCAGTCGGGCACGATCTGTAACAAGCTCTCACCAAGCAGCTCTGTTCTCCCTTCCCCCCAAAGACCCACCTCCCTAAATGTGGCTCATAGAAACTCTCCTTAAGTCCCAGGCTTCCTCTTTTGAGATCTCACGATTGTTGCCTGCTCTAACTTTTTCCTTGATACCACTTCTCCATTAGCTGATAGTATGTGGGTTTGGTTTCTCCTTCAATCCCCCTTTCCTACAGCTCTACTCTGCCACTTGCCCCATGGCCTGGCCACCCCTATTGCTGCCCTTGCATCCAGCAAAGGATCACGAATATGATCTTAAAGGAATGTGCAGAGAACACTGCGTCATGCCCCAGACTGGTGGCCTGATGAGCTCAAGCCTCCTCCCTCAGATTGGCTTCGATTTCTCAGTATTTGGAGATGGGCTGGCTGGTTTAGAGACTGGGCTTTGGCTATTTCTTCATTTCCTTGTATGGAGTTTTGGTCAGATTTGATGGAGGGGAATCAAAAGATATTTATTGTTACTTGTGTAAAGTCACTGTTTTCTAAAGATCAGTTTCATTAAAACAGGCAAGAATAAAAGGGTCATCATAATGAGCCAGAAGTTCTTACACTATTAATGATAGTTTTCCTACTGATCGACATTGGAAGTTATTTATGACTTATTTAAAATTTTCTATATTCTTTCCTCTTTGTTTCCTGGATTCTTTATAATTTTCTGGACTGAAGTTGGCATACTAACATTATTCTCCTTTCTCACACACAACCTACCCAAGAACCTATTAGGACAACTCTCAGTCAAGTTACCTCAGGTGTTAAGGACAGCGGAGATTTATCCATCTCACAGACAAAGAAGGGTCCATTTACTGAGAGCAACACGGTCACGGGCAGGGTAGAAATGTTCTTCATGAGCAAGGGCTGGTAATGAGGTTCCAAGATAGTATTAGGTTTCTGAGAAAAAGGAAAAAGAGGAAACAAATCAAGGTATGGTAAACATAGTAAGCCTTTAGTAATGAAAGTCTCATAATATGTGCTATTCTCTCTGTTGCAGAGATTTAGATAAACCATCTGGAATGTCTGGTGGACTACTGAGAATTGAGCTTACATAAGACAGAAAGTACAGATTATATTTCTTACTCTCTTGTTGCCTGGTAAAAAAGCCTGTACAAACCATGCCTTTGGACAGAACTCTTACTATAGAAGATTCCACAGTATCATGAAACAAAGTCTAATAAATTAGTGATATCTTGTGGAAGAACTCATGTATCATTATAATGAATAAAACATTTTTTTCCTTTTACAATATTTCTTCCATGCTCAAAATATCCAATTTGCCAATATACTTAATTTGTTATATGGGCAAATGCTCATAATTATTTCCTCTAATTTTTTTCTGATAACACTGGGATAATTGAGTTAGAAGCATTTTTTCACTCTGTTGAACATATCAAATTTAATTTTTCTACTGGAGAAAGCATCAGAAATGGATCATGAGCCGGAAGTTTCTGGTCAGATTGGATTTTTCTCATTCTATTGCTGGAGTCCACATTATTTCTTGTGTACCCTGGAAAGGGAATCCTTTAATATCAGCAGGAGGTGATCTGAAGCCTCAATCTGTGGCCTCCAAAGAGAACCTCCATCCAATCATTCCCTAGCTCTTCCAATGACTCTATCTCATTTTCCCCACAGACCTCTGTTTTGATTAGCTTTTTCTCCTTGTTCTGATTTCAGTTAAATACTCCTGATTCCACATTTGTCAATTGACCCTGTCTCTGCTTCTTTGTCCAGCACAGTCTTCCTTTTACTGTGATTTCTGGGTCCCCTGGCTCTGGTTGTGACTGGGTGACCATTCATTGTATCTTAGATTGGGCTGCTATAACAAATACAGACTGGGTGGTTTAAACAACAGTTATGTATCACAGTTCTGGACGCTGGGAGGTCCAAAATCAAGGGGCCAGCAGATCTGGTGTCTGGTGAGGGTCTGCTTCCTGGTTGAGAGAGAGATTCTCTCTTGACTCTTCTTATAATGGCATGAATCCCATTCGTGAAGGCTCCACCCTAATGACCTAATCACCTCCCAAAGGCTCCACCTCCAACCCCATCACATTGGGGTTTAGGACTTCAATACATGATTTGGTGAGGGGACACAACCATTTAGTCCAGAACAGTTGGCTTGAGCTTCTTGCCTCAGTTACACTCTACTAGCCCTTGTGTAGGGGTTTGGTCTGGCATTTTCCATGAGATGCCATATTATTCTCTTCCTTCTAACATGGTAATACAGGTACTGGATTATCTTGCATTTGCAGATTGCATACTACAGTTTGGGGGAGGGATAAAGCAGCACTTTGGGACCATACAAAGGCTGCATGGAGAACTGTTCACCCAGTGACCTTCCCCTCGGCCGCTGTGTCACTGCAGGTAGCTTTGAAGTGAAGGAGCCACACTTGCCTGGTTTTGGCAAGAGGCCATTTAGAGGTTAGTGATGAGAAGGAGTTGATGCACAGAGAAACTGTTCTATTTTATAATGACCCCTTTCTCTCAGAATTGTTTTTCTCCCCAAATATCAGGAGACAGGATTTCCTGCTAGACTTCATGAAGCAAACCGGCTGCTGGTTTCAACTGACCTTTTCAATTCTGCAAAGAAGTGATTTCATCTCTGTGGCTTATGACTGGTACAATAGTTATAAAGTAGATCAAATCTGAGGAAATGGTTATAGAAAAATTCCTCCTATAGGCAGCGCTGGTATCATTATCATCTAATGTAGTAAATCAGATGTGCTGCCCTGAGTTAAAAAGAAGGAAACTGAATAGATAATTGGGTGTTAGATAATTAAATCTGAATACTGAGACCTAACAGTTCTCTTGCACACTCTGGGTAATGAAGTGGCATTTTTTCATTGTCCCTGATGTGGGTTACATATGAGCAGGAAATGAACAATGAAAAATAACGGTAGTAAGACAGATTTCAAACTTGTGATATTTGGGAGGAAGGAGAGAAAGGCAAAAACAAACAAGAAGTTGGGACTCAATTCATTTTTTAATTCAATAAGGCACTGCCAGATTAAAATATTTGCCATTTTACTCTAGTGATAAAGTCAAACAACATACATTTAAACAAAGATATACTTTTTAAAGAGGTTTAAGGATATAAAGAGAAGAAAAGGAACACTACACATTTTATGAGTGTTTATGGGCTTAGAAAAAAATCTAAAAAGAAACTAAACTGCATATTTAATATATACTATAATGTCTTATACAGAATAGTTATTCAATAAATATTCATTGAATTTTCTCTAAATAGCTACATTTAGAAAAAAATATAATGCCAACAAATTCAGCACAGCCAATAAATATCTTTCCTGATTCTTAACAAAGGAAGAATTTAAAACAGCAAAGAAAACTTAATAATTGTAGCAGGAACTCTTGTATTGTTTTTTTTTATACGTCTCATGGAGCTTATCACAGTTTAGTGTCCTATAACTGAAATCCTTCTGCTATTTCCTCAATGTCTAATTTTTCCACTAGTTGGGAAAGCCAGGGTTTTAGCTGTGTTTTTGCTGCCTCATATATTGTAAGTACTCAAAAATTACTTGTTGATTTGATTTGAACTTGTACATCTCGTTCCCCTACTCGACTATAACCCCCTTTATTCATCTCAGCAGAGCACTGTACCTATGGTGGGTGCTCAATAGACACTTATTTAAAATGAACAAAATATGATTGAGTCCACTACCAGAATAAATGGTGTTGATCACTCTTCTGCAAGCCTCCAAGTCATGAAAGGAACCTTGGTTGATTTCCCCATGACAGTTCAGGCACTGCCACCCAAGTCATTCTGTATGACAGCACAGATCGCACTGTGGGACAATTGCTTACTTAATACTCGGTCTTCCCAGTCGGCTGTGAGGTTCATCAGGGCGGGAGTATCCTCACTGTTGTGTCCCTAGCACGAGACACAGTGCTCGGCACATGGTAGGCCATAATAAGTGTTCCACACAGCAACCAGTGTGACTGTTTCAATAAATACATCTGACCAGGTCGCTCCCCTCCCTCAAGCCCTGCTATGGCCCCCAGAACACAACCCGAAGGCCAGGAGATGCCTCCCAGTCATGCCACACTCATTGGTCCTTGCCCACTTCTTCAGATGGGCCTTATGTCACTCTTGGCAAATCCTTTGGCTAAGGTGGCCTTTCAGGTCTTTATGTTCATCAGGCTCTTTCCTAACTCAGGCCCATTATGTGTGCTGTTCCCTCTGCCTAGAATTCTCTCCTCTTCTCTTGTCACCAGACTAACTTAATTTCTTCTTCAAGTCTCAACTTGAGGCACTTGCTCAAGGAAGACATCTGTCACCACAGGTACAAATGAGGCCACATCTCCTGATACGTACTTTCACAGCACTTATACCTCTTGTTTGTAACACTCTTCAGAATTGTAATTAAACGAGTAAATTTTAATAATTTGTTTACAGTCTGTAACCTTAGCCAGTCTCTGAGCTTTGACTGTGTCTGGTTGGTTCACCAGATTTTCAGCACCAATACAATCTCCAGCTTGGAAGAGACATTCCATATGTACCTGTTTTGAATGGTAAACAATTCTATGATGGACATCTGCTGAGGAATAGGGTCAAGTCCTACTGTGATACCTCCCTCACCTCTTCACTATCCTGACTCCCTGCCCTGAGCAGCAGTCATTTCCATTTCTCTCCTATCCTCTGCTTCCCCATTAATGGTCATATAAAATCATGGACATTTAGAGCATGTAATTTATGAAAGAAGTACAAACTAGTAGTTTATAGATGGTCACGAGGATGGGGAGCACGGCATAGGGAATGCAGTCAGCAGTAATGTAATGGCTAGGTGGAGAGCCAGGGGAGAGAAACAGCAATCAGGGAGATTGTTTTATAAACACTATAAATGTCTAGCCAATATACTATATACTTGAAACTAATAATAACATTTAAAAAATGTGAATCATATAGCTTAAGCTGATTATTCTTAAGCAGTGTTAGGTGCTCTACATAATAGCTTAACTTGCAGCTCAGTTCCCCCACGTGTGTCGTGGGAATGATACAGAATCTACAACATAGACTGCTGTGAGGAACAACTGGGAAAATGTATGTAGTAAACATGGCTCAGTGACTAGCACAAGCCAGTCAATAAGCGGTAGCTATTCTTACTAATTATTGTAATTATCAATAATTCTACTCCAACCCTTTCTATACTGTGATGTTTTTTCACCTAATTAGAGTAAAATGATCGACTACAGTGCATTTTCAGTGCACGGGAATATCCCTTTGCTTTGGTTTTATGCATCAGGAATGATGGAAGTAAAATTTGCATAGCAATTTACATTTCAAAGGAATATAGGTTTAGATTCAGAATTTTCAGCTGAAGGTGCATAGGCCTCTGAAGCTCCCAAAACATCAGCTGGGTGTGGGTGCAACAGGCTTCCCATCCATCCAGCTTCTCAAATGCAAATGTGAGCGTGCTGATCCCAGCCCTCCCGGCACAGCCCCACTGACCTTCTCCAGTCGGTATATGAGCTGCTTGGTGGAGAGCTGGATAAGGGGCGCTATGAATTCACAGATGATGTTAACATTCATCACCAAGCTCTTCACCTTCTGTGTCCCGATGATGGCGTGGCAAACCAGCTTTTCTTTGACTATCTGCAGATGAGATACACCCGCATATTGGGAATATTCATAGCTCAGAAAACTTAATTCTCGACAATCATCAAACTGATTCTCAACTACCTGCCTGGGGACACCAGGGAGGAGCACGTTTTCCCAAATAGTGCATTTCAGGTATCGCTCTGTTACACAATTGATGTCTGATTGGTTAAATATGTCCTGGAGGCATCCCGTGTCTATTTCTGACTGCTCTTGAGGACACAGTCAATTTACATTCAGTTCAACTAATATATATATAATGTATTATGCATCAGGGCTGTTAGGGACTGGACATCCCCCAAATGTGATGGACAAGACAGAAAAAGTCCTTATGGGCTTATAGTTCAATCGTAGTTATATTTCTTATTAAGCTAGTCATAAACTGTGGCTGGAAAAACTTTGCTTTTCATACCTGAATATTTAAAAAGCATGCTACAGAAACCAATATTTCTTTGGCCCCCAGAGGTTGAGATTTTTATAAAGTAGAAGCAACCCAAGGTGAATTTATATCATGAATAGCTTGTACTGAAGATGGCTAAGGTTTCAGATGTTAATAAATTCACTTCTCTTCTTAATTATGTAGCATAACTTGGGAGAACATTCAGGGAAGCTTTCAGTAAAGCTTACACTGAATTTAGAACCCTAGCAGGTCAGATTTAATGCCTTTGGAAATATGGTCAGCTCCTGATCACACAGTCAACGTGCTCCTGCAACAGGCTGTCAGTGTCTGAAATGAGGGGCTGCATTCCATTCACCTTCGCATCCTTAGTGCCGAGCACACTGTCGTGTGGTACACACTCAATGACAGATGGCTGAACCCCCGAATAACAGAAAGACCTCATTATACACTCCATAATGAAGTAATGGGCCAGCTATGCTATCTTGTCTGCTGCAAGACAAATTTCTTACTGTTTTCTATTTCATGAGGAGAAAGTTTGTTATCGTCTCCTAATTTGGTGACACCAGGAGGAGCGCAAGCGTCACTTCTCATCCACAAAGTCTGTGTTTGTGAGGTAGAAGAGGCTCACAATTGATTTCTGAAGTTTCCTTTAGGTTTCCGCTGCTTTCCAGTCTCCATGACGGAATAGGAATAAGCAGAGACATGGTTTGGATTTGCATAAACGTTTAAGCAGAATGGTGAGAATGTAAATAAGAGAATATCAGAATCACTGAAGGTAAATGTGGCTCCTTTATTGACACATAAAAAAAATAATGATTATAAATGTGATGCTGTTATGTCAGGCTGAGAGGGAAGGAACCGGGGATGTCTCAATACCCAGATAAGAAAGGCAGCCCAGAGTGCCTATAAAAACACTCCTTTTGAATAAATATGAATGCTGCTAAGTGTTCATCAGAGGCTTAGCTTTGGCTGAATGCTGGATATCCCTTTCCTAGAGATTTACTGGCTGGTCACTGTTGACCCTGGGGATGACAACCTGCTTTAAATAGTATTTTAAGGCTGGTTTCGTGACAGTTGTAGAAACAAACAGAAAACTGAGCAGAGCTAAACCTTGAAAACAATGGGTGCTGCCATGGTAACTTAGCTCTGCATGCAATCCTTAAGAAGCCCCATCTTTTCTTTAGATAAATGTCAAGGAACTCTCCTAAGAAATAGATGGAGTAAAGATTTATTTAGGAGTAAAATAGCTTCTACACATGCTGTCCTCTTACCCTGGGAGTAGCAGAATAGCCTTCGAGTATCACATCGATTGTCTGGCCTGGATATAGCTCCATCCGGACAGGGTGGAGCTGGAACACGGGGCAGTGGGGATCCTTGGGTGCCTGGGAGCAGTGGTGCTGGGGCTGGCTCTTAGCAAGTCCCTTCTTAGCCAGGCCTTTCTTGCTCAGCTTGTTCGGGGGACAGAAATCTTCGTTCATCCAAAACAACTGTTGGACCCGACGTCCCTTATTGGTCAACTTGAAGCGGTAGTAATAGGTGTCCAGGCTGGAAAAGAGAAGGCCAGTAGAGAGAGGACTCACCTTTGGGATGTTCTATTTAGCTCTAACCCCTTGGGATTTACTCCTCTGGATGTATTTTAAAAGTGGGCAACAAAATAGACATTGACATCATCATCATCATTATTATTATTATTATTATTATTTTAATGTCAAAAGGCTACATCGCAATACTACTAGGAGTTACCACAGCATTGAGACAAAGCAATATCTACTCAGGGGGTCCACAGACTGGAGTCAGGGACCTAGGTTTGGCCCTTGAGTTTTCATCACCAGGGAAGGGGCCATGAGAAAGTAACCCCACCTGTCCTCAGTCTTTCCCAGTAGGTCAAGCATGCCACAAAACACACAGACACAATTCATATGAAAACCACTCTAATTTATGAGAAATAGTTCTGAAGAGTAAAAGGAAAGCAAAATGCTGACTGGAAGAGAAGTGTATTTCAAATAGTGTTGAGTAAATTTCTGCTGACTGAGTGAAATGTCTTGTGATGGGCTTAGTTTGAAGGGAGCTTCAAAGAGAAATGACACATGTCCTTCACGCCTTATCAAAGGTCAAGAGGACTGTAATGGACCAGGATGCTAGCTGGATTGGTCATTTTTTCTCAGACTAACTTGCTTTAAAGATGCTATTTCACCCCCTCTTTCATCTATTCCACGAATATTTATTTAAGGACCTCTTGATTTTCTGGCTCTTTGTTAAACATTGGAATTTCTAAGACCTTGGAGGTGGAGGTTCAAATGTATTTTGTCTGGGATTTTTTTTACTGATGTATAAACTTAATTTTTTTTTTCAGGGAGAAAACTCATCTTGGGACTGTTTTTTAAATTTTATTAGGCTTTGTGATTTTATCCCATCTGTCCCTCCTTAGGAAATTATATCATATCTAATAAGTAAGTTGTAGCATCAGATAAATAATCAAGAGTATTTGTAAATTGCCAGGTGTAACCATTTCATTCTAGATATATGTCCTCAGTGCATGCTCACTGTAGTCTTTACTCAGTAGTTGGACTTCATGGCTAAGAGTAGGCTTTGGAAAAAACAATAAATAATATATACTGTTTATAAAGTAGGCAGGGCCTCTGCCACTTATTCACAGTATATCTTTCAACCATCACAGCAAACCAGTAAAAATCAGTATATTTACTCCCATTTTATAAATGAAGAAATAGAAGCTCTGAAAATTTAAGGGAGTTGCCCCAAAGAAGAGGTAGCATATGGGTAATTTTTTTAGACCTATATGCCCCGAAATTGGTAAACTTTTCTGTAAAGGGCCTAATAATAAATATTTTAGACTTTTTAGGTCACATGGTCATTGTCAACAACTAATCAACTGTCCACTGTGTTCCAATAAAATTTTATTTATAGAAACCAACAGTGGGCTGCAGTTTGCCCACCTCTACTTTTGACAAGATCTCTGGCATCATGATTTTTTTTTTTTTTTTTGTCAAAAAGAATGATAGGGTTTAGGCGGAGGGGAAATTGACAGCTAAATGCTGCAGTTTGCTTCTATATTCATAGAAAACTATAGGCTAAACCTCTCAATTCCAGGCAAGTGACAGAATATCCTTTGAGGCTATTTGACACTATTTATAGATTAAAGAGAACATGTAATCAAGGCTTGTTCACAGTATTTTTTTTTTTTTTGAGTGTACTTAACAAATAAATTTGGAAATAGAAGCATGGCATGCATTGACAAAATGCTCTAGCTTATGGTCAATAGATAGGCAGAGGAGCTTTTTTATATCTAGTTGACAAAAAACTGTAATGGATGCCTTTCTGAAAACACATGCAATTCAACTGACTTGCCTATTACCTAATTCCTAGCAGTTTATGGTATTTTCAGTTAAGTGCCATTTTTTTGTAGATGGAACAGAAAAAGGAGGCGTGGATGGGTTTGTGGGAAGGGCTCCTAATTGATTTTTGTCAGGTTCATCTTCTCTAAGCACAGTGTGTCTAGCTGGCTTTCGGGGCCTGTTAGACCAGAAGACAGGAGTGCCACTTTGAGATTTGTTCACAGTATTGCAATGGATAGGCACAAATTTATCTGGCCCCAAGACAGCTGCAGAACTCTTCTCGAAACCATGAATAAATCCCCACACATATCCTCCCCCATTAGCTTTCAGATCGTATACGTTTTTAGAGCCACATTTAGATCATTTTGCACAGAGGTGTCTATACTCTACCACCTTTTATTTAAATGTTTGTTCATATGCTCTAGCTTTTCCTGAGTGATCAGGTGAAGCCAATTGCAGCCATCTCCATTGCTGATGCTGTAGTGGGGAGGCAAGCAGAGGACATAATGCCCAGCCCCAAGTTACTGGCTGTGTAATTCCCGATAAGAAGCATTTACAATAAATTTTTAGCTTCCTAGTTATACTCTTAGGTTATCACTAAGACGCATTTGTATTTTCTACATCCATGGAGGGAGATTAACAGTGTATTAGAATCAAAGAGGAGGAATCATTGTTGAGCTTCTAAATTAGTCCCAGAGAAGCCACTGTGAGCTTGAGAGAATAATATACTTCCCATAAACCATCTTTTCTGTAGTGAAGAGGGACACAGCTTGGAGATCATAATCAAGATATGCCTAGGAAGTGTCTTCTTGTGGCTGATGTACCCATCTAGCAGGGGGAAAGTGAAGATAGGAAAGGGGAGGGACTGAAGAGGCTAGTTCTATTTACTTATGCAATATATGTGATATTTATGAAAATTCATCCATGATATTTCCATACCTAAAATACGCTCCCAAATTGAGTTCTGGAGCAAAGGGCTTATCTGAAACAATGGTGGAACCAATTCCTGAAGCCTGGACAGGAATCCGATAGGTGTTGCTATTTTCAATTTCCAAAATGACCACGTCTTCAAATGTCACTATATCATTCAGGTTGGCGGTCAGTGTCAGTTGAACATCAGTTTCCGGGGGAACAATGCCTTCACTGGGTTTAACTGTCCAAAGGGACTTTTTGTGCGCCTGCAACACAAGACTACAGTTACCAGTGAAGATATTCTTGGCTTTTCCTTCTGCACATGTCAAAGCCCTCTATACTTCAAATGGCTGGCACTGTGGAACTCAACATCAAAGACAAACATTATTTATTTATTTTTTCAAAAAGCAGCTGGGTGTTTGTCGGCTTTTCTTTTTTTCAAAAAACAATCTGATTCATAAGTACAAACCAACAATTCTGCTTTTGAATGCTCTGTGAAGATTCTTTACATATTTTCTCTAGATGACAGCCCAGTTCCCTAATAAGCTGATACTAATTATCTGCTCTAACCACCAAATTCTGAGAATACCAACAGAAGGTACAACATCCTTCCTAAAATTTGAAATTTTTAAAAGAAATGTTTTTCAAGTGTAGAGTTTCTATGATGTTACAGTGAGGATTCACAGCTTTCATTAATAAACATAGGATGTTATCTTGATTTCTATTACTTCATAATAATAAGTACAATTCCATTTGCTAAAATTCTAAACTTATTCTGAAATATATGATAGGACTAAGTTATATAGAGTTCAAAGTAACTCCCATCAGTCTGTTCTGTTTAACTGATTAGATTCTTCCAGCTCATACTCCCTTCCCTCCTTAAGGTCTTAATGGCCAAACAATACCTCTCAATGAAGTCCACTGTGATCATTACCTTTTAAATTGCCAAACTTCCCCCAGTTCTCCTGATCCCCTTCACTCTGTTCCATTTTTTGTCTCTTAGCACTTAGCATCTTCTAATACTGTGCATGACTGACTTATTTATCATGCTTGTCTGTGTCCCTGCACTAGAATATAAATTCTCCATAGAAGGGATTTTTGCCATTTTTGTTCTTGTTGGTGTTGTTGACTGATATACCCCCAGCATCTATAGTTATGCCTGGTACATTGTAGGTGCTTAACTAAATATTTGATAAATGAACTAATGTGTCTGCCTTTTGATCAAACCTTTTGATGTTAGAGAACTCATCTCTCATATAAGGTAATTTATCCCAGGTTTTAACAACTCAAAATGTTAGGTATTTCTTTTTATATTAAGTAGAGATATGTTTGATTTTTTTGGACCCTCCATACACTGGAATTTGGTCCATTCCCTTGGAGGTAAATAGAATAAATCAAATCTCTCTCTTTTGGTCAATAGCCATTCACATCCTCTATCCTAGCTTTGGAAGAAAACTTCATATGGCATAATCAGGCTCCAAAGTAAGATGAAAATTTGGTTAAGGTGTTAAATCATAAAAAAAATGACTCATGCAATAAGCATCTTATTTAATCTAAAAATATAAATTCTCCTTCTTTGATGATAATATATTTTCTCAGTCTGCTTTTAAGATTTTCTCCTTATTTTTGATTGTAGTGCAGGTTCACCATAATATGTCTAATTATGGGTTTATTTGCCTGGAACTTGCTACACTTCTAGAATCTGTGGTTTGATATTTTTTATTTCTGGAAAATTCTCAGCCATTATAAATATTGTTTCTGCCTCATTCCCTTTCTCCTTTCTTTGTATAATTCCAATTATATATGTGTATGACTTTCCCAATATATCCTCTTTGTTTCTTAGCCTCTCGTCGGCATTTTTTAATCTTTTGCTCTCTGTGCTTCATTTTGTACTTTTTTGAACTATCTTCCAGTTCACTAATTCCTTCTTCAGCTGTGTGTAATTCACTGTTAAACATGCCTATTACATTCCTAATTTTGTTTTTTGTATCTTTGAATTCAGTTCTTACTATTTATATGTCTTTTTAGACATTTTTCAGCCTACTGATATATTTTAAAGGTCTGATATTTAACTTATCAGCTACTCCTCTTAGTCTCTCCTAGTCATGTGCAACTTTGATAAACAAATTGTTTTTAGAACTTTTTAATTAAATATAGCAAATACATACTCAATGGCTCTGAGGTTCGGGTGTTACGGGAGACAAAAAAAATGTCCAACAAATGGCCAACAAATATTTGCAAATATGCTCAACATCACTAGCTATTAGGGAAATGCAAATCAAAACCACAATGAGATACCATCTCATATCTGTTAGAATAGCTATAATCAATGGGACAAGTAATAACAAATGTTAGAGAGGATGTAGAGAAAAAAGAACCCTCATACACTGCTGGTGGGACTGCAAATTGGTACAGTCACTATGGAAAACAATATGGAGTTTATATAATGGAATATTACTCAGCCATAAGAAGAGATGAAATACTACCATTTGAGACAACATGGATGGACCTCGAGATAATCATGCTAAGCGAAATAAGCCAGACAGAAAAAGTTAAAAATCACATGATATACCCCATATACTTATATGTGGGTTATAAACCTAAGCAAAAAATGAACAGGACAAACCAACAGAGACTCATGGACATGGACTATAGACTAGTGCTTACCAGAGAGTAGGGGGTGGAGGAGAAGGAGGTAGGTAAGTGGTTAAAGGGGGTCAAATATACAGGGATAGGGGGAGGGTGAAGTGGGTAAAGGGGATCAAATATATGGTAGCTAAAGGAAACTGGACTTTGGGAGGGAAACACACAACAGAATATACAGATGTCAAATTATAATGTACACTTGAAAATTATATATTTGTATTAACCAATGTTACCCCAATAAACTTAAAAAAAATGTCCAAAGCACATTCCCTGCCCCCATGGAGCTGACAGTAATGACAGTCATGACAACCAACATGTAAACAAGAAAAATGCAAGTCAGAAGGAGGCAGGTGTGAAAATGCTTCAGGGAAATCTAAAGAATGAGATGCTTTTCAGAGCAGAAAATGCTGAAAACCTTTGATTGACAAATGTACCATACACAATTTTTTCTCCCTCTAATTGTGAAATTGGGCTTCATTATCAGGTGATGTGATTCCTAACTGTATTATGCTATTGATTAATAAAATTCAAATTTACTCTATTCTAATTTTATAAACAACTATCTCAAAATTAACAAAAAGCATCATATCCTTCGTTTGATTGCTGTATCATCTCAATCAATTTTGATAGTCCTGTTTTATTTTGGAGAAGAAATTACTTAGAAATAAATATATGGATTGCTATTCATAGAAAGTATTTAGTGATACCAACAAAGCACTGCAAAAAGGCTGAATAAAGAAGAGATGTAGAGATCACTCCAGGATAACAACTGAGAGGTAAAGCTACCTCTCCAGTTCATTGGAGAAGAATTTGATTATTCCCTCATGAATCTCATACTCTCCTGAGCATGGTAGCTAAGAAGCAGCCCTCTAAAGAAAGCATACAGTGTAAAACAAGGTACTTAAATATAAAATATACCCTGTGGCCTGGATTTGAGAGGACATTCCAATTTAAAATTTTCCTTCCTTCATTTAATTTCTATGGGGCACTTCTCCTAGAGAAGAAAAAAAAAGAGAGAGACAGAAAGCAAGCAAGCAAGCAAGAAATGTGAAATACATGTAGCTCTATGGGGGTATAGGTACAATGTAAGGCTACGAGTCAGAAACTTCTCGTTAAGCGTAGGTTGGGTTTAGACTACAGCTGCACTGATGATCATTGTAAATAAGAAGAATGTACCCTGCAATTTGCAAAGGAGTGTTAGAAATTTCAGCCAGGCAAACTCTCACAGGGTAGCAATACCTTGGCATGTCACCAAAATCCAGGTCTGGCCCCACCGCAGATTCAGAGACTGAATCTCACCCTGAATGGTCACTCTCTTAGGAACAGGCTCACAGGTATTTAATAAAAAAGAAAATCTAATATTTAAACTCAAATGCCAATTTCCCAACTAATAACTGAGGACAGACCAGAACATTAGTTACATTTCCTCCTGGTTTAAAAGTTTATGTGGGAACTAATAAATAAATTGTATTTTAAAATTTAAATAAATTAAATGAAGCAAAGAAAACAGTTCTCAAGATGATATATTATTCACAATGAGAGTGCAGATGAAACTTTATTTTAATTTTAGAATTAATGGAAATTTTAGACTTAACTCTATGTCAAGAGTCCTACTATTATCCTTGATCATCTCTAGAAACATAGATATAAAAGAAAACAAACATAAGTACCACAGTAGATAAATTAGGGTTGAAATGAGATATTTGTATGATAATTACCTCTATTCCAAGAATATCTGTGGAAAAATTGTTCTTATACAACTCAATCTGTTTTTCCAAAATTTTCTCTAACTCTTTTACTCATAGTAAATTAGCCCTAGTAAAGTACTAAAATATTAAGAAAACAGTAAGCAAAGTCTGTCTTTCCAGAATATTAATCTGCATTTGTTTATAATTTTATCTTAAAACATTAGTAACAAAATAAATAATCCTCATTATTTTAATTTTCAAGATTATAGATTCATTATTATTGACAAGAGAAACCACAAGGATTGAATGTCACTATATTCTGCTCATATTTATGTTCAAAGAAATAATTCCTAATGTGTCTTCATTTATCCTCGCCTTCCCCCCACTCCCACCCCAGTTTTTTAACCGTCCGTCTTAGTTCATTCACAGCAATGGAGGCTTTTTCTAGCATACAGTTCAAAATTCTTACAGCCTCTACCAATTACCTAGTTTAAAGCCACGTCCACATTTTTAGGTATTTGTTACAGCAGCATCCCACCCTCAGTACCAACTTCTGCCTTAGTTTGGGCTACTATGACAAAGTGCTATAGATTGGGCGGCTGATAAACAACAGAAGTTTGTTTCTCACAGTTACTGAGGTTGGCAGTGTAAGATCAGGGTACCAGCATGGTCGAGTTCTGGCGAAGACCCTCTTCTGGATTGAGGACTGCAAAATTCTGATTGTATTCTCACATGGTGAAGAGGAGAGCAGAGGAAGCAAGCTCTCCTATAAGGACTCTTAAAATCACATCCATCCGTTCGATGGATGTGTACCATTTCTATTCTGAGTCCTGCTGACACAGATTGGCTGTTTTGGAAAGAAGACCTGAAGTTGCTCTCTAGGGCTGAATTGGTGAGTTTTCTTTTTGATGAAACTTATTAATTAATGTTTGGCATTAAATCAGGCAGCAAAGCATATCACAGAATCCAGGAACAAGGCACATTAAAATGCCAGCTGCTAACATACAGATTATCTTTACCAAAAGTCAGGCTCTAAATCACTCTAACACCCTTGTGTCTCTTTGGTATTTGACTTTCAGGGATGTCCTTTGTTTTTAGGAAGGATTTGGTCTATGTGACATTTTCTGTTATTGGATGGCAAATTTGACTAAAGAAGAAATGGGCAAATGATAATCATCATAGCAATGGAGGACATTCAAAACCACAATATAGCAAGACAACTGATGGAAATAAGGAGGGCTCTGAAAAAAGAGAGATGTGGGTTCGAGCCCCAGATCTGCCACTTCCTAGCTGTTGATATAAGATATTTGTATGATAAATATTGGGCATGTCACTTAGCCATGCCCAGCCTGCTCTCTTGTCCACAGCTCATGATACTGACTGCACCTTTGCATAGAGTTGTGGTGGTGGTTAAATGAGGTAATGCATGTAAAACTCAAAATAGTGTCTGGATATAGTAAGTCTTCATGAATGACAGCTACTGTCATCATTTTACCAAAAGCTGAAATGCCCCCATGTGACACATAATTGTGGATTCGGTGGTATTTGCTAAAGAAAAAAAAAAGATGACAAAACTTAGAAAACAAATACAGATGCTAAGAAAGCACTTAACATACAATCCTCTTGCCAGAAGAAAAGCATCTCATAAGGTTTATGGTAGGTAGAATTTTAAGATGGCCTGCAAGATCTCCATCTCCTGATGTATAGTTTTCTTCTCCTAGTTATTTAATCAAACACTAATCTAAGTGCTTCTTTGAAGGGATTTTGTAGATGTAGTTGACGCCCTAAATCAGTTGACTTTAGGGTGAGATTATCCTCGTGGGGCTGACTTGATCAGGTGCACCCTTAGAAGAGATTGGGCTCTTCCTAGTGAACAGATTCCAAGTGTGAGAGGGCTCATGGTAGGGAACTGTGGGTGGTTCCACAGTAGCTGAGAGCAATCCCTGGTTGACAGCTGGCAAAAAAATGGAGGCCTCAGTGTTCAATTGCAAGAAAATAAACTCTGCCAACAACCTGAGGGGGCCTGGAAGTAGATCTTTCCTTAGTCAGCACTCCCCAAAGGAATGCAGCTCTTTTTTTTTAGTCTTTTGAGATGCTAAGAAGAGGATCCAGCCAGGTCATACCTGGACTTCTGACCCATGGAAACAGATAATAAATTTGTGTTGTTTCAAGCCATAAGTTTGTGGTAATTTGTTAAACAGCAATAGAAAACTAATACAGTGTTTCATATATTTGTTCCAACGATGATAAAAATGAGTTTTCCTAAGTCTTCCACCAAAACCTCGGCAACAGCTGCCTCTATTTTTTTCTGTGAATTGGGGCTAGAAAACCAGAATCATTACAGCAGCCCATGAACATGTACAAAAGGTTTGCAGGTGCGTGTGCATAATAAGACTGTGCGAAAGATGAAAAAAACTGATTGTTTGCAATTCAGAATTCTATGCCCACTGGTGGTTTGTGTCAAGCCCTTCTCCCTGAGTTTTCACATATCTAAAGATAACATTTGCTTTTTATTTGACAATAGGGCATCAGCACCCTTCTTAGGCGATGCTCAGCTTCCAAGGTGAAATAGTCAGAACTTTTATAAGTTTCCTTAGCATGCATTTAATATTTGCCACGACGGACAGACGTGAATGCTATTGTTTGCACATGTCATTTTAAAAACAAATGAGAGTGAATGTACTCAGGTGGGTGTCCTATCCTGTAGTGCTAATGACTATGAAGCTTGAAGAAAACAGAACTGTGCACTTTTCTTCAAAATGACTTGTTTGCCAGTTGAAATCTGCAAGAATTTCTTTCTATGGAATAAGAGGACACAAATTACAAGAGGAAGCAATGCACACAGTGAGGGATTTCTTTGGATTTATACTATTATCTCAGCAGATAATCAATTCTTTGTGGAACAAGAACAATGAATAGTCACCGAGGCCCTTCTCCTTTTCGTCTTCTAAATGTGTCTCTAGTCATATGGTTCTCTGCCCTGAAGTGAGTCACTTTGCTGCTTAAAATAACTGAAAAGTAGGAGATGAAGTACAAAAGAAATGGTGCTGGAGCTTTACAAGAAAGAAAGAGAGGGTCATGATTAAGAGTGGGCTTCAGAGTCACATGACCTGGCAGTCAACTGTGTAGTCTGCCATTTGCAGCCAGGCAACCTTGGGCTAATTTTAAAATCTAGGTTTCAGTTTCCTTATCTGTTAAATGTGTTACTTGGAGATGAAATAAAATGGTGGCAAGCATCTACCACTTTGCCACCACAGAGTAAACACTCAATAAATGGTGGTTATTATTAATACTATCTTTCACATCTTCACATCCGGTTCTTCTTCTGCATTGTTGATGGGATTCAGTTTTACAGATCCTGTTCGTCTCCTGCTGAAGATACTGCATGGTGCTCCAATGTCTGACCAGTGGTGATGAATCATTTATCCCCTTAGAGAAAGCTATGGAACCCCTCCATAGAAAATGTACACACGTGCACGCACACCCAAACATATCCTCCAAACTTTACATATAATTTCCAAGGTTCATGGACCCCGAATGCGATGCCACCCTCTGTTTGAAACACGACAGTCTGAAACCAAGACTGGTATACCGCATAGGAGGCTCTGGTTCGGAGGATCTATTCCAAATTCTTCTTAAGAGGACCCAATGCACTTTTCCAAGCTTATTTTCCAGGAACTGTCAATTTCTAACACGTACCCTTGGTTTCCACCACACCAGATCATTTACCTTTCCCAAGTGTGCTGTATGTCATCACTGCATTTAACTCTGCTGTTCTCTGGAAATGTACTCCCTATTTCCCTGTTCTCTTCCTCCATAATTATCCCTCAAGCCTCCACTCATATGTTCCTACCTATGAACATTTTTTAATTTTATAGATGAATTATTTCCTCTTCTGTATTTACATAACATAGTACACTATAATACTATATTGTTTGTGTATTCATTTCTTTTTTGAGATTATACTCAAAAGAGACCATCCTATTTACTTTTATGTCTCTCACTTCAGTTAGCACCAGGCCTGGAGAAGATGCTCAAAAAAATATTTATATATTGGTCAATAAACATACAAAAAAAGTTCAACATCACTAGCAAACCAAAGAAACAAACTTAACTATCAATATAACATTTTTTCATCTGCCAGATCTGGCAAAAACAAAATGTTGTCAAGGGCCTGGGAGAGGATGATATTCTTCAGCACTGCTGGGGGAAAGGATGTAAATCGGTGCAAACTGTCTGGCAGATAATTTCATAAGATGTATCAAGACTTTGAGTTATGTTTATGCCATTTGACACAGCAATTTAATTTATAGAAATTAAGTTTAAGGAGACAGGTAAGGATGTGAGCAGCAATTAAGACAGGAGCCTTTTATTTTTCCAGGAGTTATTTTGTCCCCCTCCCCCCCCTTTTTTTTTTGGTTAGGATTTTAATGTATCTATCATGGATTCCAGCCCACACTCTCAAAGAGGTAAATCTCCTCCCAATACTTTCGAAACATGAGATTTTCTGTCAGTTCCATCCTCTTGGAGACAAATCTCTTCTGGGGCCATCTATTCTGTAACTCCTGCCTGGACTGGCTGCTTCCTGGGCCTGCAATATGGCCAGCATCCTAAGAATGCAGCACTGTCTTGTGCAATCCTGAATCGCGTGTCTTTCTTACTTTGAAGCACATTCTTCAGTACCTTCCTAAGAAATGGTTCATGGAGTTCAAGTTTTTTGAGATATTGTATGTCTAAAATGTCTTTATTCTATACCCACTCTTGGTTAGTCTTTCAGCTGGATGATGAACTCAAGATTAGGATTTATTTTCCTTCAGAAAGTGTCCTCCCACCCCCACAGCCCTACCACCTAGTGTTGCTGTCAGAAAGTTTGATGTCACCATGGTCTCTAATTTTTTGTTTTTGACCGTTTTTTTTCCTATCTGGAAGTTTCTACAACCTCCTTGCATCCCGTGTTCTAGAACGTAATGATGGTGTGCCTTGACATGGGCATTTCCGTCCATTATGCAGCATATTTGATGAGTCTTTTCCATAAATTCTTCTTCGTTAGTTTTGGATACATTACTTGAATTATTTCTTGCATAATCTCTTCACTGCCATTAAAAAAATTTTTTTGGAACCTCTTACTTAGATCTTAGAACTTCTGAACAAATCATTTTAATTTTCTAATCTTTCTTTCCTAATTTCTAGCTTTTTTTTTTCTTGGTGCTCTACTTTCTAATAGCTTCTCAATTTTATTTTCTAATTATCTTGTCAAGATTTTAATTTCTGTGATTATATTCTTAACCTTTTAAGCAGTTTTGTTTTCTTCCTATAAACAACACCCTGTTCTTGTTCATGGATGCAAAGTCATCTTTTATTTTCCTGAGATTATCAATGATCATTTTGTTTCAAGGATTTCCTCTAAATTCTCATTTTTATGTTTTTTGGTTTCTTACTTCTACACTACAGGCTTTCTCGGTGAAGCTTAGTTAAATACTTATATTTAAATGAGTAAAGCATAAAAACTGCAGTGTGCTTGAGCAGCAACCAGTCAAGTGCCATCAGATACTTTAGATTCCCAACTATTAATTTATTTTTGCCTTTCCTTGAGGCTGGTGAAATTGCTCAGAGAAAAATATTCTAATATTCTTCCCATGTCCTGGGTATTGAGAGAGAAGGGAGCTAGAGTTCCACTTTTCAGTATGAAGATTTTCTTGTAGTCCTCTTATTTCCATAATGGTATCCTGTCTTCAGCAATACCTGAGAAGTGAGCAGCCAGTTTATTATTATTCCTTTTAAAGTAAACTACTGTCCTTTTATGTGGATGCATTTAATATCTACTCTTTGGCCTTTGGCAGCTTTACTATCATGTGCATAGATGTGGTTTTCTCTGTATTTATCTTGCTTTATGTTTAAAATGCTTTTTGAATCTGTGGCTTGACGTCTCAGCCATTATTTCTTCTGCTTCATTTTTTCCTATCCTTCAGGTACTCCAAAAACCATATCTCTTGTGTTTTATCAACTCTTTTACTATATTTCATTTTAGGTAGTTGTTTTTTATGATCTATCTTCCACTTCCACAATTCTCTCTTCATTTGTATCTAATATGCAGTTAAACCCATCTATTGAGTCCCTAATTTCAATTGTTGTATTTTTCAGGTCTTCCATTCCCATTTGTTCTCTTTCATACTTTCCAGGTCTCTACAAAAATTTTAAATCTTGCCTTTTATTTCCTTGAGCATATTAAACATATTATAATTATTTTAAAATTACTGTTGGACATTGTATATAAAAACTGTTGAGATACTTGAGGCTTACACTAATGTTTTCTTCCTCTGGTGACAATATATATTTATTTCTTGGAACTATAAATCTTGGATATTCTTTATCCAGGCAGAGATCGAAATTATTTGAAATGAATATCTGTACTAGTTAACCTGTTTCCAGAGTATAGCTTTTCAGAGTCCTAAGCAGAAGTCTGGGAGTTTTACTAAGTCCATCCTTCTCCAGGTTTTATCTCTCTAGCCCATCCTGATTCCAATTTCCCTAGACCAGCAAGTTTTCTGAAAGCTCCTTTAAGTTTTTCAGCCTTTTCTAGACATATATATGAAAAATAGTCACAAATGCTAGACATATATTTCTTGGTTTCATATTTCTATTTGATTGTCACTAATTTGTTGTTCCATCATTCCCTCCAACTCACTATATTTCATTTTTTGCCCAGCTTTTCTCCTTGTTCTTAGAGGGAAGTAGTTGGAATTATAGATTGAATATAAATGAGATGGTCAGTGATATGCTGTTCCTGTTGGTCAAGCAATTGCCTTATCTCTTGTTTTCCCCAATTTGTTGGGGGAAAAAAGTCTGTAGGAATTTTAAGGTAAATTGAATTGGATCGCATGAAAGAGGCAGGTATATTCAAGGTACATTTCTCTTGAGTAATATGTACCAACAATCTGTTCAGATTACTAGGATGTATCTTTGAATAGGGACCATAATATTCTTTCTGAAAATTATTGCCTTCTCAAGATTCAGTTATAAGTGTCAGATCAAACATAAGGCATGAAGATAATTAAGTAAAAGGAAATAGGATGGCTTCTGATCACATAGGTATGATTTACACAGTGCCAGGGAGCATCTATACAAATAAATGAATAAATAAGTCCCAAGGAGACAGAGAATCAGAAAGCTACTGAACCTAAAATTTCTAAATAGTTACTTACTTGATAATGAATCTCTTTTCCTTGATGTGGAAGAACACATATGCATTCATAAATACAAATGTTTTATGTTTTAGAAGATGGTTTCATTGTCAAAAATGAAGAGAAACAAGTGAAGAGTGATAAAGAAGGCAGAATTAGAACTACCATTTCACAGAGCTCTGTACTATATGGGTCAGTTAGTTTAAAACCTTAGGGCCTCTCTGAGTGTGCCTTATTTTTCTTTCTCATTTAAGAAAGAAATACAAAAGATGTTAAGATATAGTGTCATAAAAATTTAAGTCTTTCCCCGAGCCATTTCACCTAGATCTTTCTATCTGTCAACATAAATAATCAAAGCTACCATTTATTGAATGCTGAGTGCTTATCTTTCACCAGGCACTTTCTACATATATTGTCATGTTTAATCTTCTATGTGCCATTATTAGTTCCACTTAAGGAGAAGAAACTGAAGGCTCAGAAATGTCAAGTAACTTTCCCAGAGTTAGTACATGCAGAGTTAGGACTTTATTCTGGATCTGTCTGAATATACCACCCTTACTCTCTATAGTGCAGAACACTACTTCAGTACTTACATACTCAACAACTCTTTGTTAGTTACATACTACCATATGTAAGACAACTGTGCATGACCCATCGCCATCTCTGCTCTCAGATAATATTGTCCTTTCCTCCCAGATGCATCCCAATAATGTCCTAACATCCCAGAGGGGAGTTTTTTTCTTTCAAAACATTAAACGTAATGTTGTATACAATACTTTCATTGCAAATGGCATTAACAAGACTCTCCTCAAATACCATTCAATGAAGATCCCTTCCATATCATATACACTCCTCCAGTATCTGCCCCTTACTTTGTGACAGGGAAGAAGAAATGGGATTGAGGAAGAGTATTATTTGCTCTCTGAAAAACATTATATAATCTTGATGTAAATGTGTTGGAAATTCATATCATTAATAAATCTTTATACCATGCTACATAATGCATCTCTTTTTGTCTTTGTTCATTATATAAAAGTGTTATATTTCATCATGTACTAGTTTAAATGAATACAATGTATGCTGTCAGTGTACAAACAAACAGGCAGAATAGATTCTTTAGTTGATAACGACAATGAAAGCCGTTCCTTAAAAGTGACACGAGCTGGTAGCTTAGTCAGTTCAGGCTGCTATAACAGAATACCATGGACTGGGTGGTTTATAAACAACAGGAATTTATTTCTCGTGTTCTGAGAGTGGAAGTCTGAAATCAGAGTGTCAAGAGGGTCAGGTTCTGGAGAGACCTCTCTTCGGGGTTTCAGACAGCCATTTTTCTCATGGCATTCTCATATGAAGGAAAAGGCAAGATAGTTCTTCAGGGTCTCTTTTATGAAGGCACTAATCCCATTCATGAGCACTCTAACCTCACTACCTAACTACCTCCCAAAGGCCTTACATCCTTATACTGTCACATTGGGGGTTAGGATTTCATTATATGAATTTTGGGGAGACACAAACATTTAGTTAATAAAAATAGGTTGCTGATGATGCTCATAATAGGAAAAAAATTATTAATTTTTATGGAGTAAGGAAGGTGGGATTTGAAAAAAAAAACATACTTCACCCATAAAAAGGAAGTTTTACCTTAATCTGCCTCTGTGGTGACAAGTATTAACTGTATGCCTGAATATTAATTAGAAAAAACAATTTGCTACAGCAATTAAAATTTGGTACAGGCAGAATAAAGATGAAAAGGCTTGTAAAGCATGCAAAAAAGCCAGTACATTTTTCTTTTATTTTCCAGATAGCTCATTAGTGACAAGGGAAACAAACCTCCTCCTTTAATTTTGGCTTTAGCTTATACTCAAACTAATCATATTCAATCAGTAGAGCCGTCATTCTAAATTCAGGCAACGTGCTGACCAATATGTTACCAAACAGTCAGTAGCTTCCCCTCTCTCAGTGTACTTTATAATCAATATGAGCTGCTGGAATCTGTCTTCTGGGTTTCACAATTAGCTTTGCCAAAGTAAAAGAGGTCTCAAGTGGGGGTTGAGGTCAGAGGCCCACCTCTTGCTGTCAAACACAACTCTTTGCTTCTGGAAGTCTCTTGATATTATTGCTGCTGATATGCTCTTGTCACAGAATGAGCTACTTGTATGGTTCAGGAAGAACACATTCCATTTTGCAATGGCTATGACTTTTATGTGGTAAAAGAAAAGATGCCCACCACAATAGACTAGAATGTTATTCTTTCCTTACTTCCTCATTCCTGTGATTTTATTTTACAGATTTTACAATTTAGGCAAAGACAAAAGAACTGCTCTTATGCCAACCAAAGACACATTTCACCATCCTTTTGTAAGTGTTCACTGGTAATACACAAAGCACTATAAAAAGTAGTTAAGAGGACTGACTATAAATCAATAAGTTTAAGCTTTAAAACATGTCTTTCACTCTAACACAAAGAAAAAAGAGATAACATTTTGAAAAAATGAAGAACTGGGCATAGTTGTACTCAAAAACAAGATAAATATCATACTGACCAGGAAAGTAACAGAAACAAAAAGGGGAGCCTGAAACCACAGACTTCCTGGGCTCTAAGTCCTGAAGTCAGTAAAGGAAGCTCAAGAGAGAAAAATGAAAACCAAAAATATTCTTCAGGAAGTAAGGGGTAGAGACCATGGTACCCAGCCAAGAGAGCATCCCTGCATTTGGAGGAAGGCTGAACAAAGTTGTGATGTTCTTGAGGGTACAGTCTACACACAGACTTATGCCAGTGGTGGTGGGCATGGTTGTGGTGAAGTAGAGACTGTAATGTAAACAGGCCCTAGGCTAAGCCACTGGTTCAGTGCAATGACTGGATCTGGCTCAACACTTGATTCTGGAGTAGTGATATTTGTCCAGGGTGAAGGCAAATATAAAAAATGCTAGATAGGGAGGTAAGAGCACTGAGAATGAGAGAAAAACACACTCCCACCCCTACCAGATTAATCTATTACTTAAAATTCAAAATGCTAAGAAGAATAGCTGTAAAAATCAGTTAATGAATTCATTCTTGAGCAATCAATAGAGCTAACTAAAATTGATTAGAAAATGCACTTGAGATCTTCAAAGAGATTCAGGATAGAAAAATGTATATAAAACAAGGATTATGAAACAAAAACATGCAGATGTAAATAAAGAATCATGGCTATGAATAACCAATTACAAATTTTGGAATTGAAAAAAGAGTAGTTACTGAAATTAAGCTAAAAAAGTAAAGATGAGGGCAAAAAA
>CM053508.1:123035122-123067414 GCA_028627145.1 Eidolon dupreanum | reverse complement strand
TCATTTCTAGAACCATTTTATATTTGTCTGTTTCACTGTTTTCTTTAATTTCTACTTTTGGCAAATACTGTCTTGTTATTTCCTATATCCTTATAAACTACATTAAAATATTGACGATGGAAAAAAGAATAAAAATAGAATAAGTATACAAACAAATTAAATATAAGGAGGTATTTTCAGTTACAGAGACATTTTAAAGGTGTTTTCTGGAGTTGTAAGGCTGGGCTTAGGTACAGTTGAGTAAGGAGATCTCTGAAGTATCTTCCTGAACTGAGATTATTAGTAAATGTAGTTGCTGTTTTACCAAACTACATGCATATTGTGTTTCTTAGCCATCAGAAAGAATTGGGGATGAGAATGACAGTTTAATGCAGTTGAATCACATAAATCTTTGCTTCTGGTGATCATTTGAAAGGCATGTTACAAAGATAGGGTCACTACCTACAAGACTTAGGCGAAGCTGTATTTTCATCACACGACAGTCCCACAGTCTACTCACCATGTGTGCCTGAAATGATGCAGGGATGAAGGCCTGGTTAGATAGGTTGAGAACCCTGGAGGAGTCCTTGAGGACATAAATATCACCAAAATCAACTTGAGTGGGATGAACGTAGATAACTGGGCCTTCTCCGATGCTCCTTAAGTGACATACCTGCGTTTCCAGAGAGAGAAAGAATATGGGAAGAGCTGAAAATGGCTGGCCTTTAAAGTCAGTTGAAACAAGCTTCTAGCCACCCCTTTAATAAAAAGCAGGGGCATAAAGGATACTTATTAGAACTGACATCCCTTCTCCCTGGTGCTATGGCCAGCAGGACACACATCTGGCCATGCTGGTCAGATCTGTGAGTCCAATGTGGAATTTCTCTACCAAGAAGGATGATTTGCTTCCTTATGTCAGCTCAGATCTTCGCACTGAGGGGAAACCAGAGTAGCATTCCTCTACATGCCCCCTGGCACTCTGGCCTCAAGAATACTTAGCACAGGGCTAAGGACTGGCACTACAGAGTCAGAAGTGGCTGGACTGAGCCCTGTTCTGTTGCTACTAGAGGCTCACAGAGCCGTCCACTGCGCACAGCTGTACAAGCTGGGGACTGAAATCCACCTTGGTCTGCTACCCTCTCCCTGTGCCCTCGGCCGGGCCCTGTATCTACCTGAGGAAAGGGGCCTTCTTTCATAAAGTGCTGCCTGCTCAGCAAATGACCATCTCATGAGCTGCATTTCTGCAGGGTGGGCACAGGGTGGGCAGGCAGGGAACCTGGACCAGCGGCACCTCTTGGACTGACCTGCCTTTGTGATGCTGCTTTATAAGTCGGGAGGCTTATCTATGGCATCTTATATAGAAGAGATAAAAGCAAAATTCTAATTTATTCTACTCGCCAAGCAATCAGAGTCACTTCAAACAACTGTACACTGGCATCACCCAGCTTTCAAGTAAATTAAATGTCTAGGAATACATAGACCGTTGGGTAACATCCTTCAAGATTCAAGATTCATCCTTTCACTCAGCTCAAGCATTAGAGAGCTTTCCATGTCTTCCTTTTCCCACACTTGGAGAGAGGCCACTTCTCTTCACAGCTTCGGGTTTTTTGGACAATGAGTCCAGTCAATATACAGGAAAAGGTCCAGTGGGCAATGGGTGACGCCAACCTCAGAGCCACACGCAGCAAGCTAGTGGTGCTCAAAGCCGGCTTTGCACCAGGGACAGCTGAGGAGATTGTTAAACATGCAGACCTGCTCTCCTCTCAGAGACTCTGATTAACAGGTCTAGGAAAGGGTCAGGAATGTCTCTGCTGTGTAAAAACTCCTGATAGGAGTTTAAGACCAAGTGCCACAAAACACTACTACATTTGGATGTATCTGCAAATAGATTCCCGATGTAACACGTTGCTAGCTTTTTACCACTGTAGAGTGAAAACTGTAGAACTCTAGAACTACAAGCAGCCGGGGGATATGCAGATATGGCATGTGCCTTAAATGCAGAGGTTTGAAATGTTTGGTAGGAAGTACGGCAATTTCAACTGCAATTCTGAAAACTGACTCCTACCATAGGGGGGTCCTGGCTCCCGAAGGTTGAGATATAAACTGTGGATCTGTGCTCCCCAGTGACCTGGGTCTCCAAGGCCAGAGGTATGTGAACAGTGCTGCGTGGAGGGATGATTCCAGAGGGCCGGGGGCTGGAGAGCAACACGGCGGGCGCGTCCTCACACACCTGGCGGGAGACACAAGCCAGAGGAATGAGTGATCTCCAGGCATAGGATGAAATCAATAGCATAGTAGATTATTTCGAAACAAATGTCCTGTGTCCTCACAGGGTCTTCAGAAATGTATCATCATTCAAGCAGGTATGTGGGGACAAGCAACCTCAATTCTGCCAAAAGGAAGTTTGGTTAGTGGGGTATGTGTAAGGTCCCAAATCTAGTGTACAAACAGCAAGATGCAGAAATTATCCACAATGTGAATCAGTTCAGGACAACAGCCTTCCATGGTCACCTTCCTTAGCCTGGCCCTCCATGCTTTCATGATTCCCTCTCCACCACCTTGTCCCTTTGTGCTCCATCAACAGAGGCCACTGGTATTTCCTGAACACATGCTGCTGCTTCCCATCGCCGACCCTTTGCACTGTTTCCTCCTCCCGGAGTGCCCGCTCCCTTTGACCTGCCTGCGCACTCACCCCGAATGCTCCCGCATCTCCAGCGCTCTAGAGTCAGAGCCTTCCCTGTCCCCAGGGTGCACCCTGCAGTCCTTTTCCATAGCATGCACTATCTGTCTGTCCATCTTCATCACAGGCTATAAACTTTTTAGGGCACGACCTGGGCGTCTTCTCAGTACACGTCCACTTTCTGGCCTAGAATATATGCTCGGCCCATGTTTTTTTAAGTGAGGAAATAGTTAGGTGAATGAATGAATGAATGGATGAATGTTGTCCAGTGTCTACCAACGTGTGCTGCCCAGAACCAGGTCCTGCAGTGTATCATTAGCTTTTACGCAATGACAATAACCACAGATAAAGCTTTAAAAATCCCACAGCCAGAGAAGGAAGCCTGCAGAGACCCAGGGGTTGTCGCCCTCGCCGCCAGTGTCTGCAGAGCCAGAACTAGACTAATCCTGTGGGAGGCTGAGAGCTGACGGGCAGCTGTGTGGTAGGCTGGAACGGGGCTTGTTGCATTCTCAAATTCCAGATGATGAGATCGATGTATCACTGTGCATCCTTGAGGGGTCCTGCCCAGCAGGTTCTGGCTGGCTGCAGACTGGTTTGGGTGTAGAAAATTATACTGCCTTCTCTTTGGTTTTTCTTTAAAAAACAAAATAAACAAAAAACCAAAGCAAGCTGAAAACAATTACTTTACCAGTGGGCAGGCAAGAATTCTTCTGTTCTAGAAAAGACAAGTTTATGGCTCTTTCCCAAGCTGGCCTTCGAAGAGGCTGGCTGTAGCTGAGGCAGAGGAGAGATTTCATGTAGCATCTTGGTCAGGGCGATCTCTGTGTCTTCTGCGGGTTGCAGAGGAGGGCCTAAGCTGTGGTGCAGATAGATGGAGGCGTAGCTTTCCACAGCTCTGCCCTTCGGTCTGTGCACGCAGGTGGCGAGGGCCCTCCCTCATCCCAAGCACGTGGTCTGTGGGCCTTTATGTCGCACTGAACGAATGAGGCAGCGATGGGCCCTGAGGAAGGGCAGCCCCACAGCCTGGCTCTCACACAGCACTTTCTCAATACGTTTATTTTTCTTTTTTTATCTAAACTAACCACTTGGAAATAACACCTTGGTTATCTGTGGTTTCATGCCCAATCCCTGTCCCCCACCCCCGTGACTGGGGTAACTAACTGCTGTAGTGTGTATAGAGTCCGAGGGGCTCAGGGTGGGTGTGAGGGCAGCCATCCAGAAGGACACCAGGACCCTTATGTCTGCACATCGGTCTCAGACAACCAGTTGAGCTTTGACAGGAAGAATCTGAGTGTAGAAAGCAAATCGCCAGAACATTCCTTGTCCAGCTTGTTCACATGCAGAGTTTGGTTCTTCCTTGACTCTTTAATGATGATATTCAGACTAGGTTTTCATTATGGTTAAGAAAGGAGGAAAAAAAAATACACACACACACACACACACACACACACACACACAGACAGACAAATCCAAGGCTGTGAGGTGAACGAGTGTCTAAGTTTGGAGTCCACAAACTCAAAATCCATGTTGACCAAAGTGAAGTCCATATACAGTGACTTCTGGGAGAACCTGGCTATCTGTCCATTGTGAGGCCACAGCCCTGGTTTTTGTGAATATATCTGAGTGGCAGCCATTCTGCTTATATTAACTGCACATTGGTAGCTAATACAGCCCTCTCAAGATAATTTATTTTACACATTTACTGTTTACTGAACAAACATCTGACTACATGCTCAGGTGTATTCAGCAGCATTGTTGACAGCAGTCTCCAGCGTTTGCCAGAAACACTGCGCTCAAAGCAGAGGTTTTACTACACCCATCACTGCAGTTTGCTCTGAACCTGTCTGCTTCCCTCGGCTGCTCCTGGCCCCCCTGCATTAGCCCCTGGGGAGTGTCCACAACCACAAGGGACAGAAGGTTAAGGTGGAACTTCAGACGGAAGCTTAATTGGATCTTCAGTGACAAACCTGGATTAGCTGTGGCCCAGACGTCAGCTCTGCTCAGAATTGCCGGAAGGGTTTGGTAGACACTGCAGGGCTTGCCTCCCTCTGTGGAGGTCCAGCGCGTGCAAGCAGGCTGGTGTGTGGTGGGAGGGGACGGGAGCGTGTCAGCAGCCCACAGATGCCTTGCTTTCCATCATTTTTTTAAGTCCCAAATAACTCACTGAAGTGTCTCCAAGGAGATCAAGTTTTACCCAAATAAATCCTTCTTCAGTTAACTATCAAATGGATGAATTCTGGCCCTCTCAAGTTTTCTTTCCCAGTTAGAGTGGGGAACTGGTCTGAATGTCCACGGCTGGGTTTGCTGCAGTGTCCTACCCTAAGGGCACACGAAGAAAATGGCACTGGTGGAGCTGGGTTCAATTCCAGCAGTCACAGTCTGGCCCCTGCTATAGGAGGCTACCCTGCGTGGGAAGACATGGAAATGGGAGTTGAGACTGGTTAGGGGACCAGGCAGATTTCATTTAGCCTGGTTTTCCAGGGGACTAAGGAGGAAGGGGTTGGTCGAGGGTTTGGTGCTACAGTCAGGAGATTTGCAAATGCTGACACATTCCTGCGTGAGGCACATCACCATTTGTCAGTTACTGTGAATGTGTGTATTTTAAGCAATAAGATTCAGCTGGTCAGACTTTTCTGGATAGTCTTGGTGATGCATTTCCTGTGCTCTAACCACTGTGAGAAGCCTAAAAAAAAAAAAAAAAAAAAAACAAAAAACAAAAAACCTCCATAGCCAAATAAGTTTATGTAACTCTGGGAAACACTTCTCAGAGCCTCAGCTCGAGAGGACAGAGCATGCGGGTTTCACCCGTCTGGAGCACCCCACAGTTGAACGTGGCCTAATCTAACCTGACATCCCTCTGCAGCAGCGTGTTGTTCAGCCTATCGGAGCTTGAGGCAAATGGAAATCCGTAATACTGATTCTGTCTTTCTTCGAAGTTTTGATATTTTGTTCATCATGGATTTTTCACGTTGATTTTGATTTCTTAAAATGTGGCATGAAAATATTATTTGATTACTGAATTTCTTGGCTCCCCTTAAATTTTGTGTTCGAGCAAAGTGCCTCACCCTTTTCCCCAGCCCAGCTGAGCAGAAATAGCGTCCCCATCGGCCCCAGACGCAGGCTCTGCTCTGAGTTCTTGAGATGACCGTGCACTGCACAGGGCTAGCCTGTTCCGCTGTTAAGCATCTGAAAGTTAGAAATGCATCTGCTGTCACCCCCACCCCTGGATTCTGGTTTTGTCTCAGAGAAGCCCACAGAGTAACTCTCCCTCTTTTACATAATAGCCCTTTGACCAGTGAGGGGTAGCTATTTTGTCCTGGTTAAATCTTGTCTGTTCCAGATTAAACATATGCTTGCTCTCATATTACTTGGATTTCCGGATGGTGTAGATTGCCATTCTGGTTACTCTAAATACAATTCATCTTTTTTTCCAAGCGTCTATTACAAAAATACAATGGCAAGGTCTGAAGACAAAATTCTGACACGGCTTTGACCAGTGGCCATTTTCTTCCTTTAGCTGAACACTGTTTCTCTGTTATATAACCTAGTCCTGCCTTAGTTCTGTGGCCTTCATTTGGTCTTTTAACTCATTTTGAATTTGTAGCCAAGAAAACCCCCATTCGATTTTGTTTGTATACATTTTTATCAGAGTACTGTACTTACAGAACTGAGTTTTAAACCCCAATGCATTCTTGGTAAACTGCATCTCATTGGGAACCTTACTATACTCTAGGCTGTAGAGATCTTTTTAAATCTGTTATCCACATGCGTTTGACCGCTTAGTCTCCCACCAAGCTAGGTGAGGTGGCATATGGACAGATCTATTTCATAAAACGTTAAGAGGAAATGCTTTCTTTCTCCTTCCTATATTACCTCTAGCCTTCTAGTCCAACAAGTCCACTTATAAATATTACATTACTACATCCTAGTGAAGCTGTTCAAGCCACAGCTGGAGACATAGATGAAAACCCCTAGCTCTGCCTCATTTCCCGTGCGTGGTTCATTCACAGGCAATTATTTGCAGGTGCTACTTTTGTATGTTGGCTTAGTTGACCCTTTATTTCTTTATCAAAAGCAATTTTCCTGAGAAAGTAACAACTTGTTTATACCTGCGCCTGCTCATTCATGCAGGTGGACAATCCAGCTGTGGCTTTAAAACCCCATCCCCAGATTATCCCAGGGTTAAAAATAAGGATTATATAAGGTCATGTGTTTAGGAATATCTCTCGTCGAGGGACTCCAACTGAAGAAAAATCGACACTGAAAAAGGATAAAGTAACTCACCTGAGGCAGGAGCTCGTAGCATCCTGGGAGGTCATGATGATTGACAAGCTGGACCGTCTTCTCATACGGGTACTTCAGGAAGCAGCGCCCGAAGTCCACCTCTGTATTAACCACTTGGAGGGTAGGAACAACACACCTGCTCGAAGGAAGGAGCCCATTAAAGAATTTAAAAGACTAGAGAGCTCGTTTACATATGGAGAAAGAACACAGAGTCTCAAATTAAACACGTCTATCACTGTCACGGTTTTCTCTAATACCTACATTAATCATTTTCAAATCTTCCTCCTGTCATCATACTCCCTTAGGCCCCAGTCACCATTTTTTAATCAGAAAAGGGCTAGAAGCAGGACTCCTTAAACAGCTGTCTTCTGTGGGTAATGACTAACATTTCCATTGTTTTTCTGATTTGGCCTCCCTTTGGCAAGGGGCCCCCACAGTACAAGTTCCTTAGGAGAGTGGATCTGTTTCCATGGCAAACAGGGCCAATTCCACCAGCATGGGGTCCTAACTAGCTGTGACACTTTGGACCAGTCAGAATCCCCTGAGGACTAGCAATAGCTCACACCATTTAAATAATGGTAATAATTCTAATGCCTCTGCAGAACAGCTGTCTCCAATCAGTAGGCTCAGGCAGCTGCTTGACCCAGAAGTGGCACTGTGACAATGGTGCTCAGTATGGAGGGGGTGTGCTGGTGGTGAGGGAGGGAGAGTTGTGTGCCAGAGAGGGAGGAACTGAAGCCCTGTGTATGCAACTGGTCTGTTATTAGGTGACTTGGGTTTCATGTTGTATCTGTGGATCTCAACATCCGACCTGCCCTGCTGCACTGTCACCGTAGAGTGCAATGGTGAGGATCACTGGCGCCTGAATCAGGCAGAGCCAGGTTCAAATACTGACCTTACCGAGTACAACCTCGAATGAGATGCTTTCCCTCCTGGAGTCCCATTGTGCTTATTGGTAAAATGAAGGCAGTTCTAAGGATTGATATGAGCATCATTAACCCTTCTTTGGGTCTTGTGGGAGATACAGGAGATAACATGAATGTAGGTCATAGCACAGTGCCATGGAACAGCTCAGTAAGAGACAATTAACGTGTGACGGGGTAGGCAAGCTGTCACTCCTGGCTCTCTGATAAAGTTACTTTAGGGAGCAAGTGCTAAAAGCAACTCTTCTGTTGGAAGTCTTCAAGCAGTTCCTGCAGATTACACTAAAGCAAGGACATGGGAGACAGTCATGTTAACTCCAAAGTTTAGGGCTTCACCTGGGATGAGTATTCATTTTTATCTAGAATAAAAGTTACTGGTTGACCCAATGACTTTCATAAAGCTAATCCTTTACTACCTGAAACACTGTGGCTGAGAAGGTTTATAGTATTTGACTTGGGTCACAGAGCATACCTGGTAGAAAACACATAGCCTCTTAGGACCTTTTTTTTTTTTTTTTTAAATTCAGGATTTCTGATTGATAGCTTTAAGGAAAAGAGTCTGGAAAGTGTCAGAATAAACCAACATAGAAAAGAAATGCAAGACTAGACAAAACGGCAAACTTGGATATAGAAAGGACCAGATAAAAGACTTTGTGCTGTTTTTAAACAAACAAATGAGTTGAATCTTTAGAAGGAATACTACGTAGATCATAGCAAGGCCTTGACCTTCAAGTTCTTTTAGGGCTGCTTTCTGACTTTGTCTAAGCCAAAGGCACATGAAATGGTGTCCATTATGATGTCCCCATCTACTAGCACGTCTGCACCTTCTTTAAGGTACATCTTCCTAAGATTCATGATGGACCTAAATTCTAGGAATTGATATCTTACTAGAGTTTTACTAAATAATTTGTTATTTTTCCTTTAGGTGGCATTTTCATATATACACTCTAAAGTCCCAGATCTGGACACCTATTTGCTTTGGCAAGAGTGTGGCTCATGATTTCACTGGGGATCACTGTCATCATCAGTAGGTGACAGACTACCCTTGGAAAGACTGCAACTTGGTCAAGGAGACACGGTCAACAAAGAAAGCCAGGATTTTAACCTGATTCCAGAGCCCACTGCTGCCTTTGTTAAAAAGGAGAGAAGTGGGTGATGGTTCTGAGGTGTTTATACTGTTAGAGAGGGCGTCATTTGGGGGTACAGCCTGCAGCCTGCTTTGAAGTCATAGTGACAGTGTCCTGAGGCAGGACTGCCTTGCTAATTGAATCTTCCCCTGCAGGACTGTGAGCACCACTCTTGCTGCATAACTCTGGAACACTGTATTTAAAGATGAAAATAAAAAACAGCAACTGTTCACCTCCTCTTCCTGCTAGAACCCTTTTAGTTATATACTTGGGCAGTCAGAAAGTCAGAAAATAGAGAGCACGATTATTCTTAACACTGCAAAACACACACATCCCTTCTCTTATCTCCATCAAAGGTACGTCTGCTGTTTTAAAGTTTCGTCATTTGAATATCAGATTCAGCCTCCCTTCCCAGGAAAGCAGAGCAAAGTGCAGGGTGAACTGGTGGCAGGCCTGCTGCCGTCCAGACAGGCAGCCCGTTACTGGAGACTCAGGGGAGACGTGGAAGAGAGAAGCAGGTGCGTGTGGTACCTCGCTGTAATTAGGAGCGCCAGCACTTCTTCCCCGATGCCCTCCACATCCACCACCAGAGCCAGCTCGTATCTCTGCACAGTGTTGGAGCATAAGGTCACCTGGAAAGAAAAAGGAGAAGAGCTGCTCTTCTAGAAGACCAGCTCTCCCTCTGCACAGGGGAGAAAGGAGCCAGGGGGATGACCGCACCGACGAGTGCGGCTTCTCAGTACTTTATTATGGGATGCATGGCGTTTTACATTTTTAGCTGAGCAAGTTACATTTCAGGTCAGGGCACGCTGAGTTTTTTCAAAGGCCAGGTTAAAAACCAAATGGCTTTCAGTACAATAGGTCTGCTCATTTCTGAAGAGGTTGTACTGAAGAAGCATAAGGGGGAAAATGACCCTAAAGGATGAGCAACGTCAAACAAACTTTAATTATTGCAATTTAAATTGTTCTCTATACCTCTGGGCAATATAAATTACGAAAATTCAATACATCGACAAAACATTATAGCTAAATTTCTCTTGCAGCAAAATAAATGAAATAACCATGTCAGTTCCAGAGCATGGCATGAGAAATCTTTTTTTTAAAAAACAAAATCTTGCCCCCCCCACCACTAATATTCATTATTAGAACAGAAAACAGGAAGCTCCAAAGAAAGGTCTACCCAAGGACAGTATCTGGCCAGCATATTTCATCCTATGTTTTTATTTACTGTTGTGAAATGTTACATTTAGGCTTTTGAAGCTTTTTTACAATTTTTAATTGCTTTAAAATGATTCGTACTGGAAGAGATGCTTGTAAATCTAGAAAACAGCTTCTGGCACAGGTTAAGGCTTTTCTGTCTATAAATTATGTATCAAGTACTAATTAAAATTTTTTTTGGTTGCAAAGGGAATTATTGGATGCAAATTTGAGTCCACATGGACGTGGTTGGAGTGCAGATCATGAAGGAAATCTGAAGTTTGGAGAAAGCTTGTCCAAATATAAAAGGAAAATAAAATAAAGATGGAGTCATTGATTTAGAAAGAAATCATGTCAGATTTGGAGAGAAGCAGGTGCCCCAGCATGCAGAGATTCCTTGAGTGACTCTAAGCCTTGTTTATGTCTCCGAGCTATGGTTAGAAGGCAGAAGAACAAGTGGTTCTGGCAGAAGTATTCTAGATAGAGGCTATGTCTTCTAAAACCTTCCCGTACTATGTGGGTGAGGCGAAAAGAAAGGCAGGGGTGGGGGGAAGGTAGATGACATGTAAGCTGAGAGTTACTAAGTAAATAATAAATAAATTCATTGCAGCAAGTGCTTCTCCCTGGGAGAGTCAAGCAAGTGCTACGACTTGAATGGTTGCGCCCCCACTGCTTCACACGCTGAAATTCAAATGCGATGGTATTAGGAGGTAGGGCCGTTGGGTTGTGATTAGGTCGTGAAGGGGGAGCCCTCATGAACAGGATTAGTGCCCTTATGAAAGAGGGTCCACAGAGCTCCCTGGCCCCTTCCACCATGTGAGACCATGAGGAGAAGTTGGCAGTCTGCAAGCTGGAAGAGAAGAGGACTTTCAACCAGAACTCTACCACATTGGGACCCTGATCTCGGACTACTTGCCCCCTAATTGTAAGAAATAAATTTCTGTTGTTTATAAGCAACCCACTCTCTGGTGTTTTGAGGGAGCAGCCCAAACAGACTGAGACAGCAACCCTGAGAAGTTATAACGATGTATGATAGCAAACTTTACTAGAACCATGCAGGAGCCCTTGGAAGAGCTGAAAATTCCCAGAAAAGATTTAGGATGAGTGGATTCATGGCGGGATACTCTGAAACATTTAAAACAAATTTTGTGGATAAAACATAGCTGAGTTAAATATTCAAAGATAATGACTAAAGAGAAAATTATTAACCTTAGCTATAAAGTCTTATCTTTTTTCTTTCCCAGAAAGAATAAAATCATTTTAAGTTAACAGTCTAGAGCTGTTTGGAGAGGAAAAAGTAAGTGTAGGGGGACAGTAAAACCTTTCTCTATTAGCCACGAAATAATTCTGCTGGTGGCACTGCAAAGCCATAACCAAAGCATCACTCCGTGAACCTAAATATTAAGCGCTGCTAGGAATATCACATCTACATTTGCCATAAAGCCCAGATTTGCATTAAAAATCTGAATCGACTAGATATCTTCTCTGACATAAATCTGGACATCGACTGGTATTCACGATTTGAGTCTGGCGGAAAGGAGAACCTAATTGTCAATGAGCCCTTAAATCTTTTTATATTAGCACTGATTGGTATGCCATCTGCATAGAGCAGCGGTTTCACTAGAAATCACGACAATCCCCTGTTTTGGTGAGGACAACGCATCTAGGTTGATGGAAAGCCACTGGAGCAGTGTCAGGCCTTCTGCCCAGTATATTCGTATTTGGTTTCTTTCGCCTCGGTAGTTTTTTTTCTTATAGGCCCACTTTTCCACGTGAATTAGAGGCATTCCTCCCCACTGACACCGGGTATATAGAACAAACCCTAGATGTGGTTCCAGTGGCTATTTGAAAGTTCAGCTGCTTGGCCGTGTGTGCTGGAAGGCTGTGTACTTTACCCTGATAGCAGCAAATCCTTGGGAGCGAATGGTGCCACAGCTGGGGGTGATGGTGAATTCTTTTGGTTTCGTTATGGGTATTTCATCCTTGTTCCAAGATGGTCTTTTGTTGTCTGAATACTGCTCACAACCTGAAATGCTTTTATCGCCAACACCATCCCCAGGGATACGCAGTTTGAAGGTCATGGGAACCAAAGAGGTATTATTGAGGGAACATATCAAGGTATGAGGAAACCCTGGAAAATAAAATATGAGGTGAGACATAAAAGGCCACAATAGACTCCCTTTAACTTCAACCTGCCCCAGCACTGCCAAACCTCTTAAATAAATCGTCTATGCAATTCAGCACTACTTGCTCAGCTCCAACTCTCCCTGAAACTGTTTTCAATGGTAAATCAATAAATACATTTCATTTATTCACTCATTCAATGAATACTTATTATGCATTTACTATGCAGCAACATCGGACACAAAATCATCATCCAGGTCCCTCTCAAGAGCAGCCTCTACTATCAGTTTGCTGAGTAGTCTTCCAGAATATATTTTGCATTTAGTTTTTACACAGAAATATAGACTTCCAAATAGAATCATGTTTGCTCTTTTTATTTGCCAATGTGTGAAAGGAAAATCCTGTATGGTTTTGCCTGCTGTGTGACCCCAGAGCCTGCCAAGACTTTATATAACTCATCCTGGACTTGTCCGAGGCTCATGCCCTCAGGTTCGATGACACAAAACCAAATAATAGCCTCTCCCAAGAGAGGCTTTGTGATCTGCTTCTGAGCCAGCCAGAAACTAATACATTGGCTTTTACCTCCCATAGACAAAGCTGCTTTTTCATGCTATATCCAGCCCTCTTACATTCAGTGCAGTGAGATTCATGTTCCTTCCCTAAAAGATGTGGATCTTCCTCATCTGGTAAACAATAAACTGAGCTCTGATTTTTGGTTTCCCTAGGTGGCCATACAATGGTGGCTACTCCTTTCAGAACAAGAGTTATCTATAACCGTAGGAGAATAAATATGCATATTTCTATTGGATGCAAACACTACTCTTTCTGCTTTGAACCTGACTGAAAATTAGACAACTGGTCTTGGAATAATTACTACAGTACTGCCAGGGGTATTTTGAATTAATCTACTTCTCTCCCCATAGCTGAGCCTTTGTCTACACATTAGGACTTTAAAAGATGCATTTATGTCTCCTTTATGATTCTGCACCTGCCAATATACTTGGAAGAGATCTTTAATGGAAAAATAATTGTCTGATTAAATGCACAATCACATAATTGCTACATTTGACTTTTCTGAACTTTCCCAACATTGACTCTTAAAACTGTAGATTCCTTACCCTTATTTTACCTTACCATTTATGGGATAAATACTCTTCTAATGTAGGATGTACATATTATGGAAGTAGATCCTATAAAGATTCTTCCAAGCCATTGCTCAGACTACTTCCCTGAAGCTATTAGTTTTTTTTTTTCTTTCTGAGAATAAAGCCAATTACAACCTCCTAGATAGAACCAGTCCTTGTACAACTACCTGTAGTATCTCATGTTGCTTTTCAAGAAGCCTTAAGGAAAGGGATACTGTTAAACTAAAAGATCATTAATACGAGCGTTATTCCCAGGTTTCCGGTTGCATCACATCCTAATACTACTCTATGGTTTTATCCAAATGCAAGTAGTTTGCAGTACAGACCTCTATTCTCCCTTCTTTATTATCTGGTATATACAAACTCAACATTTATGAGCATTTTTAAAAAAAATAATTAACAATATGCTTGGCCAGAATGCCTCAAAGTTTCACAGAGTCACCTTCACACTTCTCCCAGTACTTAACCCATTTCCCGCTTAGAAAAAAAAAAAAGTGCAGCTCGCTGCCAGCATTAATTTTACATAAACATGCTCTTTGAAGCAAATTTGACTGGTTTTCAATGTGAAAATAAAATATAAAAACTGCTCTTGGAGTTATTTCTGAACAGAACTTGTCTCTAATCCTAATGTAACAGAAACGTATATGATGATCAGTATTTAATAATTTTTTGTGTGTGTGGTAAATTTCAAAGCACAGAACAACATAAAGTGGAACATCTAGGATTCGACATTTTCAGTGAATGAGAATTGCTATATTTTGTAAATGAACTTACCACTACTAAAACCAGAATGCTATCAACAGAATGATGTCATTTGTTTCCAAAGATTATTGATACACTGGAGTGACATGTAAATAATAATAAAAGTGAAGTATTTCGTGGCAAACTTTGGGGGTAAAGTTAGGACTGTGATACATGAGTTATCTCGGGGTAAAGGCAGCAGCTGCAAGCACCGCCAACAAGTAATTTCAGGGCAAATGGGAAATAGATTCAACAATAGTGTAAAAAACAGTATTCTCAAGAGATTTGATTCTCAGTCAATATGTATATTTTCACCTGATCTAGAAAACCCCTAAGAAGACTTGAAGAAACTAGGAGCAAAAGATAATAAGACTGCAAAAGAAAATTTTCAATTCTAAAAATTAGTGGTACATTATTTAAAACATCTCTTCTAAAGAATGGACCTTACTTAAGGAGAGTATTAAATTATTTCAGCAATTACCAAGACCAAGTGGAATTACAATTCATAGACTTTTGGAGATACGTGGGATATTTTAGACAATAGGTTCCTAATTTTTCTAGTAAAATAAAAATCTCCACAAAGTAAAGGGAAATGTGTCAGCAGATCATTAGGCAAAACAGGTGGTACTTTTGTAGTCGTCTATAGAAATAAATCAGAATATGGGAGATCAATAAATGCATCTACACAATCCATCTTGTACACAAAAAATTCAGCTCCTGACTTAGAAAACAAATATTTCCTAAAATCAGGATCCTCCAGCCCCTTCAGTGGTCTTTGGCACACCACCCATGACGTGACCCAAAGTCCGAAATGGTCTTTGACAAAAATCTTATACCACAAGTCCCATCATAGAAAAAGTAAGATAATTTCTGAACAAGAGTTGATGGGAAAATTTCTCCTCTATAGTTGTAGCTATGTCTAGTTCCTGCCTTACACCCTGCTATAATATTCCAGGAAAACTGGGCAGTGGGACATGGGTCTAAATGGGTCTAAATCATACTCCAGAAGAACCAAATAAAAATGGGCTGTGTCCAAATTGCATAGTTAAGGATATGTTTTTGTAGCTGTCTATAAATTCTTTAGTTAGATTTCAGCCTACACGGAAAGGCTGCTGCCATAAATGTGACTTAAGAAATTGTACGCTATAACCTTCCCCACTAATAGTAGCCTTACACAGAAGAGTTATAAAGAATCTTATTGTTCATTAACCATATGATCAAAAATGCTACAATCCACAATCCTTGGGAAATGTAGAGCATAAAAACAGTATTATCAATCCTAAACTGCCAAGCTCTGAGGCTCCTGAAGTTCTCTGGTGAAGAGTTTTACCTTCAGTTCCAATGTCCATCGGATCAGGTTAACTTCCTCTAGAATTTACAGACTATTCACTTTAGGAAATAATAACTAGAACATCCATATGATTATGAGTCTTTTATCAATCTGAATTAAGCTTGCTTCATGCAGACATAACTAAATATTGTCAGGAATCGACTCATCTGTAAGTTCCAGAAGCCTTCTCTAAAAACCCACCCTCAGATCCTCCCTAAAAGCTCTCTCTTCTTTCAACCTCAACAATGAGTACTCTGAAAAATACACCAATAGTCTTCTTTACAGGCTTCACTGACCCTGTAGTTAACTATGAAGTAGATCTTGGGTAAAAAGATGCCCAAATAAACTGAATTATTGGCTAAAGACATGTAGAAAATTACCTTTACTAGAGAACTTAAGTGGAAGTTTGCTAATAAAACTTTCAGAAATAATGACCTTCAGAAATAAACTGCTATTCTAAGCTCCTAAGAACAAGCAGTGTTTACAGGAAGTAGAAAAATTCTGCCCAAGACTGATGGAACGAGATTTTGCAAGGTGCCTGACATTACTGATTCTTTCCTTTGTATACTTCTGTTCTTTATCATCTTGCCATATTATTCTCTATTTACTCTCTTAAAGTTATAGAACTCTGATATCCCCCATTGTCTCCCTTACTGTTAACAATAACTTGCTTGGGTGTAGGCTTTGCTCATGCCTACTATGATCTCTTCTGCCAACCTAAGATTTTTTTTTCACAATTATTACAATGAAGCTTTGCCCTTGACTCCCTACTTTACACTCACCTAAAGTTAATTTAAATGCTTCTCCTCGAGTAAAATACTGCCAGTTCACAGCTGGGCCATGGAAGAGACAACTATCATGTTTTTTAAAAATGCTATGGTTATCCCAACAACTCTGCTCTCAAACCCTAACTTTCTCGGTCCAAATGATCCAATGGTCAAGTCCGCTGAGTGCCTGGAGCCTTCCAGACTCCTTATTCTCATTCAACGAATTTTTGTGCAACCGGGAAATAGCGAGTTTACAGATACTCACCCTGCCCCTTTTGGTCTGTCACCTGGCACATCGGTTGTTACTTGGTCCATTTTATTCTTTGACTGAACTGATGATTTATCAAAGTCTCAGTGTTCCTCCAGGAACAACCGCCACCCAAATTCTATAATCTGACTCTTACGCTATTGTAGCTTCAGTCAGCATAATTATTTATTAAATATGTCATCCACTATCCAATCCTACTATCAAAATCTTTATTGCTGTACTTTTAACAATTTAGATGCCAATCGGCAGTACTATTACCTCTCGCCTACTTTATAATATTTATGATATTCTAACATCATCAATCCTCAGAGTCTGATGCAAAATCTAAATCTTCATTTCTAAGCAAATAAGTGCCACTTCTCCAACACTAACCTATAACAGCTACCAATTCAGGAATGGGCCTTAGTGCCAACATGGGAATAATATTACCAACTTTAGTTAGCTTAATATACTCCTAAGTCTTACTACAGCCTCCAAAAACCATAACTCCACACAATATGTCTGTCATTCTGAAGTGACTAAAAAAATCCCTCCAGTTCCTCAGTTGCTCCTGTCAGAGAGTTAACTTCTCGTTTGCATCTAGAACTACATGTACTCCAATTGGCCTTTCAATCTTGAGCCAACAACAGGCTTACTTGTTTACTTTTATCTGCCTCATCAAACATCTACTTGTACATGTGGTGTAATAATTAGAAAGTTTCAAATAAATAACTTCCAATGGACCATGTTTCTTAGTGATGGGAGGTCAATCTAATTGGAAGAATAATGACACTTTGTATTGGAGTCATGAGGACTCTAGTTCCAACGTTGAGATTTGAAAAGAGTATCACAAAATAATTTTGAAATATTATCATGAAATTATCTATAACTTTGGCTATTATGGTACAAAAACCAGAAGTACAGTAAAGTAACTTGAATTAACTTCCCCAAGTGGCTTTGAAAACCAAATAACCCTAGATTTCCTGCTGGCAAGCCAAGAAAACATGTTTTTGTTAACATTTCCTGTTGCACTAGAGAAGATTAAGAAATCCATATCCAAACTAAAAGAAAAGGCAACTTGGGTTTTGAAGGTGGACTTAGGAGGGATAATAAGTTTTCATATCTCGGATTTAGGGAATCGTGGGTCATAGCTCTGTAGTGTGTTCCAGCCTCCTGTCAAGCTGCTATATCATCAAATGGTTCAATAAGATATTCCTCAAGAAAAGAAAAAGAAGCTTAATTCTAATTTTCCCCTTAGCTAGTTACCAAAACTTCCAGTTGAACCAACCATGAGAAACAGCTGTTAGCTTATCATTAGTATAGCATTCACATTAACAGTGCAGAGCTGAGCAATAGAGCAAATTGTGGACAGCGAATCAGTGTGACATTTCTTGGAGTAACTGATCTGAGGTATCTATTTGTACTCTGTTGTCTCCCCCCAGGGCAATATGACATAGGGCACATCTTCCAAACGTCCTTGTGTTGGACTTCATATTTAGATGTCTGTGAAATATGCTGTCACGCATCAGTTGCCCAGACCTCTGTGCGGACTCAGTGTGAACTGTCTGGAGGATGACTACGTAGGTCTGGGTATATTCATTTATTTCTTATTGTGCATCTGTCACAGTTACCCTTGAGAGAGCATGCCTCTCAGCTGGCCACCAGATGACTGTCAAGTTGTACGTCACTTTTATTTTCCTTCAAAAGAGTCTATCACTCAAACGTACTCTACAAATTTGTAAAAAATCTCTCCAGCCATTTGCATATTCTATAGTAACATAGACATTCACTTTCATTTACATAGATTTTCCTCCATATGTACCTTACTTAATAAGATGTAGATGAGGGGGGCATTGTATAAATAAGTATGTTCTGAATAAATAAAACTATTATACTCCCCAAATGGTAAAGCAACTGATAAAGGCATTATTAATCAGCTTTTTTTCTAAAGAACTATTTTTCCCCAAGTAGATGGGCCTACTTGAAATGAAGCAAAAGAACTGAAAGTCAAAATGGGAGGCAACAGAGTAAAATGAAAAAGATTGTGGAATGTGGATTTAGACTAAGAGGTGGTTGTTGTTGTTGTTGTTGTTGTTGTTGTTACCACCACCTCCTAAAAAGAACCATTGTGATAAATTAATTTTAAGTCAGATAAATTATATTTAATTAATATAATTTAAATTCAATTTAATGTCTCCCTAATGAGAAAAATTAGATACTAAGGAATAAGATTATTGGGTAAGGTTGAATTTTGGAGGACCACAAGTCACTGTCATATCTAAGTTTTTTTTTTTCCAATTTCCGAGAACCAATTCCCCCCCCCCCTTAGGGGGCAACGTCACTTGTGTTGATAGTACGTGATTTAAATGGATCTCAATTGAAATATTAATTCTGCCACTGCTGTGTGACTTTAGGAAGTGATATAACTGTTCAATGCTCAGTTCTTCCATTTCTAAGATGGAGATTTTAAATAGTGCCTTCCCATAAGATTCTAGAATTTTTGAATGTAATACTGCACATAACTGACTTAGCAATGATTGGAATACATAGAAAGAACCAATAAATGGGAACTTTTGCTGCTACTGCTGTTATCATTTTTATTACTGAGTAAACTTAGATGGAAGAAAATGACTGAAAGAAGTAACTGAGTAAGAAGACAACATAAAAATATAGAAGAGATTTCAATTTGGAGCAATAACGCACCTGAACCAAACCACCACTGAGTTCACTTTAAACTTGAGAGCATCTCTCCGAAAAGGTCGCTGTGTGGCCAGACTGGCAAATCGGAATCTGCATATAAGTAGCATGTTCATAACAGTCAGCAGTGGAGTGAAGCATAAGGCTCTCTGCTGCTCCACTGCTGCCGGACGGGGGACGGCCACGGCCCGGCAGCTATTAGCACCCAGGACACGAGAACGAACTGCACATAGAAACTAGCAAACGGCACCGAAATGCCACTGCTGCAGAACAATTCCAGAACCTCTTGGCTGTTACTCATAAAAAATGGTAAGAAATATTCTTTGTAAACCGTTTTTCTTCCCATGTACAGAAGAAAGTAATTCTTCTCAGTTCCTAAGTTAAAATGGAAAACTACTCACCAAAGGAAACATCACCGAAGTGCAGAGCTGGAACGTTAAAGTGGAAGGTGGGGCCAATGACACAGCCTCTGGAAGCAGAAGTACAAGCAGGGGCGTGGGGGGAGAATTCAGTGAGTGTGGGGTAACCATCAGGAACTGGGGAGGCGGGGAAAAGGTAAGCACTGAAACCCATAATTAGGCATTAAATCAATTATAGAATCTGAGACTTAACAAAAGTAAGAGATGATGGTCTATCACAGTGGTTCTGAAAATTCTTTTTCAGCTCTCAAATCACTCGTAAGATATTGTGATTTGAGAGCCCCACCACATACCCACCAGTGATAAGGCAGAAAAGACACATCACCAAACTAAGGGCACAAAATGTTAGTGTGGATGACACACATGCCATGAAAAGTTATTAACTCAGGCAACAACAAAATATTATAGGCCTAATCATATAATAAACATCAAAGACTACCCACACTTTCATAAAACTGTTTTAAGCCAGTTCCTACCACCAAGTAGCTGTGACCTTGGCCAGTTACTTGACCTCCACAGACTTTAATTTCTTTTCCTCAGGTATAAAAGGAAGGATTGGAATAGGTGACTTTTAAAGACACTTTATTATAAATATTGGTCCATTTCTCTCCCAGAGCAAGGCCTCATGATCTTGGAGTGATGCTTTAGTTTAAAATAAATACAGGTATACTTTAGAGATATTGCATGTTCAGTTCCAGACCACCACAATAAAGCAAGTAACACAATCAAGTAGGTCATAATCTTTTTGCTAGTAGAGGGTCTTATCTTCAATTTGTAAAAAAAAAAAAAAAAAAAATGCAACATCTGCAAAGAGCAATAAAATGAGATATGCCTATAATACAGAGATCTACACTTCTAGCTGTGCCAAACATTTAAATGTTTTAGATGCACAGATATCAGAAAACACACTAAGCATAAATCTTATTCTCTCCAGATATTGGTGATGTAGGTGTGTCACGCTGGGATGAATACATGAGTCACTTTTACTTCTGGCTGCTCCAGATCTGACCATAACTGGTGAGAAGCTGCTATAAGCCTGGGAGGAGCAAAGACAGCAAAGACTCAAAGCAGCCAGTTTGAATTCTAAAAGCCTTTCTCAGGACCATCTATCCCATTTCGTGCTAATAACCCAACGTGGTTTCAAAAGAGGTGGCTGGTACTCAGTAAGGAATTAGAATCCAGCTGAGAGTGAAGTCAAACAAGCCTACAGGCTAGATACGATACCTACACGATTTGTAAAAGAAGTCTGGGGTTGGGGCAAAGTAACAAATATCAAAAGTGTCTGAAATGCATAAAAGGCTAAAGAAAGTAAGAAAGATCACAAATTTGCACAAAACAGTTGTTTCATCAGAGCAGAAGTAGAAACCAGAGTAAAATCACATTTTTTCATAGGCACATGTAATGAAAAGCATTGTGGGTAATTACCACCTGGGCTTCGATATTGTAACATCCATTCTAACAGGGATTCTGACTATTTGGACACTCTCTGCCAGGACTGTGACCTCTATCAATGCAGTGGTCTGTTAAAATTATAATTTTGAAGACTAAGAGAGTGACTGAATTATTATGATATATGAAGTAAAAATTTTTGAATATAAGATATATCTATGCTAATGATTAAAACTTTATTAAATTACACATATAAAAACAGGAGGGAAGAAAACTGCTTGTGAGTAATTTTAAAATCACATTAATTTTACAGTGTTGTTTATCCCACCACTTAAAATATTGTGTCATATAGTTTGAGGGGTAAATAGAAATGGCAAAAGTTTGCTAATTATTCCGCTCTTTCAAGGCATACTAACCAAAATTATGTAGTATTGAGAATATTGAGGAAAGAAGAATACCTGACAATAAACGAATAAGAAACAAAATTCCAGGATCCATAATATTAACTTTACAGAGATTTTTTGGGCCACAAGGTCCAAAAGGTGTTTCTAGCAAAGTTGTAAGTCAGTATTAATGGGTAGAGCTAAGAATATATATTATACATGTATTTCACCCTTTGTCATGAGACATTTATTCATGACACCAGATAATTACCATGTTTTCAAAACTATTGTTTATGGTTTGAAGTGCTAGAACACTTTTGGGCACATGCAATTTAGACAAGAATGTTTCTCTTAGCAATTTGTGATTAGCTTTAGGATGAACATAAACATTCTTTCTACAGTCAAGTTTTCCTTCCCTTTGGAAAAAAAAAAAACAAACAAACCAGAAATAAACATCCCAAATAAGAAAGGAGCATGGGAGCTTGGGCGATTGGTAATGTTCAGAGGATGAAACGAGAAACTTAACTTCCATAGAGCACCTGGAATACTAACTAATCCAAGTTCGCTTGTGAGTAGGTTCCTGGGAGAGCTTATTAAATAAATACTCCAAGACACACATTTCTTCCTAAATAGAGTAGTAGCAATGTATATATGTTGATAATTAGTTACAGTATTAATTATTAGGCTGAACTTAAAATGAGGAATGGCCAGATGAAACTGGGATGGGCTTTCTTATTCAGCTTGAAGGACAGTTAGCCTGTCTTGGCCAGCATTTTACTTTTTCTTTGTCTACATAAAAAGTAAAGTTGTGGTCCTTTAACATCCAATACTTTCTTACCTACAGATAGGGCCATCATTCTTTTTATCTTTAATGTTTATAAGAGCACACTTTTAAGATTTTATCTTCCCTAGTTTTATTTGGAGGCCTGTATAACCTCCATGGGCCAGGATAATTGTGGTGTATTTTCCTAAATTGTAAATTTGTTATTCAAATATCTGGACAGCAAATCTGATTTTTTTCTATTATCACAAACACAGATGTATTATGGAAGAGATTGCAAATGCCTTGTGAAAGTTTCCAATAAGTCTTGAGACCTAAAAAAAAAGAGGGGTTTATGACGGTAGCAGGCTGTCTTAGCCGTGCCACAGAACTATGGAGGCATATGCTTACTCATTCTCCGTGCTTGTTAGTGGTTGATTAGTTTTTTAGGAATGCTATAACAAAGTATCGCGGTGGCTTAAACAACAGAATTTGTTTCCTCACTGTTTTGTCGGCTGGCAGTCCAAGATCGATGTGTTGACAGGACTGGTATCTTCTGAGAGACTCCCTCTCTCTGGCCTGTAGATGGCCATCTTCTCTCTGTCTTCACATTTGTTGTAATGCCCTCTTCTTGTAAGGATATCAGTCATATTGGATTAGGGCCTAACCATATGACCTTAATTGCTTCTTTAATAATCCTGTCTCCAATGCAGTCACATTCTGAAGCACTGAGTATTAGGACTTCAATATATGAATTTTGGGAGGATGGAATTCGCCCCATAACAGGGATACTTAGGTGGAAGAAATGGTAACGATCTTTGAGCTAATCTTGAGATTCTGAATTTCCAGTAGGTATATCATAAGTTTTTCTAGGACCCTTCAGGTCATACTTGTCTGTCTCTTTTTTATGTTATCTCCAGACCTCGCGGGAGACCTCGGCTGCAGATGCAGGGCGGTCCGGCTAGCAGTAACTGTAATGAGAGGGACTGCGTGGTAATGAACAACCTGTTGCTGTGGGAATCCAAATTTGCAATGTGTTCTGAAGATACGATCTTTCTAAGCACCAGGAACCAGAAGTTCTAGATCTTCTCAATGGGTTGGTCAGAGAGAACTTCTTTATAAAACCCAAGGACAAACTCTGCTATTAATGACTATTGATTATTATAAGCAGCTGGAGAAGCCATCAAAAGATCGTTAGCACAAAAGCAGCAAGTGTCTTGCTGTGGCTAACTAACTCTATACGGAGACTCTTACAATATCTGTGCATACATTATAGGTAAAGGCATTTAAAGAACATCCTTAAAATAAAAACGAAAGATGAAGGTTTAGTGAAATTATAATAAAGAGATGATTTTATATAGCTGCTAGTAACTTATTTCCCCTAAACATCCAAAAACAGAGTAACTAGAAACTAATTTAATAATTAAGTCCTTGTTTTATAAGGTTATAGCTTACAGAAAAACTAGATCCCCAAAAGCAACTGTATCCTTATGATAATAAGTTACACATGTTTAGTAGGGAAACACTGGTGGAAATTTAAAACACCCCATTATGTCGATGTGTTCATATAAACAAAGGTAGTTATGGTTATCCAAGAAATGATCTGGTTATGAAGTTAAAGAAAGCAGTAGGTAAAAACTTCAGTTAGTTTCCACATTAGTTATAGATGTATCTTACCTAATGGTCAGCTTCACAGGCTCAGGTGACCCATTGACATTGACCAGGAACTCTTCTTCAAAGTTCCCCAGGATGACAGAGCTAAAGGAAATCTGGACGGCCTGGACGCCGCTTGGCTCAATGATGCCTTCTTTGGGGCTGAAAACGAAGCAGGCCCCCATGGCCGAAGTGGGAGGGATCATGTTGAAGAGGGCGTCGATGCTGCCTTTGTTGGACAGTATTGCCTATATGGATAAAAAGGCAAAAGTGAAGAGGCAGACAATGGGTCTCTGATTTATTTTCATATAAGCATGTGGCTGTATCATTTAATAGCAACACAGACAGTGGCAGGGATTAGAACCAAAGAAAAAATCCAGGGCAGAAATGAACAGTCTTCTCTCTTGAATGTTTGAAGATAGGAGTCCCAAGCCAGAAAGAATTTTTGTGTTTTGGTCTCCTCTTTAAAGTGGAGTTAGTCATAGGAATTATACTTATGCTATAAAGACTGATCATAATCACATCTACTGAAAAGCCTTTAAATACTATTTTTTTGATACTCTCTGTAAAGTAACCAAGAGAAGGTTAGGTATTTCTCTCAAATGCATAAGAAGGCTGAGATAAAGTGGCATACTGAAAAATAAAGAGCAAGTCAGAATAGAAGAGCAAGAATTAACTAAGCCTATGTTCATAACAGTGCTTGAAGAATGTAAATGTGATGTCGCTGTGGATTCCAGACTACAAGTATTCTCTTTGTTGTGGTACTAGATTTCATCCTATTGGAATATTTTCATCGCAAACTCTATTGCATGGATAACTGTTCAAGGATGCTTATACAAGCAACTGTTTTGCTATAGAAAAGTTTTGTTGCTATATACTAGTGTTCTGGAGCCATGTCATTGGCCACATTTGATTGCACACTAAGTGTGTGTAAAAAGCTCATGCCTGGCATTCCGAGACCTCCACGCCTGGCTCGGTCTCCCACTCCTGCTCCCACCTCTCACAATTCCTGCCCATGAACCTGTATCATAGCCACACAGTTCTATTCCTGAAGCCAAGTGAGGAGAATTTCTAGAAAGCGTTGAATGTGGTTGAATGAGAAAATGTTACAGATCTTTTATTTTTAATTAGAAGGTATTCTTGCCCTTGAAGAAGAGTTTAATTCCAATGGAATGTGATCGCAGAATCCAGAGTACAAATGTTTAGGGAGTCAGTGCATGCAAAGGAAACAGTAGTTAACTATTCTAGATTCTGTTTTGAGAAGGTGAGTGGTGAAGAGTGAGAATGGGGGTTGCAAAGCTGTGGGACAGTATGGTAGAGGAGAACTAGTATATTTACGTTAAATGAGATAATGCATACTCACTGCCTGGCCTGGATGTTTGCTGTAATAAAAGAAGGGGGCTAGCTAACCACAGGAATGGGGTCTGGTGGATATGAGAGGTCCACTAGCTCAGGCTGCCTCTGAAGAAGCAGAGAAGGAATCAAGAGCATATGTTGGACAGAGTCAGGGGCTCTTGCAGAGGAAAACAACCACTTCTGCCAAGAGAAGATAGACAATGCACTAAAACAGATACATAACTAGTTGCTACTTGATATTTTACTCATTTTTTTAAAACATTTATTTCCTATCTCCCTATTTCTGTTTTAAGCTCCATGGTCATAGGGCTCATGCTTCACTCTTCATTCCTTTGAAAGAGACCTTGTAGAAGAGTGATTATGACCAGGGACTCAGAAGCCAAATGCCTGGATTTGAATCAGAGCTTTGCCACTGACTTATTGTGTGACCTTATAAAACCTGCGTAGTTTCTCTGCCACTGTTTCCCTGTCTATAAAATCTATGCATTGCTATTTAGACTTGTGAAAATGAAATTTATTAACTTATGTACCTTTTAGAATAGTACCTGGCAAATAGTGCTTAAATGACAGTGACTGCTATATGTAGCCCTAGTGCTAAGAAAATGGGCTCAAAATGTATCTGTATTTAAGAAGCAACTGACATGTACTAGTGGCAATTCAAAGGCAACTCAGAGGTGTTTATAGTAAATTGAAGGATCCTTATTCTTCTCTCTGAGAAGATGTGTGGATTATCTTTTTATTTTACTCAAATTTTTTACCCAGATTTTCTATAAGGTGCCAGCCCCTCTATTTTTAAGGATATGTATGTCATTCTCCACCTCCAACCCACCCCCCTGCCCCCCACCCAGCCAAAGCAGCACCTACTCATGTATACAGAATCCACCAAATTGTTTGGGACACAATTCTAAGACTTTTTGATTACTAGTAATACCCCTACCCATGTAGTCAAAGTGCTTGGAGAAAAGAAAATATATAAGAGAATGTCCCCCTCTCATTTGTTTTCCTTCTAATTACGCTGGGGAAGAGTGTATACTCTTGGGGTTCTGTTTTTTCTTTTTTGTTTTGTTTTGTTTTCTTTTATGGATCTGCTAAGCTCAGCAATGACTAAGGGCAATAGGTAGTTATTCAAACTTGTCTCAAGGAGGTGATGTAATAAATTGAAAGAGATGCAATGAGGCATCAGCATTAAATATGCAGAGAGTGCAAAATATTCCCACAAGGAGCACCTTACCATGTCCTTCTCTGCCACCGCACAGCTCTCAAAACTGTCCAGTCTGATGCAGAACTTCATCTAACACTTATTTAGCTGCTGTGGTTTGCTTTACTGTTCAGATTTGGGAGGATGAGAAGTGGTGGCCTAAAGTACACTCCTATTAAATCTTTAAGAAATTATTATATTCAAGGAAACCCTATCCATTTTGCATTGAAACTAAAGATCATTTTCTCATGTGGTATCTGTAAGATACAGTCTGTGGATGTGTGAGAAATTCACACTGGATAAATTACAGACAGAATATCAATTTAGTAAGAACTATTGTACCTTTTAATTTTCCTCCCTAAATTTTTTTTTCCCAAAATGCAATTCAGGGCAATGCAACAGAGCAGCTGTGCCACTTTTCATTTTATGACAGTCATGTGACTGATTCCTTCATTTAAACTGTGCTCTTATGTATATTCCATCTCATCATGACATTAACATCTGTTTACCTTTCACACCATCCCATTTAGGCCATGGTGAATATTGAGACAAATGACACTGCAGAAAGCTCTTAATAGCAACTGGGTTTTCACTTCCCATGCCAAGTTAGGCTGGGCTGAGAGCTGAGTTGGTGGTAGGCTAGATTTGCCCATGGTGAGAGCCTGAGGCATTGAAAAGCCAGCAAAGAGCCTTCTCTTCCCACAGAATATAGACCCTAGTAACCCAGTGCACACTAGCATTTACAAGCTGTGTGTCCTTGCCAAGTAACTTAACAAATGTGGCAGTCAGGTTGCCATTCACTGAACCCATATTCTCTTCCTCCTGTGCTTCCATTTCCCAGACATCCTTGCACTTATGGACAGCTAATGGGATGCGAACAAAAGTGCTACGAGCCACCTCCAATGCTGCCTCCTATGAAAACCTCCATGCTCTTTCTCCTTCTGCCAGTGTGATACAGATGAGACTGCATTCTTGCACGTCGCATGTGAGGGGTGGCAAACCTATGACATGGAAGAAGCCTATGTTCCTTGTTTTCTGCTGAAGGGGAGTTATCTGCTGATCAGCAACCTCGTTTAGGACTGTATATAAGCAACAATGTAGACTTTTATCATGTTTGAGAGTGTATTTTTATTTGTTTGTTACAGATTCTAGAATTAATTACCTTAACTAGTAAAACTTCTCTAAGCCTCAGTTGCCTCAGGTTCCTCAGCTATAAAATGATTATAGTCATTGCACCTACTCCATGGGGGTTTTGTGAGGGCTATATGAACTAACGTGTGCTCAACACACATGAAGGGTGATGTGGTAGATCAAATTAACCACTATTTGCCCCACATTTCTTCTTTATAAAATAGGTACAGTAAAAACTACCTTTCACGGTTTTGTAAGGATTAGAAACTATACACAAAATACACAGACGTGCACACATAACCAAGCATAGAAGTTGATACCTATTTGTCACTCATTAAATAACTGCTTTACTATTACTTCTATAGAAATATAAACATTTACAATTCAGGAATCTAAAATAATGTTTCAATGTTTATAGTTTGATAGTGTGAAAAAGTATTCTATGGAAGGAAATCTAACTTTGGGCGGTGAACACACAATGCAATATATATATATATGACATACTGTTGAATTGTACACTTGAAACTTATTTGATTTTATGAATATCCTCCCAATAATTTTTAATTAAAAAAAGTGTCCTAGATACAAAGTTAGTGATGAGGTGGTATTGAAGTAACTTAGATTTTACGAACCCATGGGTACATCTTGTAAAAGGATCATTTTCTATTTAATTGGAAAGACAAAGTAGGGAGGTCTTTTCCAGAAAACACAATGATTGGTTTTTAAATCATGGATTAGGGACTAGCACATTTAAAGAAAATTCTGAGGTATGAAAACAGCTATCCTTCTTAGGACATTCTGGAAACTGTAAAAGGTTCTCTATCCTCTGATATAGGGTTTATGTTGTCAGAGAACAAGCATTAAACAGATGGGGAGAAGTATTTGTGAAATTCTCCTTTACGATCTACAAAACGGTAAGGATAAAACCAATTAAATTATGGCTTTGGTGCCTTTAGTAAAGTTAGAGGGGGCTGAAGAGGATGGAAAAAGTTGCCCCACTCAACGAGGCTAGGAGAGAGTAGAAAGAGTAAGATGACTTTGGGGTCTGTATAAGTATGAGTAATGGCAAATGGATGTGATTGCGTAAATTTTCTATCAGCAAAAACAAACACAAAAGAAAACAAAAAAAGCCAAGTGCTGTCTGAGTCTCAATGAATAATCTTAGTACTTACCTCATAACAATGTACAGATCCAATAAAAACTTTTCCGATGTCCAGCAATTCAAAGTTGAAGTGAATCTTTGGTCCCATTCCTTCCCCTTTGATTCGGAGGGGCAGACGGATCTCTCTGCCTATAAAAACAATTCGAATTTTACTACCCAAATGATGCTTTATTATCCCAAATTATCTACAACACAATACCAATGTAAATAATCAAGATTATTATACTAACCCTCTTCACTGGGCTGAGGAGACTGCAATTTAACCAATGCTGAAGATTTAGTTTATTTTTAGGAAACAGAAATACTGTTTGTTTCTTGCCTTTAGGAAACAGCTTGCAATTTAGGCTGACATTTTAGCAGGAAAAAAAAAATTAAAAAATTTTAACCCAGTCTTAACTGTATCCTTAAGTTTCTTACAAAAAAAAAACACCATAATTTCTCTACATGGGAGAAGAGTGACCACATATTGATGCTCCTCATAAAATGAGTTACCATGGGATCCAAGGGACGTTGCTCACATTGATCGTCCCTAGATTTAGGAAGAGCCAGGGTATTAAGGGACCTGAGTCTAGGAGTCATACCTTTGCAGTTTCTTTCACATAAAGGTAACAGAATCCATGAAATGGTACCCCTTATTACACATCCACAATGGATGCAGGGTCAATAGAGAGCAGAAGCCTTTAAAGTACTGACTGGTTTTGTTTCCTTTTTAAAAATTGATATATTTCCATTTGCTAATACATGATCATTATAAAAATATTATAGTGAAAGAGGAAATTCTCTCATAATTCCACCACCCAAAGATAATTATTGTTAGTATTTTGGTGCCAATCCTTCCATACTTAATCATATTTAAATATTGCTAATGTAAAATGAGAACATATGGTATATGTTATTTTATAACCTGTTTTTCATTTAACAATAAATCTGGAACATCTTTACATATCATCATCTAGAGAAGAGGTGAATATCTTTAACCAATCCTTCTTGTTGAGTATTTAAATGGTTTCCAACTTTTTACTATAACAAATTACAATGTCATTAATATCCCTGAACACATGTATGAACAATTTTCCTATACTCTCTTTAAGCCCTTTGAAAATATTCTATTGCCTCTTGTCTTCCACCATTTCTGTTGAGAACTCAGCTTATAGTCTTACTGCTCATTTGATGCAATATGTCTTTTCCTCTGCTTTAAGATTTTCTTTTTGTCTTTGGTTTTCAGCAGTTTTACTATAATATTCCCAGGTACGGTTTGTATTTATCCTTTTTGAAATTAGGGGCACTTCTTGAATCCGTGAATGAATGCCCTTCATCGGTTTTTAGAAATTTATAGTCATCATCTCTTCAAATATTTCTTATGCTCCATTTTCTTGCTCCTTTCTACATATGGATATTTACTATATATAATATATGTTAGCATATACAATTATAATAGACTATATAGTGGAAACATGTATGTGAACTTTTTGTCATATTCCATTTGACTCTATGCTCTATCTTGTATTTTGTACCTTAATGCTTTAGTGTGGATATTATCTTTTGATTTATTTCATTTCCAGTTTATAAAATCTATCTCTGGCTGTACATAATAGGCTATTAAATTTATCTATTGAGTTCTTAATTTGTCATAACTTTTCAGTTCTAGACTTCCCATTAAATTTTTTTGTTATTTCTAGGTCTCTGTTCAATCTTATCTTTAGTAAGAACATTTAAAAATCTGTGTCTAATGATATTATCTGACCTCCTGTGGGTTTGTTTCTATTGTTTATCTTCATGTTCTTTCAGACTGTGTCACCTCCTCATATGCTTGGTTATTTTGATTGAGTCTGATTAGTGTATATAAAAAACTATAGAGATAATTTGATGCCCTAAGATGTGATCTTCCTCCAGCTTCTGGCTGGTAACTAGAGGACATTAGCGATCCCATGACTTAATCTAACCATTTGCAGTTTAGATTCTGTGAGAGAATTAAGCCCTGCAGCAAATCACCTGAGTGACTATTTTCTTGATTCTCCAGAGAAGGGTATGTAGCTAATACTATCCTAGATATGAAAAGAGAAGTTAATTTCTCATATACAAAAGATGCCTTAGAACATTTTGGGATTAATTATCTTTTGGAAACTCAGTGGAGAAGAACTGGCTCGATCAAATCTATACTTAAAAATTGACTCAAAGCTGAGCTTCTATATTTGTGAGGGCTGGTCCATTTCCAGTTGTCACTTCACTGGGTCATACCCTCGAACCTGGGGGATTACCAGGGCCCTTTCTCTTTGGGCTTCCCCTTAACTCCTCTTTTTTCTCCCTAGCTGTACTTAACTTATCAGCCTCTCTATGGTAACTACCAAAAAGGCAGTGTTGCTAAGAATAAAGAGGTCCTCCCAAAGTCTAATTGTCTTGGTTTCTTTCTTCTCCTGAATCTTGGCCCTATAATTCTTCACTGTCCTAGTAACTATGTTTTACCTTCAAAACAGGTTTAAAAAAACACTTTGCCTTGTTCTTCTAGTTGTATTAGAGATTTGATCTAAATTACGAAGGCCACCATTAGTAGAAATAGAATTGCCAGTACAAAGAGATGCACATTTGACATTCTGATAGCTGTGGGCATATTGCCCTCTAAAAGGTTGTACTAATTTACACACAAACCACAACAGTATTTAATGGTTCCTGTCTCTCCACATTCTCACTGACAGTGGGGATATCCCCACTTTTAAAAATCTTTGATAGTCTGAAAGGTTTTCCTTAGATTTGTACCACTTAAATTTCAGTTACTTAAGGAAAAATTATATATTTGCTCTGTGCATAACATTTTTAACATTCAAAATACTTTTGATGCTCTGTTAGTTGTATTTTTCAGTATTAAAGCAAATACACTTTGAACAACCGAGTGATATTTCTAATTTATTATCATCATTATCATGCCTTGTGACATTTTATGTTCCACTGTCTTCTGTTGCTATTTAGCTTCTGTATCTTTAATGCTTTCTCTCCATGACTATGCTATTAAAGACAGGAATACCTGTCTCTGTGTCCCCTGTAGTGCTTGGCAACACAGTGGTCATTAAGCAAGTATTACTTTGACTATAAGAGACAAAAGCAATCCTTGCAATATTTGAAACAGCTGATTTATTCAACGTGTACCGCCAATCCATCTGATCCCTGGAAAAAAAGGTTTCTCTAAAGACCAAGTTTCAGTGTTGACAACACTCTAGAACATAAGTACAACTTTCAGAGAGCCCAAACCTCACCATCCCACTCCATCATTTTAGAGTTTAAATCTATTGGCAAAGATTTGTACTCCTTGGTCAAGAGAATGGTATTTTGACAGAGACCCAACTTTCAGAATGGCAAAGAAAGGGAATTGCAAATATATTGTAGAATAAACTGCAAGACTATTTATAATTGTCAGGCTTAAAGCTTTCCCGCATCTGTTACCTTGATTGCCTTCCTCAACAAATATTAATAATAAAAGGAGATGTGCTGTAATAAAGCAGTGAGACAATGTTTCTTTGAGAGTTATTAATTACTTCAAAGGAATGGGCCTTATTTGTAGCTAGCAATTTCCCTCATCCAGGATAGAATGTGAGTACAAGTAACACC
>CM053508.1:123019603-123034622 GCA_028627145.1 Eidolon dupreanum | reverse complement strand
TTGTTTTTCTAAAATTTCTAGGCATTTCTAGTTTATTTCTTCCATAAAAACTTTGGAACCAACCTAATTTAAAAATAAAACCTTGTTGATGTTATCACTGGTGTTATATTACATTTACAGGGAGAACTGACCTAGTTATGTTGTTGATCTTTCAGATACAAAACATGGACATATCTTTCCATGTGTTCAAGTTTTCTTAAATCTGAGTTCTATGTACACAGATATTTGTGTATTATTGCCTATATTTTTCTTTATGTTTGAAATATTTGATAACTGAAAAATATAATTTAAAGTGAACATAGATAATTGATCAAGAAAATAATTTCTTAACCTTAGGACTAAGAAACCTTACATTATTATGAGGTTAAGGTTTAATGAGTTTGAGAAAGCAAAGCTACATAATGTAATTACTCACTTATTACTCTGTAAACCCCAAAACGGTTAGAATGATTGGAGGGATTTAGCTTTCTGTTTCCTAAATCTATTTAAATCTCCATTCTTTAGTTTAATTAGGATAAAAAGCAAAAGCCCTCAATTATGCTAAAAACTTAGATGTTTCTCTCTTATGATATACAGAATAAAAATGGACAATGATGTTGCATCTTAACTGGGTCTTTAAAGGAAGCAGGGGCATCTGGAATCGTTTCCACCATGCTGATTCTCTGCATTTGACTCTGAGGCATCCATTAACGATGCTATCTAGCAATACACGTCACAGTTTAAATCAGAAAGTGTTGCTTCCTTTGAAGTGTCTATATGGTGATCCAAACCAAACACATGTAGTTCCCTTTGAGTTTTTTAAAAGGTAATAGTCATGATTAAATGCAGAATATCCACATTCCATTGGAAAGTCAAGATAGATGAAAGGTCAGTTACAAGGCCTAAATCAAACCATCAGCAAGTCTATATAAATATCTAACATAACATTCATGCTTAACTACGGCTAAGAAAATCTGAGATTTTTAAATAAAGAAAAAATTTCGGTTTCACATTAATTGAAAAGGTCTTAAAGATGTTATAGTTGCCATAATCAGATCTAAGCAGGCTGCTCCCCTCCCTGCTGTAGAGCCCCTCAGTAATTCCTCACTGCTCTCAGGATGAACTCAAAGGTTCTCAGTCTGGCACTTAAGGGGAAGCCCTCCATGACACGGATCCTACCTACTACTCCAGCCTCTAGCTTCACTTCATGCTCCCACTGCTCCCCTCCCAAGTGTCTCCATCTCTGTCTCCATCTGTCTCCATCTTTCTCTCTTTCTGGCAGCCACACCCTAAGAACTTGTGATTCTTTGCCATTTCATGCTCTTGTTATATATTCTCAGATAGTGTTTCTCTATGTATTTTCACAAAATATTTCCCTGCCTGACATGCCCAGCCACAGGCCCCTCTTTTTCTCCTTGACCAACAAATTCTTCAACCGTCATTTTCTCTGGGGAGCCTTTTTTGATAACCCCAACACTGAGCCGTGTGCCCTGTATCCTTCTCTATTATTCATTCATTCATTCACTGTAGAGCACTGCAATATAACTGTTGGTTGATGTGTCAGTTTCCCCTGCTCATTTCTATACTTTCTGAGGGCAGGAACTATGCTTTTGTACATCTCTGTACTCTTTGAGCCTAGATATAAAAGCTCTTGAAAGAAAAGGAGGTTTCAGTTGAGGATATAGGTTGAATTTTATGTATCCTCAGAGGACTCCCTTGAGACCAACCACACTGGCCTTCCCTGCTACTTCCTGTCTCTGAACATACATTCACATAATGGAACACTGCATGACAATGAGAATGAAACACAACTAGAGCTACAAGCAACGCCATGGAAGAGACATGTAGAATGATGTATGTACATTCCACAAGCAGGCATTACTAAATTGTATTGTTTAGGGATATATACATAGGAGTTAGAAACTATAAATGAAAGCAAAGAAATAATAATCATAAAGGACAGAATGGCAATTATCTCAGGAGGAGGTTGAGGTGAGAAGAGTGTGATTGAGAAGGGACATACAGGGGGCTTCTTGGGGCTGGCAATATTTCATTATTGATCTTGGTGGCAACCACATAATGTTTGTCATATAATTATTTGTTATAATTCATATATATGTGTATTAACTCCCTATTGCTGCTATAACAAATTACCACAAACTTTGTAGCTTAATGTATAAACTTATCTGAAAAGTTCTGTAGCTCATGTCTAATTGCTATGTTAGGCACCTAAAACTAATATAATATTGTACACGTAATTGAAAAAGAATGTTTTTAATTTCTGGAGCTCAAAAGTCCTAGATGAGTCTCACTGGGCTAAAATCAAGGTGTTGACGGGGCTCCTTTCTGGAGGCTCTAGAGGAAAAGCCATTTTCTTGCCTTTTCCAGTTTCTATGGGCTATCTGAATGCCCTGCCCCTTCCATCTTCAAAGCCAGAAACGGCCGGTCCAGTCTTTCTAATGTGGCATCACTCTGACACTGAGACTGTTAACTTCTGCCTTCCTCTTAGGCATTTAAGGACCTTATGATTATATTGAGCCACTCACATAATCCAGGCTAATCTCCCTACCTTAAGGTTAGCTCATTAGTAACCTAAATACTATTTTCTGCCTTAATTCCCTTTTGCCATGTAATGTAAAATATGCAAGTAACATACTCATAGGTACTAGGGACTCTTTGGGAGGCCATTACTCTGCTTACCACAGCACGTACTATATACATTTCTATATACATACAATCTATGTTTTATTTCTTAGTAACAAAAGATTAAAAGTTAAACTGTGGCATGTAAACAAAAAAATTTCATATACAACCAAGAAAAGAAAACGACACTTTTTAATTTAGTGTTATGGAATAATCTCCAAGAAATATTTAAAATACAATATCAGAACTATTGTGTAATGTATGTTATCATTTATTTAAAAAGGCATAAGGGGAAGCATATCTATATGTATTTGCTTCGATATGCTCAAAATCCATAGGAAAACAAAAGCAACACAAAATAAAGCAAGGGTAGGAGTTTTTCTATCTGCCTTAGAAGTATTTCTTAGTAACCTAAAACCAAGATAATAATAAGGAATCATCACGAGCCCTTGAAAAGACATATAGAATTGCATGAAATTTACAGGGAAAATAATATGGAATTACTATGTAAACAAAGCCTTTCCCTAGCAATTGTATATTTTAGGGTATCACTAACAAAATAAAAAGGAATGTCATGCAGATGGAAAATTATACTATTCAGTTTATCTAGAATGTGAATTCTGTGGAAGAATTCAGAATTGCAAATGAAACAATAGATAAATACAACTAGTTATGTAATGGTTGGGAACCTCCTGGAGAGCAGCCAACCCCCTGGAACGTGGCCAAGCACGACATCCCAGGGGAGCCATAGAGAGGAGGGAGGTCCCACCACCTGTGGCATGGGGGCCACTGGAGCATTTTCAGGCTGTGTTTGAACACTGACGTACCAACATTTCCTTCTGACCTATTAAGAAGTCGGGGATAGATGATGCTGGTCTGAAGGGCAGAAACAGACTAATGTCAACGCAGAAACTCCTAGTCCATTCTGCATTCACTTGGGGCCATCTTGAGAATCCTGCATTCATGGGCAAGGAAAGGCCAGATCATACTAGATTTCATTCACTCATGCCTTCATTTTTTCATTTATTTGCTCATTCATTTAAGCAATATTTATTGAGTGGCTTTAGCTTCCCGCTGCTAACAGCATAAAACATAGAGTATGATTTCAATATATAAATATTCAGAACAGGCAAAACTATACTATTTTGCTTAGGGATGAATACATAGGGGATAAAATTATGTATTAAAATAATAAAATGACTATCATAAAAGTCAAGGTGATGGTTACATCCATAGAAAGTGAGGTAAATGTCATCAGAAAGGGACACACAACTGGGGGAGGTAAAGGACGGCAGTCTCGGGTCAGGCGGCCCATCCTTCTGCACTGTTCTTAGACTGCCTAACCACTCAATGCATAAAAAAAAGTGACTACGTAGATATTGATTAGAATCATTCTGGGTACAGCAGAATAGATTTTGCACTTGAAGATGCTAATGACTGTGCATTCTTATTACTCTCCTCCCCAGTTTAAAAATAATTGCCACAGCCATAGTCCTTGGAGACCTACACATAAAACAGCAGAGGCTAGTAGTACTAGCTACCCTGAAAATTAAATCCGTTTTCTCATTCTTACATATAAATGGATAATCATACACTGGAATACAGTGGAAGGAACCTTATGAATGCATGATACCAACTACCCCAGAATTTTCTAGGTATCAGTATTTCTCTGGGTGTCCTTATTTAATAGCTCTGAATGGCATTTAATGTCATTTGTTACTCATGTTTGATGATTAAACTCTTATTCTTTGACAACAGATGATCAACCCATTAGGTCTAACATTGGACCATTAAGATTTCCAGAAGAATACAATTTTTAAAATGGAGGGAAATAGGTAAAAAATTAAAATAAAATAAAATAAAATTTCCCAGAGCTTAAGTGACACATGAATAATCAGACTCAAATGGTCTATAGAAAGCTAAGGAGGATGAATTAGAAAAACTTAGTCTTGGACATAGCTTCATTACATTTCAGACCCAAAATACAAAAAGAAAATCCTAGAAAACACTGCAAAAGAAATACAGGCCACCTATAAAGGAATAAGAATCAGGGGACCTTCGGACTTATGGATTTTTACAAAAAAGTTTATACAATGTTCTAAAAGTTCTGAGGAGAAATTATTTTAAACCTAGAATGCTACACTCAGCTAAATTATCGAGCACGGAGGCAGAATGAGATATTCAAATATCAAAATTTCTCTTTTACATACTCTTTTTGAGGAGGTTATTTGAGCAAAGCAAAAGTGAAACACACATGGAAATTTTTTAACAATTCCTGGATAATAGCTGTGTAGGAGGTGACTGATCTGAATTAGAAGAAGTTAGTGGGCTCTGGGGAAAAAAATGCCCTCAAGGAGAAGAGGAGAATGAATTCTAAAAATAGACTAGTGGTTCCCAGAGGGTAGGGGGGATAGGGAAGGGAGGAGGTAGATGGGGTTAAGGGGGTCAAATATGTGGTGACAGAAAGAAATTTAACTATGGGAGGTGAACAGACAGTGTAAATATATACATATATATGCCTTAAAGTGTATAGCTGAAACTCACTGGATTTTATTAACCAATGTCACCAAAAAAATAAATAAATAAATTTTAAAAATAAAATAAAATACTAAAAAAATAAAATAAATAAAAAATAAAATTAGATACAAGTGAATAAATAAGGAATTAGAAACCACAGGGGAGGAAAAACCCAAAAGTGTACAAAAGAGTCAATTGTCAAGTAAGCTAACACAAGGCATAATTGTGAGAGACTGATGGACAGTAAAGAAAAAAAATCTACTAGATACAGATCTTAGAGACATTCTCTGAGTGATCAAAAGTCAGAACACTCAACCAGCATAGAATAAAATGTATTCCCAGAATACAATTTGGCCCTTTAGTGTATAAGATTTACGTAGACAAAATAGAAGACTTAAATATGGTTATCAATGACAACAATATAAAAGCAGAACAACTCCCAGAAGTTAGGAGGGAGAAAGGTGGAACAGTAGTGGGCCGGTTAGGGCTGGTGAGGGTCCCAATATCCTTATGCATCAAGTGATGTTATAGAGTTGATGGAACAAAAAATATAGTTTTAAGTATATTCATTAAGGCTCTAAATAAAACTCATAAAATGAAATAAACATATTAAAATACTTGGGTTGCCAGGGGCTGAGGTGGGGATGAAACTGCCCACAAAAGGGGCATGGGGGAACTTTATGCGGTGATGAAGAGATTCAGTACTTGACTTTGATGGTGGTTACCAGACTGTTCAGGTTTGCCAAAGGTCACAGAACTGTACCTGCCAAAAGAGTGAATTTCCCTGCATGTAAATTATAACTCAAGAAGCCCAGGGAGGAGAGAAGAAATGCAAGTGAATTAAATCCTCACCTTTCATATTGGAGACTCAAAAATAATGTGTGAAGGTGATAAGTCAATAACTAGCAACAAACCATAGAATTAGCAAGGGGAATCACCACAAGAAACAGCTAAAAGTGCTTCTTGGGAGCAGTGCTGGAGAAACAGACTGCTAGTTAGCTTTGTAATCTTATAATCTATATGTTTTACTTTTTTATTGGCATCAGTATTCATTTAAAATTCTGAAATATCTGTAAAACACAGAAACATTCTCTGAGTGGCAAAAAGAACCTCTATATATCTTTGCCCAATAATCTTTATAGCACAGGTCTCATCCAGGCTCACGTGTTGCCTCCCAGTCTTCGTCAACACGAACAGTTCTTCATTCTTGACTTTCAAGACCTTGGTATTTTTGGAGAGTATATGCTGGTCATTTTGTTTTGTTCTTTGGTTTGGGTTAGTCTGATGTTTCCTCATGATTAGACTCAATTTAGGTATTTTGGCTCTAATATCACTGAAGAGATGCTGTGTTCTCATTGCCCCTTGGCAGATGGTCCAACAGGTGGATTTGCTCATTTCTGCTGGTATTAACTAAGATAACATCTACCAGCTTTCTGCAGTGTAAAGTTAAATTTCTCTTCTTTATAATTAATTAGTATTTTGAAGGAGGCTATTTTAAGGCTACATAAAATACTATTATACATCCTGCTTTCACCCATTAGTTTTAAGACCCACTGATGCTTTTTACCTGAATTGGTTATTACTGTGATTGCCAAATGGTAAATTTTATTGAGTAGACTCATAGATTCCTCTTTACAAAATTAGCGTCATTATTTATTTTGATCCTTAACTTGTTCGAAATTTGGTCAGTGAGCATTCCTTTGCTGGTTTCTGTGTCATTTTGATATGTCTCCGTCATTCTTTGAGAGCATTTTCTTACTTTCCCATACAACAGGATATTCCAGGCTCATCATGTTCTTTTTCTGCTTCAGTCCTGGAATCAGTCAATTCTCTAAAGTTCCTTCTAGTGGAGGACAGAATTTAAAAACCAAGCTTTGGGTGCTAGGTGTGCTCATTGCTATTAGGGTCTCAAAGCTTCCAGGATCTCTCAATGACATAGCTAGGAAATATGCATATGTATGTATGCAAATACACACACACACACACACACACACACATATAGTTATGTCTATATCTCTGCATATCAACAACCACGGTTCATACTGATAACCCCGATATCATTCTAATCCCAAAGGGCTCATCTTAGTCTTCTTCCTTTCCATATTTGTACCTCCTTCCTCCAAGACTGAAAAATACTGGCTCTTGTCATCCTCAAGATATTTACTTTTTTGTTTAACTCCTCTCTCTATACAATCTCTTGAAGCCATCAGGTTGCCACCCTACTTGTACACCATCCCTGTGGCTTTGGCCACTGCCAGGCTGCCTTCCCATCCCACTTGGCATGCATTATTTTGACAAAAACTTAAAAAGAAAAAAAATAATAAGTAGCCAAATACTACAAAAAGGACAAAAATAAAGTGTGAGAATATGTCTCAAAGAATGCTCTTACTGCTCTAAAAATCAAGGGGAAACCCAGACCCAAGGTTTCCCATCCCTCACCACCCACACCACAATTGTAATGTACTTCAAAGTTTGATCTGTTCTAGAAAGAAGTGAGAAGTGCATAGCTTGACTCCATAATTCCGCTATTTATGTCATGGACTGTCCATAAGGCTATGTCTGCAAGTGTGTGCATGCACACACACACACACATACACACACACACACACAGAGTCTCAAGCACCCTATTCTCCAGGCACATGGTAACCTGAGTTTAGCACACAGAGGACATCTTTACCTGAAATGTCACAGTAAACTGTCTGTTGGTAGAGCCTGGCTTCCAGAGGGTTAAAGTACACAGTGATTTCAGCTGATGAGTTGGGCCAGACATCACCTTCCTGAAAAACATGAAAGAATCATTAAAAAAACTTAAAAACAATATGATGAAATGTAGGTATTGATTTTAAATGTTATTATAACATCTGAAGGAAATACTTTTACAACAAATAAAACACCATTTTATCCAAGATAGTTAGCTTATGCTACTTGTTAAGAGGTGGTACAAGTTGGAGATGAGCTTCAAAAATAATTTCAGTGAATCCGTGAATATATAATGAGTTTATATAACTAAAAGTTATATTAGTTTATAACTAGAATGCTTGGGAAATTTTTTAAATTTGTGTATTCAATGAGCAATCATTGTATACCAATGTGTACCCAGCACTGGGCTTCAGAGATGAAGGATGTAGTCTAAGACTGCATAGAGCTCACGTGTTAGACGGATAATAAATATGTATATGAGTATTTTATAATACACATGGTAAGTGTTGTGCCCATATAAATAAGGTCTAGATGGGCCACAGAGAAAGAAGTACCTAACTTACTTGATGGAAGGACCACATTCCTAACTTTTGAGGTGTTTTTATTCTATAAAAACACAGCAATGGCCCAAGGTAGAAAAATGGCCAGATCAGACACTGGTTCTGATCCAGTGTGACATTTCTCACTTTAATTCAAACCACTCAAAAGTGATAAAAGGAAACCAAATTTTGAAATTCTAATGCACATCCCATATATCAGAATACCCTTAAGATATTCTTTGAAAAATATTTTGTACTAACCATACAACCTGGGACCTCTTCAATAACTTCTCTGGGGTGCAAAAGGAGATGCTAATATACCTGCCTCAAAGGGATTCCTAAGGTCTGAGGAGGTCGTGTAGGTCAAATGCTTTGCCTCACATTCAGTACATAGTAAGAGCTCAGTAAATAGCTGTTTACTATGATTGATGTTATTTGTACGCCACGTGGAAATACTGAGTTTATTGGAAAACTTAGGAGGGAAAGTTGTATGTTTTCTCTATGGTTTTCGTAATAGGGCCAAGTAGGGCATATGTGATAAACACCCAAAATCTATAAACGGACCCGCCACATAAATAGAAAACTAAAGAAAGACAATGAGATAAATAATTAGGCTCCAATTTCAGACAGTTCCCAATACATATTCTATTTCCAGTCTGAGTTGAAATGAACACAGTGCTGGAATAAAGAATCAAGCAGAGAACAAAATGGTTTAAAACGCAGACATCCAACAAGAGGGGGAAAATAGAAAACTAGAGCCAATTTGGATTTATTTATGAAGGTAACAGCCTGATCAGTGTGGTTCTCAGGCTTCAGAATGAGGAAGAGTACAGAAATAGCAGTGAGGGCTATGAGTGTCCTGTGGATCCTGGGAGCTCCCGCCTCCCAGATTAGCCCACTAGAATGAAGGCTCTGTGAGGGTAGGCACTGTTTTATCCCCAGGACCTAAATCAGAGATAGCTCATAGGAAGTGCTCAACATATTTATAGAATCAGTCATATCCATTCACTCTGCACATTGTGTAGTTGTTAGCATGTGCCCATTCATCTTTGCAGCCTGTTTTTGCCATTTTTTTCCTCAACTGGAATGACAAAAGTCATACAGTTTTAGAGCTGGCAGGAACCTCTGAGGTCATGCAAGGAATAAGGAATTCCTAAGGCACTTTCATTTATTTAGGCATTTCACTGTGGCACTTTTCCAAACCTTGAAACTAGTATCTGTTCCCTTCTGATAAATGGCAAATACCTGGCCCCTTTGATTAGTGGATGTCTTAGTGATCTACAGTATTAGGAAAACCAGACAGAAGAGGTGGTCCATCTCTGGTAAATATTCCATCTCTGAATGACTGAAATCTGGGCTTCCTTCTAACCCACAAGGCAAATGTATTCCCCTAGTGAGTTTGCTTAGGAGTATAGACTGGACATAGGTAACCTATTCCTATCCAAACTGACTGACCAGAGTGGCCATCTTGGATCCCTAGAAAACTGCTAGAAAAGCCTTCCCAGTGGCAGGAAATATCTCCTAAAATGATGCCGTAGCAGTCAGACAAGTGGGCAAATTCAAGGGCCTTGTGCTTTGAGATGGGCCAGATCATTTTCAAAAGCATTATCCCAACAAGAGAATCAAGGGTCCATGTGTAGACAAGAAGGCAACACATCTTGGATACCCCATCATCAAAGAAGTCTGATGATCAGAACTGGTGGGCTGGAAAATGGTGGGATAAATGTGCTCCAGAGAGGCAACCAGAATCTCCCCAGAGGAGGCAGTGCTGATGTCTAGATGTGATCCATGGGAGGATCGTCTGAGATGGAGGTTCCCTGAGGATGGGAAGCCCTCCTGCTAGGTGAGGGAAGACCAGTGCAAGGGAATCTGAGGCCACTGGTTGAGACTGGTAGGCTCAGTGCTTCCTTATCCTGGGCTGCAGCTGTTTTATTGTGTCTGTGACGTTTGCTAGTAACCTGAGGCTTTACTGAGCCTCAGGAGATAATTTAAGGACATTCCTATTCTAAAAGCCTCTCCTAAGCTTGTATCAGGTAATGTGTATTAAGAGGGCTGTGAGGAACTGTAAAATCAGAAGTGTGGTCATTCAGTTTCCTCTCACAGAGGGATGCTGTCAATATTAGGTCATTTGAAGGAATTATGAACATGTACAAGGACAGTTATTTTTCAGTTGTGATTAAAATAAAATTAAATAACCTCTATTTCTTTACAGCAAAAACTCAATATAGTATTTTCTAGAAAATCAGAGAGAGCAAACCCCAGAAACAGGCAGTCACCCTAAAATGAACTCACTTTCATATATACATCTTTGAAACATTTCATATTACTTCTCCAACACTTCTGATATTAACATCCATGCCATTCATGTCTCTGAAAAGAATTTTTCTTTCTTTATTGCTCAGTTCTAACATTTCTGAAAACAAAAACATTCAGAATTTTCCCTACTGGCTCTGACATCAATATCCTACCTTCTCAGTCCTATGAAACCACCCTCACCACTCAGAACCCCCTGCTGTTCTACTTTCCATCTATATATGGCTCCTCTCCCATCACTGTCCCTTTTCTGGCTCCAAAGGAGAGATGAAGTATACAGGATCTAATTGGTATGTGACTGTTACCTTACTTGTTGAAAATAATTGTCAAAATGACCTTCAATTATATTGTAATTATCTTCCTTCTTGGTCTTAATATTCATTTCCCCCTCAGATTCATAACTGCATTTCACTTATTAATCAAGTGACCTGCTAGTAGGAATCAACTTTGAATTTTCAGGTTTAAAGCTAACTCCCATATTATGGTTTTGCCCAAATATTAAATATCTCTGGCAATGGAACTTCATGTTTCCTCTGGGACAAGAACAAGTGACTTGATGGACACAGATCCAAGACTTTCTGAAAGCTGTCTATGAACACAGTGCCACTGGTTCATAATAGGTGAATAATGCAATTATGAGAAAGGTGTCCTTTAAAAATGTTCCCCTTAAAAAATTATAGTGGCAATGATTAAATGGGCTCTTTTAAAAATCTCCCTTGAAAATCCTTAAATAGAAAAACATGTACTTAAAAGTTACCTTCCTTCCCCCTTCTCTATTTCCCATCTCCTTCCTTCCTTCCCTCAATCTCTCCTCTCCCTTCCTTTTTTCCTTCCTTCCAGTGAAGGATTATTTCTCACAACTTTTGCAAAATCAAAACCCAAACTGCAAGAACAGAGAGTTACATTACGTTTAAGTTTAAGTTGCTTGGTTTCTCTGGAAAGTAGTTTACACTATTACTCAATACCTATATTTATCATATAAAATCATGATTTTGATTCCCAACTTACATTGAGAAGAGTGATCCAAACTTTTGCCTATTCAAGTGTTATACTTTCCAATCATGTCTCTAACCTGACAAGAGATTGAATCATATTTAAATCTAAATCAAAATATTTGCAGCCATTATCTGAGAGCTCATGTTCTTGGCATTGTGTTAAGTGCTTGTATGCATCATTATTATCTAGTTCAATCTTTACAACCATGTAAAGTAGTATTATACTCATTTTAAAGATGAGAAAACCAAAGCAAAGAGAAGTTAAGTTTCTCACCCAAGGTCACACTGACAGTAAGTGGCAGAGCTGCGTTTCTAAATTTTTTTCTTTGACATCCTGAACCCCACTGCAAGTATAAGAAAAGGTCAGGCCTTACATTTCTCACACCATAAAAAAATGCCAGAAGGAACTTAAAAATGATACAACTGATAATCAGACTTAAATGAAGCCAGTACGACCTGGTGTTCCTGTCTTGTGAACATAATAGGACACCCTGTCTGCTCATATGTTCAGGTGTCTTGGAAGGTGATTCACAGGAGGTTCTTTTGGATGACATAATCAACATTAGTATTTTGCAGCTCTTGAGAAATGCATTCATAGATCTTTATCAAGCTATCCTGTTTGGGCCAGGTCTGGTCAGCTCAGAACAAGGTCAGTGAATAATGACTTCAAGAGCAGCTATAATGTGTAATAAATTCCAACATGTTTTACTGAAGTGAAAATATTCTTGACTACATAAATATTTTTAGCTATCTTATCATATTTAAGGAAAATTTAAAGAATTTCTCTTGGGAAATAAAAACATCCTCTTAGAAGTCAAATTTCTATCAATCAATTGAGAAATAAAAAAGAAGCACTGATTAGAAGCTACAATCTATTTCACTACCCACAATTACTCTTCTAGAACCTTCCAGGTAAATGAGAGAAATTATGGCTCTCTTTGTTGTCACACAGGGTAAACAAAAGTTGTCTCAAAGAGAAATAGAAAAAGTAATGCGAGCAAAAAATTGAAGATAAAGTATGCTAATTATCATTGCAAGAAAAGATCTAATTGGCACATATCATGCAAGGAGATTTTTCTACTCTTTATCTCCTCAGGCAAGAAAGTGAATTTGGTTAAGCTTCGATTCTCAAAACAATGACCAGAAAAGTTTCTAAGATAGGGGTCTAAGGTTTGGTTATCTGTGAGAGGAAGTTTCACAGAAGATATGTTCTATCTTGGCTGTAACACTCTAACCCATATATGGTGAAAATTCCAACAGGGTTTTATAGAGCTGAGGTAGTTGTATATGATGTTCATGCCTTCCTCTGGACAGAACAGATTTGTGTCTCTTCCAACAAGGAAGGGTGTCAACTTATTTAATGAGCTATGAGGAACCTTGCTGTTTCCAAGACTTCCCTAGGCCTCTTTCCACCTGCCCTGGTTCTCTAGTACAATAGTGAATGTACCAGTACAATTGGAAAGGGTTTGGCCAAGCGCAAAGATCTGAGAGGACAAACAAAAATAAAGGAGTGCTAAAGTATGGGAAAACAGTACTCACGGAAGAGCTGTGACTTGTCAAGGACACTTGGCTCTCAGCAGATCGCTGTCCTTTCTCTTTTCTGGTGTCCATTTCCAAGGAGTCAGCTCCCACATGTTTGCAATGTGACTCAATGGCAAATGGTACAAGAAGTGGAAGGGGTTTGCATAAAAAGCTAGATCTTTCCTCTTTGGTAGCCATCTGGGCTTCTACCCAACTTGGTTCTGCTGAGCTCACATGCAAAGCCGATTGGGAAAAAATAAAGTAAACTAAATTTGAGCTGTGCTTTCAAGGTCTGAATTGCTGAACCTCATGTTTTGTGCAGGCTTAGGTAACGACAAAGCATGGTTTACTATTACTTACATGGTAATGAAGAAATCAAGTTTCTCTCCCTTTTTAAGATTTAGTTAAATTAAGCTGAATCTTTCTTAGGGATACTAGATGAATTTTTCTTTGATGGAAAAGACAGTTGCTAACAGAAGCAGAAATGTTTTCCATGCTCACTGATGTCAGCCAATCAGCTAAGACCAGTTTGGGCAAATACTTTTAAATTCTCAGACTTTTCTTTTTAGAGAAAATATCAAATGTTCAACATTCAGAAAATTGCTGCATCTTAAAAGTGTGACCTGAGCCAGCAGTACCAGAGTTCAGAATCAAGGCCAGCACACCTGTGCTGTGATTTCGCAGAGGGCTCCTAGACACCCATGGAAATCAAAAGCTTAATTCTCTCCTTTTGTCCTGTAATATTCTTCTGCCTCTCATTCTCAGAATTGTAGTTTTTGTTTTTGACTCTCTCTCATTCATGGTACCCAAGAGACCTAAGCTGAGGATATAACAAAATGAGACTGTCAAAATTCTGTACAGCCAGAGTCCATCTAGTATAATACAATATTATATTTCTGAAAGTAGTCAATTTAACTTGCTTTTCTGGAAGGCACAAAACATGCATAATAGACTCAATCTTACAATTCTGTTCCAAAGGGAAGAAAAAAGATACAGAAACAGGTGGCTTGAGAAATGATCATTATTCTACAGAGCCCAGTACCAATCCTAGGTAAGGAGTAAATAAAAAAATTTAGGCTAAACAGTAATACTCCAAGATATTGTATCAAAAGAATTGACATGAGGAACTTGACATAAACAGTATAGTAATACCCCACATGTTTTAATGACCAGAATGATGATTATGTTACTATTAGAATATCAATAAATTACCAAGCTAAAAAACGTCCTTCTGGACCTCTGTCCTGTATCTGTCCAGTATCCCCTTCTCCCTGTGGTCACTCTGGGTCCTTGCCTAACACCTTCCTTTGAGAACGAGCACCTCTGGAATCTCTCAAAAGACAAACTTCCATTTTCACCCTCTGCTACCACCTCAGTAACCAAGATGCCCTGGGTATAACTCCTCAAGGTTCAAACAACGGACCCTATGGGAATGTTATGCAATGAGCACAGAGAGAAAAAAAAGTCAGCCAAGACAATGGGACTCACCAGGGGCCAAGGGTAAACAGGTTATAGAACAGAGTAAGAACATTCAGTTCTCGAGTTTTGGTCTGTCATTCTTATAGCATTGTATAAAATTATTTCTCACCTGATTATATTAATAAAATTTTATTAAATTCAAACCCATCACACCTCTGGGCATTTTAGGGACAGTGACTGATCTCTTCATCTTGAATCTACTTGCTCTGAATTGGAAAAACCTCTAAAATAGGTACAATGTTCCCATAAAACACACAATATGCAGAGAACACAATAAGAGCTAAACTAACCTTAGTTGTAGCTGACTCATTTGAAGAACGAAGATATATAGAC